>OU538806.1:10322500-10633503 GCA_912999815.1 Campaea margaritaria
ACTTACTCGTCTCTACACTCATCATCATCATCATCATCAACCCATAACGTCCCACTGCTGGGCACTGGTCTCTCCTCACTTTGCGTGAGGAGGGTTAGGCCATAATCCACCACGGGGGCCCAGTTCGGATTGGTGGATAACATACCTACCTCCAAAATAATTCTCGGTAGGTATGTGGGTTTCCTCACGATGTTTTCCTTCACCGAAAAGCGAGTGATAATTTCGTACATATGATTTACAGAAACACACTTCAAAAAACTTCACTCTCAAACAAAAAAAAAAGAAAGCACCTTACGTTTACCGAGGGACGTTTTAATAAGTCAATCTCTATAATTCTAAAATTATTCAGGAAGCGTTTTGACTGTATCATTGAAGCTTAGCTACCTGATCCTATCAATGATTATATAAACCAAAACAGTCTTCAAGTCACAATGGTTGAAACATCGCCAGAAGAACAAATATTATCTTACCATACAGCGCCTATCAACATTACATGTTAATGGCTGCCATGAATAAAATACACCAAATAATAACAAATGCCTTCACGCGTCGATAGGGAAAATATTCGAGGAAAACAAACCACTTTCTGCGAACTCCCACCAAACCCGTTACAAGTACGAGTGCAGTTATAACCCCGATATCTATTCCTCACAAACGCCTCACTACCCGCAAAATACGCCGGGAACCGGGAAATATTCCGGGATTCAGCGCTCATATTCAATATCAATCTTATTGACATGACCGAAACTCGACCTAAACCTAACAGCGCAAGGTCGATAGTTCGATTGCGCGTTCAGAGGTATTATTGTAGGCGGGATGTGACACGTAGAATGAATATGTTAGGTCCTGCTCAGGGTTGCCATCTGTCTTCTATTTCCTGTACTAGTTTGGGTTTCCGTGATTTTTGGCGGGATTTTCGATGGGGTCAGTGATTTGTGTGGGGTTTATAGGGTTTGATAAAAGACAGGTTGATAACTCTTTATTGTTCCTGCTAAGATAAATGAATTGTAAGCGATTGATTGATTGACAAACCTGTACACGTTCACAAGTTTTTTTTTAATTTTGGACAGACTGTGAAGTATGTTTTGTTCTATTAATACTAACGTAGGTAAGGTATTTTTCGATCGAGGCCTTATCGAGGCATAATGGAAGTAGAAAAAACTTTCTCATTTGATAATGGTTAAAGACTGTGGTATAACTGAGAATTGAGAAGAGACGTCAATAGTAAAACATTTAAAACCTCTGTATACTCTATGAGGGCCTCTTCCTCCCGAACTCTTTACCTTATTTTAAACTTCTCTCAATAAACCTTCACGTCAAAGTGTCAACTATCACGTGACGGTTGAGCGTAACAGAAAAGTGTGACGATAGCGATAAAATTTCTCCCATGCGTTGATAAAAAGTTTCACTCCAAAAAGTGATTGGATTTCCAACGTTAGCACATATTGATACAGATCAGCCACCACTATGTTAGGAAAGGAATAATATTTAACAAATTTGAGTAATAATTAACAAAAACCAATTTTTATTACTAAGGATTTTTAACGCCTGCGCACACCACATCATCATCAACCCATAACGTCCCACTGCTGGGCATGGGGTCTCTCCTCACTTTCGTGAGGAGGGTTAGGCCATATTCCACCACGGGGGCCCAGTCCGGATTGGTGGATAACATACCTACCTCCGAAATAATTCTCGGGTAGGATGTGGGTTTCCTCACGATGTTTTCCTTCACCGAAAAGCGAGCGATAATTACGTACATATGTTTTACAGAAACACATTGGTACGTGCCCGCACTAGGTTTGAACTCACGACCTTCTGATTGGAAGGCGGACGTTCTCCCACTAGGCTACCACCGCTTGGCACACCACAGTGGAATAAATAATGAATATTGATAATCACGTATGAATTCAGCGCCACGCAATTTGCGGTGAGCAAGGGCAGCGGTTCATTTACAATACCTACTGCCGCGACACGCGTGTTGCGGACACGGCCGATGAATAAGCCTTAGTGTTGTCCAATATTGATAATATTACCTTTTTACTGACAGCCTCCGTGGCGTAGTGGGTGATGAGCTGACTGCGACCAGGGGGGTCACCAAGTACATATCCTTATTTTATGCAGGTCATTTTAAGGCCTTAAACTGAACGGCCTAGATTGGCACCACACACTCATAAATAACAAACGTGACGTGACGTTACTCAGAAATAGACTACAGAGAATGAGAGAGAAAGAGAATGAGATGGAGCTATATAAACTCCTGTACATGCAAAAAAAATGTTCCGATCTTTTTGAATAAATGTTTTTGGTCGACTTATTAGCAGGCAGTTCAGTTTAAGGCCTTAAAATGGATGGATTTAATCGTTCGTGGTGAGGCCCCAGTTCTCACAAATACAACCTTCACAAAGGTCCAACCAAGGTCGATAGTTATGAGAAATCTTTTTTTCTAGTTCATTTGATATGCGCAGATACTGGAATATGTTACGGTACCAAACCCAGTTCTGCAAGTGGCGTAAATATATAGACGCACAGTATACATAGAGTAGGAGCTACTATTGAAGCTAAGCTAGGCGAGTAAAACGCTATATTTTGCCAAGTATTTGGTGGAAGGAGGATTGCAAAAATGTTACGATCGCATACATAGATCCTGACCCCTAAATAAGATTTCTTGTATCTAGGGCATCAGGAACTACGAGGACCATGGTCCTACAAACACCGAAACTCAGAAAAAAAAATTATGGTTCACACAAATCATCCCCATATCCGCCCACTGCAGAGCACGGGTCTCCCTTTACTTTCTTGACGAGGATTAAGCCTGTATCCACCACGGAGGCGCGGTCTGGCTTGGTGGATCACATATCTCCAAAACAATTATCGAACATGTGGACATGACTACGATAGATAGATAGATAACTATTTATTGACACCAAAATTTATAAAACACAACTTATTAATACGTACAATGGGCGGTCTTATCGCTTAAAGCGATCTCTGCCAAACAACCTTTGGATGGACAAAATAGAAAGCAAGAATAGATTTTTTCCTTTGTGCACGATGTTTTCCTTTACCGAAAACCGTATAACAATTAAGTACATATCGCTCCTTTTCGAGTAGTACGTATTATCTCCTTACCTGTGCTTATATTAATAAATTTACATGTATATTATAAATTTAGTCAGTCGGAGAGATAAAGAAACTTGCTCTATTTTGAAATATCTTTCGCTTGCACTGGTTCCACAGCCGTTCCTAATGCACCATTCATATTCATATTTTTATTTGCGCGAGCGTCGGAACAGCCCAGCTTGTTTATGCGGATATTCGGCTGCTGACACGCTCCTCGATGCAATGCCGCTGATGTGAGTAAACCACGCGTCTGTGACTTCACCCGAGTAAATTAAATTTTAGATAAAAATAGTTTTATAAATAAATTAATAACGCATCACGATCACATAACACATAGATCTAATTTTTTTTTGTGTATGTAGAGAATCAAGACCTACGAGGAAAAAATATAAAAAAAAATAAAAACACTTTAATTTAGTTAAATTTTTGTTTAATATAAACTCCGCCGCGCGCTTTCATCGGCGTAATTCCGGTTTTCCTAAAACAACTGCATTTTCCCGGATTCCCTGTGTCGCTTATATCGATCAGAGTAGTTTTCTATGAGTAAAACGGAAAGGTTTTTAAAGTTGGACCAGTAGTAATCGTTTCTGGGATTACGTTTTGGACCACAGAATTTCCATTATCCCAGGATAAAACGGCATAACGGGTTACTTAGGCATGTTAGTGTAGCTTTTTACAGTGAAGAATTTTCAAAATCAAATCATTAGTTTCAATTTTGACCATGACCATGGTCCTCGTAGTTCCTGATTCCCTAGATACAAGGAATCCTAGTGAGCGCTCATGTTCAGGGCCGGTTAACCATTAGGCAGAATCAACAACTGCCTAGGGGCCCCGCATAGACTAAGGCCCCTGCATACACCATGAAAAAAAAAATATAACGTTTCGTCCAATGAAAATTTTGTTTGGAGTATGGCGGCGGACCCACTGGATATTCCTAGCGAGGGTTCTGAACAGACTAATCAATTTAAAGTAACCACGTTGCGTCTCATTTATATTTCCTGCTCCGCCGCTTTTTTATCTTGTCATTTGTCTTTATAATTGTTTGTTCGTCATTTGTTTTACTTTTAGAAATTATCTTTAGTATTATTAATGTAAAATTATTGTGTTATAAAAGATGTAATTTATTTTGAACAGTAGGAAAAGTGAAAAGACGAGGCCTCCAAAATTGCACTGTTAGAGGCCCTATTCATGATCTATAATTATGAGATCGTGACGCGTTATTTATTTATTAGCCGCAACAAACAGACTTACAGCAACATCAAGCTATACCTACTTAGAATATTAGTAAAGATATGTAGGACAAAACATGAGGAATGATTATTGTGACGATTGCATTACTTGGGGTTGTTTACTTAGCTGCCATCTGAATCTTGTTTGCCAAAGAACAGCTTAGCTTAACTACTTTGTCAGATGACATACACACACTCACACGGCTAGGATGAGGAAAGTGTGTCAGTCTGTAGCGATATCATTCTCTCCCTTTAAGGTGTTTCGTTTCCCTTTAAGGTGTTTCGTTTCGTTTGTATAGAATACCGGATTATATAAATTGCTAGTAAAATATATTTTTTATTTGACCGAGTGACGAGATGATTATGTCGTTGACCTGATGGTAAGCGCCACGTCTGCCCATAACAGTTACACCGCGACCCAGAACTTTTCATTGCATAATCCTGCGCGGCACTGCAATGCGCTCTTCACCCTGAGACTTCGGCTCTAAAGTCTCACATGCCCAGTAATTTTGCTGGAAATAGTGCCCTTCAAACCGGGACACAGTAATGTTTGCATACTACTGCTTGGCGGATGAATATCTGGCAAAGGTGAGGTACTTACCCAGGCGGTCTCTTACAGAAGAAGATGCCCCCAAAACATGTGTAAAATACACACACAAAATTACTCATATTCACAGCAAGTCAGTCTTCTGACAAGAGCAAACGAAAATTGGCGAAAAATGTGAAAAATCGCTCAGTGAGCGCGACGTCAGTAGCACTGCAAAAGTTCGCGCGTAACAATGGGCGACCCCTGAACCGTCTCCCGGTAGAACTTGGCTATTGAACGGAACGAGTAGTGTTTAGACAGTGTGGAGAAGGTACATTACAGTTCGATATACACGTACAGTCAGCAGCAAAAGCCGCCGATAAAAATCGACAGCTAAAAAATCGGAACGTACCAAAGAAATATACATACACAATAGGCGAACTCGGGTAAAAATAGAATGGCAACTTCATCATCATCATCATCATCAACAACCCACATCGTCCCACTGCTGAGCATGGCTCTCTTTCATAAAGAGGTTTAGGCAATAATCCACCACGGGGCAACTTATTAAACTAAAATTAATGTTAGAAAAGTTTGGACAGATAGTGAATTTTGTCACTAACTGTACACAAAATATAGACAACCCATCAAAAGCAATATGTGCATTTGAAAGTAAACAACTGCATTATAAAAGCACAACAACTGATGCCAAGAACAAAGCGATTGCTACCGTTCGCAAATATCGAACATCAACGATACGATGAACGATAAAGTACGTCTTCCACTACGCGAGCCAGACTCATACTCCATCACTGGGATATACACACTATGTAGTGTATCGTATACAGGGGCCTCACCACTAACAGTTAAATCCATCCAGTTTAAGGCCTTAAACTGAACCGCCCTGCTAACTGTCACCACCAATATCGCTCAGCGTTCATAAGTCGACCAGAGACATTTATCCAAAGAGATCGGAACAATTTCTTTGCATTTATGGGAGTTTATATAGCTCCATCTCATTATCTTTTTCTCTCATTCTCTTCAGTCTATTTTTGAGTGAGGTGACGTCACGTTTGTCATGTATGAGTGTGTGGCGCCAATCTAGGCCGTTCAGTTTAAGATCTTAAAATGAACTGCATGGAATAAGAATAAGTACGTTTTGATTACCCAGGTATGATATATTTGCGCTTGTTTTTGCGTGTTACCAAAATGTCCTAACCCTGTATCATGATTCTAGTGTGTCAATATATCTCCTTGATACGCCGAAATACGCTTTGTGTCTAAATACGTGTTGATGGCGTCCCAGCCCGTTGCGGTTTACATTGATAGTTATCCCTACTTCCCAACTTTAAATTATAAATGCGAAAGTAACTCTGTCTGTCTGTCTATCTGACTGCCTGTTGCTCTTTCACGCCTAAACTACTGAACCTATTGAAATGAAATTTTGTACAGAAATAGTCTAGAGCCTAAGAAAGGACATATGGTACTTTTTAATGCGAAAAAAGCATTGTAAAGGTTTGAAATAGGGAATGAAAGTTTGTATGGAAGTTTCGTCATTTTTGAAGCTAGAAGCTTGAAATTTATTTTTTTGGCTTTTGATTAGATATAAATAATTATGACATTGAAAGTTTGTAAAAATTTACCATTGTGGGGTAAAATAAATATAGGGGATGAAAGTATGTTTGGAAATATGTATGGTTTCAGCTAAAAGACTGGGCCGATTTTAAAAATTCTTTCACCAATGGAAAGCTACATTGACAGCGAGTAACATAGGCTATATTTTATCCCCATATTCCCGCGGGAACAGGAAATACGCGGGTGAAACCGTGGGGCGCAGCTAGTGTCTCTATATTTGTCATTAGGGTATTTTTAATGTAACTAAGTAACGAGACAAGCAAGTCGTTCACCTCAACTCAATTCAAGTCGGTCGCTTGCCCAAAACAGCTGCAATTCCACTGGCTTAACTTGACTCGTAAGTGACTTTCGTAACTGACTTCCTTCACATTACTAGATAACGAAATTTTCCATTATTTATTAGTATACTCTATGAACAAAAGTCAGTACCAACAATAAATACCATTATCTTCATACTGCAACTAGAATTTATTTAAATAACGGAATCACATTTGCATAAATAATTAGAAGATTTTGCAACAACTGAGTTCGGTTCTCCCAGGCTTGGGCTGGTTGCTTTTTCGTCTATGTTTTTTTTTGGTATGAGCCTGGTTGTTTAAATTACAATGGTTCTTGTAGTTCTAGATTTCTTAGGGAATTCTCATTATTTATATTTATTACTAGCTGTGCCCTGCCACGCTTCGCTGTGGCACATTCGCACATTCACAGATATGTCACTGATGAAAAAAATAGATAAAAACAATCCTTGATGCGGATTACATATCATGCTAAAATTTCAGCTCGATCGGTGCAGAAGTTTTTGAGTTTTTGAAGCGTACACAAACCAACATAACATTTTTATATATATAGATATAAATAGCGACAATTTATATTTATTATATCAGTGCAAAGTACAAATAATAAAGCAGATCCCGGTGTGTCTTGGACGCGTGGCGTAACGAAGCGCCTGTCCGCCGCGACACAATGCACAATGCGGCGCTATCGGCGACGGGTGTTCGTTGCATTGTGCGATATATCGAGCTCGGGCAAATAATCGCGCTCGGTCGCCGACTGATACTTGCTGGCTGACGACAACTTGAACAAGAGGTCTGCAAGATAAAACTTCCCCGCACTACCAACCAACCACTCACCACCAACACCCTCCAAAACACTCCCTCCAACGTTTTTTTAACTTTTTTATCCTATTTTTTCTATTTTTTTTTTTTTTTTTTTTTTTTTCCTTTTTCTTGTTGAATATGGACTTCCGCAAAATTACGCCTAATTCTGTCAACTATTCTTTAACGCGTTAACTGTTGAGCCGATTTTTATATTTAGGCACCGGTATGGACCGTGTGTGCTTTCCAGCAATGGCGTGCCGTCTGTAAGAACCGTACTGGAGTAGCGTCACGTTAAACACACACGTCCGTGTCTCGCCACAGAGCCGGCACGTAAGCTGTGCTAACACAACAGGTGTGTTTTCCCGCACCCGCGTAAATAAAAATACACAACGTCTGTGTTTTCAGCCGTGAACGTGTTAAAGCTAAAAGTCGTCCGTGGCTATCGCTATGAAAACAGGGCGCGCACTTAGCATCGCACGATTTCATAGCGATAGCTTCGCACGACCGACGTCATTACTGACTGTCAGGACAAGACTAAGTACGGCCTTAACTAGAAAATAACCTAACTGGTCTACTTGTTTGCATAAGTAAGTGCGACGCTGCGAGGCCTTCGAACAAACCCGCGTCTGAAGAAGCGCGTTACTGTCGGTAATCCGCGCTTGTCGCAGCCATTTGAATCCATAATGCGGCTATTGTCGCGATATGTGCCGCTGTCACAGTGCAATAGACGCAGTAGGCCATGTTTATTCTAAACACAACGTGACTAGTTTTAAAAAAAGTTTTTTTTTTATTTGACTGAGTACCGAGGCGAGCAATTCGGTCACTTGATGGTAAGCGCTACGCCTGTACATAACAGTTACAGCGTCACCCACAACTTTGCATTAGATAATCTTGTTAAGCACCGCATTGCGCTCGTCACCCTGAAATATTGGTTCTAAAGTCCAAGTTAGTTAGTGATGAATTTATGATAAATAGAAGTCAGATTGCATTGCGACTAGCTGCTGAGATGTTAGAAGGAAATACAGGAATCGATCTGCATTAATATAATTTGCAGTGACAAAGTGCAATTTCAGACTTGCACGCACAATTGTGAAGCGAATGACGATTAGCGGGATTCATTTTATGAATTGCCGGACGCAGCTAATGTTCAATCAAAATATAAATAATCCAAATCGGCTTAGAAATCCCAGAGATATGAGCAACAAAAAAAATGCAGACGAATTGAGAACCTAAAAAAAAGGTTTAAAATGCCAATTAGCTAGGCCCCGACTTACATCGCAACTCAAGTTGATTGTTTTGACATTTCGCCTTGTTAGCTTGTGCTAACCTAGCCCACTGACAGGACTGTGGCGCCGCGATAGTCTACCAGACACAGCCGTCGTATCGCAAAGACCTTCTCTACGCTTATCTTTCGCGCACGCCTCCAAAATGCTTCGAGAAAGCTCCATGTAGAGTATTCAATTCTACAGTGCCTGTTTTGTGAATAAAAAAGGTCTTTTGAATTTGCTTCGTTGTCTTTTTCGCTTGCGAAATACAACGCCCATCTGTAAAGATTTCTGACCCTTTGTTTTCTAGCTATGGAGACGCAAAGGTCATGTATCCCGCAATACGTAAATTTTCGGAGATCTAAACAAATATTCAAAACATTGTGAGGAAACCCACATACCTACCCGAGAATTATTTCGGAGGTAGGTATATATTCACCAGTCCGGACCGGACCCCCGTGGTGGATTATGGCCTTACCCTCCTCACGAAAGTGAGGGGAGACCCGTGCCCAGCAGTGGGACATAGGTTGATGATGTTGATGATGAAACAAATATTTGCGCCGCATAAGCGACAGGTTGAGTCAAAGAGGCTGGACTTCCTTCGAGACATTAATCATCAAGAAGGACCGACTGATCAGAAAAGCTAAATTACACTCTCAAATCAGCTATATTTTTAATTTAAAACACAATTTTTACACTCCATTGCCTTCCGCCCTTTGTTTATCAAATCATCCTATATTTCATCATCATCATCATAAACCCATATCGCCCCACTGCTGAGCACGGGCCTTCCCTCACCTTCGTGGGAAACATTAGGTTATAATACACCATGGGGGCCCAGTCCGGGTTGGCAGATCACATACACGTGGGTTTTTTTCACGATGTTTTACATATATTTTCGCAAGAAACACATTGGTGGCTAGTGGTGTGATAGATTTGTGAAAAAACTGTTTTACCAATCCCTCTTATTTTGATGGGTTCAACCACGTCAGTACCCCTCTGAATCTTAGAAACCACTTACCGGCTTTGGTTGTGGTTTCCAGTACTTAGGCACTCCTCCAGGCGTGTCTGGATATAGGGTGAAGCAATTAGTCGGGCAAAGCCACAGGCAATCGCTTAGAGTGGTACTTTCAGTTAGAAAAGTCGCTGCTGGAGCACTCGGTTGTGACGAAACAAAGTGATTGTATAGCTTATACTTTTTTAACCCATGATGCAAAAAGAGGGGTGCTATTTGTGTGTCTCCCAATCGGACGAACCAATTTTGATTTAGTTTTTGTTGTTTTAAAAGTTAATTTATCGAGTCGAAGTCTAGAATCTTCATTCCAGTGGGCCCCAGGAGGGCACTCATGAAAGTTAACTGATACTACCACCGAGTGTATTCTCAGCTATGTTTCAAGAAAATCTGTTCAGCCATTTATCAGGTTTATCAGATTACCAGCTCTTTTTTAGTGGATGAAAGGATGTAAACAACTTTTACAAGTCTGATCAATACGACATTTGGTATCCAGTTACTTCAATGATATTTCAAGATCACGGTAACCTTGATGATCTGATGCTGCTGCGTCATCATCGTCACGATCAACCCATATCGGCCCACTACTGAGCAGGAATTTCCCCTCACTTTAATGGGGTTTCTTTACATCTGAAATAAAGATATTTTATTTTATTTATTATTTATAGGCTGTGAAACTCCAACACCGAAACCTTTGGAGCCGAAGATACTTCGTTCCCATCGGCTCCAGTACTAGGGCCAATGGGACTGATGGAAACTAGCTGATTCGTTCATTATCTCGTCTAAGCTGAGAATTTTTAGTCCGAACCAGAACTTTCTCAAATTTACTCTCGTACATCTCCATATGTTCCACAGAAACAGATTTAATCAAATATGGATTTGCCGCGAAACTTTTCTATCGAGTAAAAAGTTTATTTATTTACACAGACTTGGTCCCAAACCAATACGTCTGCTATTGCCCGGGAATGTTTTGATCCATGAATATTTCTATAGATAGGCACTATGGATAGGCCGCGGGGCAATCGCGGGCGCGGGGAATCAAAAATGTAGCCGATATTTTTGGGGAACACAGATTTGTTTTCGGCTATTTTGATTTGGTTTTGCTGCAATTTTTAGCTTTTTATTGAGCAATTTTGTGTCACTCATTTTGAGCCAAGCAACAGGAAATATTGTCTAACTTTCAATAGTAGATATGTTTGAGTGTAGAAAGTGGTTATTAGAGTTTGGTGAGTTGGTCAGTATTTTTTTATTTAGCTTCCTATTCATGTTGCAGTTGCGACTTTTTCCATAAGACGCCAAAATTAAATAGTACTAGTTAAACCTTCAAACCTAGTTAAATTCCTTGAAAATTATAATTTGACTAGTAAATACCTACTTTTTTTATTTGACTGAGTGACGAGGCGAGCAAGTCATTCACCTGGTGGTAAGCGCTATGCCTGTCCATAACAGCCACAGCACCAATACTTTCACAATAGATAAAACCATTTTTGTTTCAAATGTTTTTTAACTAAAAGTCCGTGTTTCATTAGATTAACTAAATAGAAAGAATTTAAAAAAAACTTTAGACCGCCTTCTATTAGATACACCCATAAAAACCAACCTACTACACAGATTTTGATGTAATTTCTAGGTGACCAAACCCTTTCAACTATAAAATAATGTTCTTTATCGGCTTATAAATTACAAAGCTCTGAGGTAACTACAACTAACATACAATCAAAAGTTAACCAATTTATCATAAACTGGTAAAAAAATTAAATACTAAAAAACGTTAAAATCCTAAAAATATACGATAAAATATCGCAAAAAGAACCACCTCAATTTTAAAGCCGGTTAACGATCGGATTCTTAAAACCTATCCTCTCGTAATACGCAGGTTTTGAAGAAGACGGATTAATTACTAAAACACTACATTACTCTCCAGAAACCATCTACAGATGTTCTAATTACGCTCCGGTGTACACTCCAATTACACCCTACTGTGAACCACGCGTGTATAAAGGCGAGCTCCCACTGGCGCTGCTGAGAGGCGCACACATCGCAGCAATAATGATGCGCCCTAATTATGGACTCTGAATGCCACACTTGGGTGTTGTCTTAGTTTTATAAGCAGGTATGCAGGGTTGGCTATTGCGTTACACGCTTTATACTGTGTTTGTTAGTATGAATGGGAGTTGAGGGTGTTACGGAGCTTCGGCTCCGACTCCGATAAGTCAGAACTACCGATTGTTATTACACCTCCGGTTCCGACTTCGGCTGCTTTAAATTGGAGATTTTGATCGGACTTTAGGAGTCAATTCAATTGATTTAATTTGCTATTATCTATTTAAAAAAGACCCTATTAACTTGAACAGCTTCCAAAAGAGATCAGGTGGGATGTTGGCGGCTGTCCAGCGCAATGATCCGATGAAATCAGTGACGAGTAGTGTTGCGTCTGCCAAGCGCACGCGGGGCGTCTGTCTCCTCCCTCATGGCGCCAAGAAGGTGAGACCGAGCCGATCGAAGCACTTTAATCGGTATTTACTCCAACTGATGCTTAATGAATAGTGGTTTTTAGCGTCGAGTTAAAACAACAGGCCCTATTAATTATTTGAAAATTATTAATGTGGCTACATCAGCCTGTTTTATTAACCCCCGACGCAAATAGAGAGAGGGGTACCATAAGTTTCACGCGTGTTTCTGTCACGCACACATGCGCACGTGCGTTGGTGGTTGTCACGATCCTTTTTTTTTTTTTTTTTTTTTTTTCCCGGGGAAATGCATTAGGCATACCACCCGGCCCCCCCGGGGGGGGGTGGGGGGTGGTTATGTGGGACGCCCCCGCCAGCTGGCCTGGCGGGGTTTACCCACTAAAACCCCGGGGTGTTCTCCTCTCCGCATTATGGAGGTGGTCACGGGTTCGCACGGCGCTTCCGCGACCACCTCAGCGGGCGCCCTCCCGGGCTCGCCACGTGAGGCTTGGGCCTCTTTCTCCGCTGGGTGCGTCCCGGAACACACGGGTCGCACCTCAGCTCGGGACTTCTAACTTGGGCGTTGGACCCCCGATCCGCGGCCCAAAAGTCCCCGTTATTGGTCCCTCGCTGTGCCCTCTGCTGATCAGAGGGACACGCGAAGGACCTCTTCTCGCCAGGTTATTTGCTACAGCCACCAATTCCCCTAGGAGAATTGCTGACCGAACCCCAGGGTGCACCGTCCCAGCTGCTGCCCTTCCCTCCGGATGCAACGCATCAAGAGGGACGAACAACAGCCGGGCACTCGTGGAGGTTACCTGGCCCGCACCCCTGGTTGTCACGATCCTCAACTATGAGGGTACGATTGAGTACTGTATCTTTGTGTATGTCTGGAGCATTGTAGTTTCTAAGTGAGTGACCCGATTTTGATTTAGTTTTTTTTTGTTTAAAGGTGACTTCTCCGAGTGTTCTTAGCTACGTTTCAATAAAATCAGTTCGGCCGTTTGAAGATCATCAGCTTTATTCTAGTTGATGAACCAATGTGAACAAAGGTCACAAGTCTGATCGATTTAATGGTATTCTGTTTCTTCAATGATATTGCAAGGTCTTGGTAACCTTGACCTGTTGCTGCAGCAACTGGACTCTGCAGGATTCCTAACTCCTCGCCACCTCACAGCAGAGATGTCAAGATTAGGCTCATTGCAATGGTCTCAATAAATAGGTTATAGATTAATGGTGGTCAGGGTCGGTTTGGGTGTCGAAGAAATTTAGCCCTAATAAGAATGAAGACTGAGCTAGTTTACGGGCATTTGTGGAGCTTACCATCAGATAAACGACCTGCTAGTTTCATTAGTCAATTCATCAATCAATCAAATGCAACGTTATCCAATCACACCGTCACAATCGCAGATCAATTAACAAATAGACACCAAAAACCTTCATCTTCATCAATCCATCAACTAATTCTCAAAGACCTCCCAACAAAGCCTCTAACAAGACAATAACCCGTGCTTTAATCGTCAAGATGTAACTAAATTCAACTCAATGCCATTCACTCCGGAGGATTCTCAATCAATTCCGAACATTTCCCTGTAATAGTATACAATATCTGGTGTCCGAAATCTCTTTGTTCTCGGATCCGGGGGCTCTGCATCGATTCCTCAGAGATTTCCATTTTAGACAATAATGAAATGAACACCATCTTAACTCAGCTTGCAATCTAAATTCAATCATATTGTTTCATTGTAGAGTCTAAACTCGAATGAGGGTAGGTAAGAGTCAATGTGGGGCATTGGTGCGAATTGAAACCGCTAGATGGCGTCGGAATCTCAGTAACTGGAACAATTAAGTGTGGGACGTGATCATAGCTGTTTAATTTATTTTAGAAATATCAGTCTTAGTACCTCCTAAAAGGACTTTTATTGCATTGTTTAGAAACACGCAATTGTTGTGTTGGAAATAGTTTGATTTCTAGAGTGCTGTCGTATTTTGTAATGGTAGGCCTCTTCCGGACCGAGCCCCCGTGGTGGATTATGGCCTAACCCTCCTCAGTGAGCGGAAACCCGTGCTCAGCAGTGGGACGATATGGGTTGATGATGATGATGATGAGTCTTGAATTTAGTGACGGTTACGTTCAAAGGTTCCGTTACATAGATATAAATAAAGGATGAAGCTGAAAAAGCGTGTTAAAACTAATTTCACTTTGTGATATTTTTGAATACGGAACCACTACGAAGTTCAGCGATGAGTTCCCAGCGTGGAAGCCCAAAACTTTTTCCATCCCTGGACACACACTTAGGCCGAACTTATGTGATTTATAACAAGGTTTATATTCGGTTGAATCTATTTATTTATACTCGTAACTTCACCCTGAATTCCTTGGATGAAGTCTGAACGAAATGTATGCCGTGAAACAGTATTGTAAATAACTAGGAAGATTTATATATCCGCTCTTTCTGAACTGAAGAAAAGTGAATTAATTTGACTACTAGGTGAATTTTGTATTTGTTTGTTTTAGGTAGGAGATATTATTGTTTATTTTGTGCCTGCGCTGTGTGAACATTGCATTAAATCCCCTGTTATTCGGTGAAAACGTATTTTCCCGATCTCCAGATCAAAAATATCTTTTCATTTATTTTTTAACTAAAATGCTTTATAGGAAAAAAATTGAATTTCATGCGTTTGTCTTCTTTAAAGATCCAAATATGTACCAAATAGTTCCTACAGACACATTAAATCACTGTCCTCCCAAGTGAAGCAACCGAAACAGAAAGAATAAAACTTCTCAATTGTTTATTTGCAAAGTACTTTAGTAACCAAAATCCAGCTATAAGCAACATCCCGCAGTCCATCTGCTCAAGCGCCTCGATAAATCTCCTTACATCTGGCGCCTTAATTCAACGGCGGCGAAACAATTGCATAGCACCGCACTGCAGTGGATAATGTCTACATCCGAGCCGCTGCGCCGGCTTTTGGGATACCTACTGAAAAAGTACATTTCCACCTTAAGTACTTAGGAGGAAAGGATAAAATAGCATGGCTCCTAGCGCGGCAGCAATTCATCAGTACATTTTGTTTACAGCAGTACGTTAGCTTTGGCTATTTGGGTCATTGAATGTATCAAGTTGGACTGGATGCCCCGCTCGCTTATTGTTGCTTATGGCCTACCAGCGCCTTTAAATTATTTTCCAGCTCAGAGCGACAGTTTTAGTGATTCTTCTAACTAGGAGAGAAAGAGAGAGGGAGGGAGAGAGAGGGAGATAGAGAGAGGAGAGAGAGAGAGAGTGATAGAGCTACAGAAAAATACGATTCTGTACGAGCAAATGTAGCCTTTAAAAACTCACTGGCATTTTTTTTATTTGACTGTATGACGAGACGAGCAAGTCGTTCACCTGATGGTTAGCGCTACGCCTGCCCATAACAGTTACAGTGCCACCCAGAACTATGCATTGCATAATCCTACGAGGTATTGCACTGCACTCGTCACCCTGAGACATCGGCTCTAAATTCTCATATGCCCAGTAATTTCGCTGGAAACCGCGCCCTTCAAACCGGAACACAGTAATGTTTGCACACTACTGCTTGGCGGATGTGTATCTGGCAAAGGTGTGGACCTTCCCCAGGCAGCCTCCCACTACGTGGCGTAACGCGGTGTCGAAGGGGTGACCTAACTACGTATACACCACGCTTAATTGTTATTCCTGATGCAGGACACAACAGTGACAATAATAGAATTGGTCTATTATTTATCGCTTATAATATCAAATAAATAATAAGACAAGATGAAAATAAACAAATGACAAGCTTCGCATTTTTAAATACGCACCTTACATTCCCTCGTCCGCTACTACTGTGTACCAAGCTATGTCACTGCATTGCACTTCGGTCTCCAGGCACTGCAATTGTTTCAGCGCGCCTTTTTGGTTCCTTTTTATGAAAATCCCCGGTTGTGGTATTCTCTTTATTGCTCACCCTTTGCAACGGAGCTTTTTAACTTTATATTTCGTTAATTATAATTTTTAAACATTTCAACACCTTTAGAAATCAAATTTTTTGTACAAAAATATTCAAAGTAGCAATTTTAAATAGGTACGTTCATGAACACAGTCATCAAAGATTTGAATTAGGTACGTACAGGCAAGTAATGGAATAAATAAAGTGGTAGTGGATATTTTTATGGTGTAACTAAAGACTCATTTACTTAGACATTTAACATATACTGCCACCGCAACCATTATGTGGCTAGTCTGTTTATATCTTTAAACTAAAGAGATTTTTGCGTCAAACACTAGGAATCAAAGAAAGAGAACTATTCTTAATTGAATCTTACCATACTGGACTGGACATGATATAGTATTATATTCCATTTCATCATTCAACCCCATATTCCATATTCGCACTGCTGAGGGTTGCACGCCGCGCCGTCCGCCTACAGTATTATCATTAAATAAAAAATACATGGGTTTTTTTGTTGGCTATGGCTATTATATCCAAGGGAAGTAATTTTCCTTCACCTGTCACGGAGAGGCAGTGATAAAAAAGCATGTTTACATCCACACATACCAAGCTAACAAAAGCGCGTTAAAAAGAGAAAGTTAAATCATTTTGGAGAACTTCAAAAATGAATGCATGTTACGGGGAGATATTATGGCCTACGAACTTACTTGGGAAATCCGTCGATGGCCTCTCGGGTGTGTAATCAGCGCTGTCTTCGGGTTAGATGGGGAATGATGGTGCACAGAGATATATCCATAGGACGCCGATGGGGCGGTTTCTTCTGATCCCGTATCACCTTCCTCCGGGATAGAGGTGTGATCAGGCAATCCACACTACACTTAATCCTGGAGCTCGTCTCCGAGGATGGGAATGGCGTCCACGAAATGGAGCTACCGGTGAAAGCTCAAAACACCGCGACGCGACAAGTGCTCGCACGCGCATTTGAAGGACGACTGACTTCCGGTTGGCCACCCAAAGTCGTGGGCCATAATAATCTCGTACCAACACAAAATATTAAGCGGAATAGTCTTTGTGTAGTTACGTTCGAAAACACTCAAAATAAAAAGAAAAGAAATCTGTTTCAGTACGAAACAATGCAATATTGGAATGACTGCGTTTTAAAACAAATAAAAACAAGCCGGTCATAAATTGAAGAGCTTCCGAGTGATTGTTTGAAAGCGAGCGCAAAAAGCGAAGTTTTATCAATCAGATACCGCCAATCACGAGAGTCGCGAGCGGTCCGTCCTATCCTATGGCCATTACTGTAATTGAATTGCTTACAATTTGTGCCCCTTTTCGAGAAATTGTTTATAACTTCGCAACTGTTTTTTATCGTCCCGCACGCACACCATTAAACCTTATCTCTGACGTCTCAAGAATCATATTGGCGGGCCGTGAGTTTTATTCGCGCGTAGGCTACGTTGGTTATTGATAGTCCCGAAAGTATGCCGTATTTTGATTTATGCCTAACAGGAATTCGCTTACGTTCTCACGAACAATGTACGGGTAAAGCCGCGAATTTATGCTAACGTGTCTTGTTTATTGTTTGCAAGCACTTTGTTTTATATGTTTGTTTGTTGCGGATCGCAGGATGTGGCGTCAATAACGTAAAGAGTTCGCCAATTGATTCGGAAACACGATTTGGTAATTTTTTTGGCGATGTTTTGTCTGTATTGGGGGCAGAAAAAAATTGGGTCAGGTCAGGTCCAACCACAACCAGAGCAATGAATAAATTTCAGAAGCCTTTGCTCTATATCTCTGACTTCTACAGTCATTTTGATTCTCTCCGTCCAAAGGTTGACTGGAAGAGATCGCTTTTAGAGATAAGTCTGCCCATTGTACTATATTTATTCCAATGAGTTCTATTCTTGTACCTATCAAAGAGTTTCTTATTAAAATAGTAAAATATGTACCTACGTAATTAGGTATTTTGATGAAAGAAAACATCGTGAGGAAACCCATATACTTACCCGAGTATTATTTCGGAGGTAACTATGTTATCCACCGATCCGAACCGGGCCCCCGTAGTGGATTATGGCTTAATCCTTTTCACGAAAGTGAGGCGAGACCCGTGCTCTCAGTGGGACTGTATGGGACAGTGGGTTGATGAAGATGATGATGTTATACAAATACTTTGAGCACACACACACTACTTCAAAACTCTAATCATTTATTGCAAGTAGAAAAAAAATGCCCTTTTAGAAGTCAAACATTTAAGTCTCAAATACTTAAACAAAAAAAACTCTTTTAAAACTTTCACTCAAACATCTACATAATTCACTAATAAACTTGTCAAGACTCTACAGTCCGCTTCCATAGACCTTGCCAGCGTCTGTGTTTCCCGAAAACTATAATCTGAAATATATAATGAATAGGTATCTTCCAGGCAAGCATGCGCCATCCTCGACCGTGTCGGCACTTACCAACGGGTGAGACTGCGGTCAAATACTTGCCTATTCTGCAATAAAAAAAAAATCTTCAAACTCAAATCATTTATAGTAAATAGGCAAAATATTGCACTTTTACACGTCAAAAAAAATAATATCTTACACATAAGTATAGAAATACAAAAAAAATAAGTCAAAATATTATGATCTACGAAACTAATGATTATTATCTAATTATGGTTTGAGTTAGAAAAAGGATATTTCCCTTTCAAGTGGTGACTCATGCCTGAATCTCGCACAGGAAAAGGAAAACTCTATTGACTCTACCAGTGCTTCGGAAATGCTTCAAATCATAATTAACGATACGTTATGTACCCTCTACATACATCGTACAAAACAAAACCATTCCAATTAATCTCAAAAATATTGAATTAGGTACTATAAGTATTAATTCCCAGTCCCCGGCGACCGTGGGAGTGTGTCGGCGTGGGAGGCGAGTTGCTCATTATTTCATCCGCAACCTGCCGCTAATCCGGGTTACGGTGCCAAATGAGCTGCCTTCCATCGGGTTAGTCCAAATTTTTAGCCAACACTTGGGAACGAGGATCACGGAATTGTGGAAGGCTGAAGGTATGTTGTTTGTTATCCGGAGATTTATAATTAGTCGGGCGTTGAATATAATTGTGATTTGCATTACGTACTACGACGTATGAAGAAGCGGTGGTAGCCTAATGGGAGAACGTCCGCCTTCCAATCAGAAGGTCGTGAGTTCAAATCCCAGTGCTGGCACGTGCCAAAGTGTTTCTGTAAAACATATGTACGTAATTATCACTCGCTTCTCGTTGAAGGAAAACATCGTGAGGAAACCTACCTACCCGAGAATTATATCGGAGGTAGGTATGTTATCCACCAATTAAAAAAAATACTTAAAAATGAAATAGTAAAGAGTATAATAACGCATCACTATCACATATATAGAACTTGACAGTTAGGATTCCCGGTAATTAAATTAACGGTTCCTGTGGGATAATAGTTAACGCGGGTAAAACCGCGGGCGCTGCTAGTATTTCATAAATTATCACCCTATCAACGGAATACAAATATCGAAAATTTTCTCGTTTTCTCGCAGTATTTTTAAAAGTAAACAGTAAAATAGATAACTCAATAAAATAGGTATAAACCGCGCTCAGGCAATATAGAGATGGCTCAGCGCTGCATTGTTTGCGCAAACGGGGTTCGGATCGCTCGGGGTTGCCAGTGCGAACCGAGGGCTTTTTGTTGAAACAATTAACGTGGAAAACTTGGAGAGAGGTTTTTGGATGCAGTTTAAGATGGAGAGAATATTCGAGAGGAATTTTATAGTGACAATCGATTGTGTAGCTTAACGGAGTTTTACTTATAGATATTGGAGGTGCGAATATTTTTTAATAGTTGGGAAAAGTTGAGTAACATACATTTTAAATAAAATATTGAAAGGAATTAAAGCTGGCTACATTAGGATTAAAGCTGTCGTGGTAGTCTTATAAAAAAGTTTAAAAAATGAGTTCTTTTTATAATACTCGTAGTTTTTCCATGTTTTTTTTTTCGTTTCTTATCGGCTTGAGTTCTTCCATAGCTAGATATTAAACGTCACTTCCCTTACTGTATCTACTCTTTACAAGTATCAGACTTTACAGACTGGGTTACGATAAGCTATTTATTAGGAATTTTATGGAAAGAAAGAAGAACACACTCAAAAATTTTATCTAGCTACGTGAAATAGATTGATATTCCAAACTCTCTATATAACCTGGGTGAAAATAAACAACCTTACAATAAGAACAAGCTGCACAAGTGCACATGCTGAATTTACCCCTATTGCCCTAGTTGTTTCAATAATACGTAATTAAGCTAAGCGTGTATAATTTTTTTTTTCTAGAGGCAGTAAGTCTGGGTACATACGGGCCTAGGTAGATTGCAGTTTATTTCATTTCATTGTTTTTTCGAGGCAAAGTTGAACTTCTTTGAGGTGCGTATGAGAACTGTCCGGCCTCATAAAGCCTTTGCGGCCTTTGTCCGCCGCAGAGAGTGAAAGAAAGCGATTTTGATTTTCGCACCAGCGAGAAGTGACGCATACGGCTTATTCGAACTCATAGTGCAGTGAACGTATTAAGGTACCTTTTGAAAGATTGTTCGTATCAGCTACACACGTATTTTTTACTTATAAATTAAATTCAACTTACTTAATATGTTTTAATCGTGGAGAAAAGATTTCTAATAAGTCACATTTTGATATACTACAATACAAATAATATAATTATGATCCTCAGAATTTCATCCTTCTATAAATAACTTTAGGTTCTTTACTTCGTTCCGTGGTGAGAGAATCACATTCACATTCCTACAAAATTGATATTTAATTTCCCACAACCAGCAATTCAAATAAATAATTCTCAATACGACATCTCCATTCGTGGAATCCTTTGAACCGTCCAACAAATCAACGGACGCACATAAACAGCGTCCGCCGGCGACCGTGCATCAATATATTATATTTATCACACCGCAGCGCCAAGCAAGACGTATGTATCGCCCGATACCATATAAATATACCCCATGAATATTGCCAGCATTACCCACTGACAAATGTGTTGCCATAACTGAAATTTATGCAAAGAAGCCGCCGATGGCCGGAAAAATATTTATTTGCGCCGATTTCTATCAAAAACGTAGTTCCAATATCGCTTTTGTATGTAAAACCCTCGTTTGTTTGTTCTCGGCGGTAGTTTTTCTCAAAGTTTTTTTTTCTTATCGCTTTCCTATTTCTCCTTTATTTATTTAACACAACCGTCTTAGTTGCGGGTTTTTCTCTGAGGGAACCAATTTGCTTGTGTTGTGATACAAAATGTCCGTGATTTCGAGAAAAGGAGAATATTTAATTCTCTTCTTTTGAACTATACTTATTTTTTTCGTATTAATGGGCTGGCTTTCATAAAGAAAGAGGATATTTTACCATTAGTCCATTTAATCGGCGAGCCGTTTGATGGCTTCCGTGGTGTAGTGGATGATGAACCGGCTGCGAAGTGAGAGCTTGCAGTTTCGATTCCCGCACAGGTCAAAGATTCCTGTGAACCACGGGTATTTGCTCTGAGTATAGGCGCTTGTATGCCCATGGTCCTCTTAGTTTTTGACTCCATAGATACAGGGAATCTTAGTTAGGGTTCAGGATCTATGGGTTTGATCGTGACGCGTTGTTTTTATTAAAACCAAAATATCACACACGAAGAAACACAGGCTTGAGAAAAAAACACAAAAACAATAACGTCACATTCTCGGTTTCCCGCCAAATACTCTCTCTCTATGTTAGTTCAGTGTGGATCATCAATATCAAAACATCCATATGTATTGGTGTGTGTTTAGGCCCTATCATGCACGTCAAATTAGACGCACTTCCCGTTGCTCAATTGAGTTGAAATTCTTCATGCCGGTCACGTTTCGATGAATACAATATTGTGATGACATTGAGCTGACGATAGAGACGGAAGATCGATGGTGTTTGGACTCTGATTTTGATCAGTTTATGCTAATAGTAAGTGGGTGTATGTTAAGCCGTGTCTCCTGCGCGTCTTTTGGTCTACTTACTAATCAAAAACTCTTCATGACTTCTGGTTTCATATCAAACAAGATATGTGTTAAAGATCTCAAATAATCCTGCCAATTTAAAATGTATGTAAGTATATTGATGTATTCAATTATGAAACTTTTAAAGTAATCCAAATTCCAAGAAAATGGCTGCTTATTTTTATTTTGCGTACTTATCCTAAAAGAGACTCGGTACCGCGCAAAGTAAGCTACTAAAATAAACAATTTTAAGTCGCAGCCTGCGCTGAAATCCTTAACAGTGATTTTATAACGTTATAAAATCACTTCGTAACAGGAAAACGTTGTCGCGTAAACAGGATAACGTTATAGCGTAAATAGAGAGTTGAGAGTGATTAGTAACGGCGCCTCCATTCAGTCAACGCGTCTCAACTCTATTAGATTTAAATTTTGATGGTGTAGTGGCGAGATTGGATCAATGGCGGTCACAGTGGTGGAGAGATGCACGAGCCAAGCTTTGTATTTTGTTGATGTTTGATGTTAAAATTGGCGCTCGTTCAGGTTTTTCATTTGAAACCATCGTACGATGCATTAAATATCGCATTTAATAAATAGGCCACCGGTGTGGAAATTTTAAGAAGAGCCTTCTTCGTCGTGTCGATGATCCAAGGCTAGACGGTTTTGGACCTGTAATTGGCTACTGCCTCACCGGGGCAGAAACCTCATAGGCAGCCCACTTGGGTCCGGAGTCGGGTAAGCGACTTTCACGAGGGCTTCGGCAAGTCATAGTCCGCGGGGAGATGCTCGGCAGGTGGGATATGGCGGTGCATATGAAGAGAGAAATTAATACAAGTGTGACACTCAAAAGCGTTATGTTATGTCTCTGGGCCCAAATCACGACAATGTGGATACCACAGAACGTCAGAAGACGTCGCGGCAGGCCCAGGCGGAGATGGCATGACGAACTTGGCTCCATATGCAACGACTGGACCACTAAAGCTCTCAACCGCGAGGAATGGAAAGAGGGAAGAGAGGCCTTTACCCTGCAGTGGGATGATCACGGCTAATAATAATATGTTACCTTAATTACAGATATAAGTTGAGTGGACGGATGTCAAGGTTTGACTACTGAGCCGATTTTCTTGGATAGCCACAGGTGCGGCTCTGCACATACCATAGTATTTTCCCATACAGCTAACACCACGGTTGTGTTTTCCCGAACTCGCGGCAAGTTATAAAAAACACCACAGCTGTGTTTTCAGCAGCGAACGTGTTAACAGTGCCAAGAAGACTTGAGAGATTCGACTTATCGTACTTAGGGAGTAAACTCCAGTTGGTCGGAGTCGACAAACATACTATTTTTTGTTCTGTGGTATTTCAATAAAATGTTTGTCTATCTCTATTGAACTTTGTTTCATCTGTAGCTGATTGCGTTACGTATTTTTTCCTGGTAAATGATAAAGCCTCCAAAGAGTGACGTAGCCTAAAAAGCAGCTGGTACCACAGCTCACAAAGGGCCCACATAACACAATGATGTATATAACGCCACAGCCTATACATAAAATAATTCGTTGTGTGTCAGCGGGTAATTAGCGACCGGCGCCTTTGAACCATTTGTCACGTCGTACGAAGGCGACGTCTCAATGAGAAGTGGTGCGCTGTCACACCCACCGGAACGGTGGTGGACGAGCGAGCATTCGCTTTAGCTCCATTTATTTTTTAATTATATCTGAATTTACTGAATCCATCATCCGCACAGTTTTGTTTTTTTTTTTTGGTTACGTTTTACTGTCGCTTCTAGTAGTTCTATTTGGTTTTCTAGCGCTTCGTGCTTCGGAAGATATGTTAAGTAAGCAAAAATTCCTGGATGTCATCAATTGGCAGCAGTCGTTAAGCCACGTCAGACGTCATGAACTGACAAACCGACATTGGAGGCCGGCACTACTTCATTTGACAAAGAAATTAATCCATATTGACCATGGTCTACTTCAAATTTACCACAAGGCAACCATAGAATGACAGTAGCTGTCATAGCAATCGGCTATGTTTACAACGATATTACTGTTGGTGTGTAGTTGTACGTATTAGTAGTTGTAATAAAAAAAAAAAACAAAAACAATAGAACGATTACGTGGGAATGTGCAAGGCTACAAACGCGGAGCATGCGGTTTAAAAATATTCACTTTATTTTTAACTAGCTACGTCCCGCGGTTTCACCTGCGTATTTCCTGTTCCCGCGGGAATATGAGGACGAAATATAGCCTATGTTACTCGCTGTCAATGTAGCTTTCCATTAGTGAAATAATTTTTAAATCGGTGCAGTGGTTTAGCCGAAACCTTACATATTTCCATACAAACTTTCATCCCCTATTTTTACTTTACCCCATCCATGGTAAAATATTTACAAACTTTGAATGCCAAATTTATTTATATTTAATTAAAAGCCTAAAATATAAGTTTAAAGCTTCTAGCTTTAAAAATGACCAAACTTCCATACAAACTTTCATCCCCTATTTCAAACCTTTACAAAGCGTTTTCGCATTAAAAAGTACCTTATGTCCTTTCTTAGGCTTTAAACTATCTCTGTACCAAATTTCATTTCAATCGGTTCAGTAGTTTAGGCGTGAAAGAGCAACAGACAGACAGAGTTACTTTCGCATTTATAATATAAGTATGGATTGAAATGATTTACTTTGCGACATCAAATGTTACAATTCGGTGTCATAGACGGCCATTTGGGTGCGGGTTTTTGCGTTGCGGAACAAGAGGTCCTTTTATTGAATTCTAAGGCGGCGTTCACGGCTCCGTTAAGCTGGGTCCACATTTGTGACCATAATTCCGTGGTCGTGTCACGGTATTAGCAATGCTAAATATAGACGAAGGCTGTGACATTTCACCGCCACCCCATCAAAAGGCACCAGAGTAGTAGATCGCTGCGTGACATTTAATCGTGACACCGTGACCTTAACAATTAAGCGTGACAAAACCCGTCCACACTTGTGGATTGTCACACGTATTTTGTACGGTCACAGAGACAAGGTTACGGTCATAGATGTGACTCCAGCTTTAGCGGTAAGCGGTGAGCATTTTTAAGTCATTTCCACATTGACAAAATTAGCGGCAGACGTCTTATTTGATCCGAAAATCTTCTATGCCAGAATGTATCTTAACGCTAATGCAGACGACACATTTTTCTAGCGCTCAATGCACGCGTTCCCTAATCTTTAAAATGACGATCATAAAAAGCGCTTGCGGCTCATTAATATTTAATGAAAATTTGATAAAATTGCACAGAAGGATCGCGTGGGCAGTACCCACGCGCCACGCGAAGTTAGAACGCCACTCGGCAGGCACAACTCTCTAAATTAAAAAAAAACTGTAGAAATATGCGTTTAATGAAACTTTCAACAATGCTTATTTTGTGTTGACAAAAGGCGATTTACCTTTGTGTCAGGTAATAAACAATTTTGTATTTCGTAGTTCCTTACAAACAGTTGGGCTGGGGGTGGTCTCTTTCTGCGAGGTGGTTATGGCGCAGAAGGAGGCCACGGAGCGGATCAGAGAGGATGACGCCCGATCTGACCCGATCCGGTGCGGACGTCCGGGGGAGCGGAGGAGACGGTTTGCCCACCTCCGTAATGGGGCCACTGGTGGGAACTTGGGGGACAACCTTGCAAACCCTGCAACCTTGCACGGCCCCACACGTCTGGGAGCTGGCCTTGGTGAGCCAGGACAAGATGGAAGTCAACACTAATTATGAGTCATTGAGCTATCCTAGTTAGTTAAATTAGTTACAATTATCCTGGTGGATATGCCTAGTAACAATTTGTTGACAATAGGAAAGTAAATTCTCAATAATATCAAATTATTAATATGTGAAATAACTCAAGACAAGACAAGACTAGACTTCTCATTTTAATAAAACCTGGTAAAATTCCTAGCATCAATATTTTCTTTTAGAAAGTAAGGAAAATTTAGTCTTAGCATCGATTCGGCGAATCCACCCGAGCGTCTCCAGAACTTCGTCCGTCTAATTTGTATTTCTTCAAGTTTAGATAAGTATGAGACTCCAAAATTTTCCTAAGAAGCACTTACTTAGACGACACGTGAAGCCGGCGAAGTAATTTCAAAAGCCGCGACGACATTTACTACGGAAGATATAACCATTCTGAAACTGTAGCAATGAGAGGCTTAGGAACAAATAGAATTAGAAAATATAAAGACACAGCGCGTTAACTAAAGCAGTCCATACAAAGTAGAAAAAGAACTTGAAGACACTTCATATTGGTAGGCATTCGAAATTTTGAAACTTTTTTTTTAATTTGACTAAGTAACGAGACGAGCAAGTCATTCGCCTGGTGGTAAGCGCCACGCCTGCCCAAAACAGTTGCAGTGCCATCCAGAACTTTGCATTGCATAATCCTGCGCGGCACTGCACTGCGTTTGTCTTTCTCATGAAAGCGGGACGAGACCTGTGCTCAGCAGTGGGCCTATATGAGTTGATGATGATGATGATGAGGCTAGTATTATAATTCATACTGTATATTGTTTGTTTGTCCATTTGCAATATTATATGGTTGGTTTCTTGCCTCATTTCTGCAATTCTAGATGAGTGATGATTCTTGAATAAAAATATCCAAAAACATTTTATACGCCATGTTTCCAATAAAGAATTGCTTTTGAAAGCTTTCACAAGGCCTACGCACACCAGCAGCGGAGTGACAAAGTGACAATGTGTTTGTCTCTCTAACGAACTGTGCATATGAGTAATGAAACGAGCGACAGACGTACAAACTCCACGCACTCGGCACCGAGTGTCACGCTGTCACGCAAATCGTCACGCTCGCAGTGCGGCCGCGTAATGTTGCCATGTTTAGGAGATTTCTGTGATTGGATGTGTTGATTTGCGTCTATAGGAATTTAAGCAATTACTACGGGAATAAAATTACTAACCTAGTGCTCTTATTCGCTATGCCACGTGAGATTCCTTGCCGGAATTTCATAACCTAAACGCGTTTCGGAAACGCACCACGACGTGGCATTGAAAAAGTATAGTTTCCGATGGCTTCCCGCTCGTCAGTTCGAAAGGTGCGTATAACGCGCTTATTCACGTTTATGAAACTTTACATGGGTATAGAGAATACCATTTCATATGGATTACACGAACTTAACGCTACGTGGCCGCGTTACGAGTTTAGGTGGTCATAACGAATAAGAACCCAGTAATTAGCTCTCAAAGCATGTGCAAAGATGTAGTCTCTGCCTACCCCGACGGGAGAAAAGCGTGACTTTACTTATGTGTATGTAATTAATTTTCAAATGGCAACCGGAGGGTATAAAAATAATGTACTTATTGTCTGAAAAGTGCCACAGCCGCCGCACCAGCCAACCTTTTTACACATTGTAAAAATCAGCCAAAAATTAAGGTAAAGTTACAAATATCTATCTATCTCGAACATAATCGTTTCACATCTGGCAACCCTACCTAACGCCATCATGATTAATGAACCGCGCGGCATTATCTTGTCAGTGTGGCGGCACCTTTATACGCGATATTTATTAACATTCGATGGGAGACGAATTGTGTCGTGCTCTATTTGGCGGCTGTTTATATTGTCGCTGGCATGTAGGGGGGGGGAGGTGTTGGAAAGGAGGGAATAATGTATTTGGGTCAATTGGCGGGATGAGATGGGATAAATTACAATTATTCTTAAAGCATCGGTTTTTTTTAACGCGTCACTAGCAAAACGCGACCGCAAACTAGTAGAAGAAGTTAAAGAGGTGTGGCAGGAGTTCCCTTTCAAGTGCTGGTTCATGGCTGACTCTCATAGAGGAAAGAGAAACTGCCTTTAACAGCGCTTCAGAACTGCATCCGCTAAAAAAGATAGACCACAGAGAACAACGCGGAAGCTCAGGGTAATCTTTAAGAATAGCGCTATGGTATCCCCTGCCTGTCGAGAGGCGACTGAAAGGGGCCGTCGGGCCCGTGAGTGTTTCGGAGTCGGGGCTCCGAACACTCGTGCATGCGATCCCGGGATGGATGGCAGCTGGGTTGGCCAGGCTGCCATGGAGATTTAGAGAGCAGCATACAACGCCGCTCTTAGGGTGAGCACCAAGGCGCAGAGCGAAAGGGGCACTGGTGCGTCCTTCCAGGGCCCTCTGAATTACTCAGAGGCAGGCCAACAGAGCGGTTTTAGTGGTTAAAAATCGCACATAACCCAACGGTACCCCAACGCCGTCGGGTATCTTGGGAAGATTTCTCCTCCAACATAATAAAAAGAAAAAAAATCACTGAGAATCATTTTTTATATATTTTTTTATATTTGACTAAGCAATGAGACGAGCAAGTCCTTCACCTGGTTATAAGCGCTTCGCCTTCCCATAATAGTTATAGTGTCTGTTCGCGCCACTTACATTGGCACTCATAATACCTTCCTACCTTCCTATTCCTATCATTTCTTGGCGACTATCTCTGTCGCTCATATCGTGGTATCCACGAGAAAACTGCTTGCCGCCGCAAGTAGTCTGCGATCGACCCTCGTCCTTCGCGGCTGCCGCTCTCGCCGAATCCAAAAAGTACTGGATCTGCTGCTCCTCTGTAGTGGTCCACGTGAATTCGACGCGCAAATATAAACAAAACCCGCTATAAACCCGCCGCGTAAACGCTCCTTGCCGACACGCACCAACCGCCAAAAATACAGTCCACTACATCGAACGTCATAACATCCTGAAGGAACAAGCAGCTTGGAGACGGACCCGAACCGAGGTGATTGCAGTTGCATGGAGACCAGGTTAGTCGCCAAGTTCCTTTGTACTACTCTTCTACCAGCCATCCTTCCCCCGCCATTGGAGGCGCGCTCAGCCTATACAGCTTAGCTGCCGCGCTAACATATTGTTGGTCCTCCGCCGCCGGATCTTCTCTGGTCCTCCCGCTATTCTCTGGCCCCTCTTAGGCCTCATATAGTCCTCTTTATAACCGCCCGCAATTTTATATTGGTATTTTTACCAACGATAATTTCCTATAATTATCGTGTTCCCGCCCGCAATTACAGTTCAGATAGTACCCTGTACTATCCTATTACGCTCTTATATACTTATTTCGTGTATTCCGCATTCCTAAATAGTAAAAATAACGATTTTTCCGTAATTCTTAATTTTTATTAAAAAGTGAAGGTATTCCTAACGACCGCCCGTGCGTCTCCACGTGGGTATTCAATACGCCGCGCGCGCGGCAGGTAAATGCTGTAGGCAGTTGTAGTAAATTAGGAATTTCATACTTTATCTAGTTTTTTATACTTTGTTAAGATGTCTATGGCTACTCGTTCAAAAGACAAAGATAGTGAAGTATACGAGGACGCAAAAGCGCTCGATACGTTACAGGTCGAACGTTTGACCTTGATAGGTAAACGTGACATTATATTTTCCCGCTTACAAGATATTTTTAACCGATCTTTAAAGGCTTTCACTGATGATACTGAGAAGGATTTATTTCTATGTGGAATGATCTCGTTAGACCGCTTACGCTCCGATTTCAATGAAATTGTGAACAAATTAAATGTCACCGAGTTGACTCTCAACGCTTCGTACACGGTAAACTACCAATCTATAAACGTCTTCGAAGATATGTTTTGCCGTTGTCAGTTTGTTTATAATAAACTTAACCCGCCTTTAAAAACCGCTGATTTCAATGTTGCCCCGCAACGTAAATCTATCAGAATTCCTGAACTCGATTTGATGGTCTTCAATGGAGATCCGATGACCTGGAGGATATTTTATGAGTCATTCAAACGCACGATTCACGAAAATCCCGATCTCACTGATCACGAACGCGTCCAATATTTAATTAATAAATTGTCAGGCCGGGCCCTTGCAGTTTGTTCTGGTATCGTACCTAACGGTGATAATTATCCGATCATATGGCAGACGCTCGTCGATAAGTATAACGACAAACGTAACCTAGCCTCCGCTTATCTTGATCAAATGCTTGGTTTTAAATCTTTTAACACCGCGACGAATAAAAACTTAGAACTATTCCTAGATAAATTCTGCACGGCTGTGTCAAGTTTGAAGTCTCTCAAGCTCGATAACATGTCTGATTTTATTTTACTATCGCTCGCTTTGAAGAAAATAGATTCAAGTACTGCACGGTCGTTTGAAATGCACATGCGAGGTAAATCTATGCCTACATACAATGAACTTTTAAAATTCATCCGCGAACAAAGCAAAATATTGGAACGCACTACGACCGATTCTCTTAGCCGCAGTGATAACAGGCCGCGTACTGCAAGGTCTACGCAGTCTTTTGCAGCATCATGCGTCACTCACTGTCCGCTTTGCAAACAAGCCGATCACGCTAACTTATATAGATGCCCTGCATTTGATAAGCTTTCTATCGACGACAGGTACACTTTTGTAAAACAAAGCAAAGGTTGCACTAATTGTCTAAGCACTACGCATATAAATACTGCTTGCAATTCTAAATTTAATTGCCGTTATTGTGGATGTAAACATCATTCTATGTTATGCCGCAAAGTATCATCTTCCCGTGAAGACAATCGCCCGTACCCTAGCGCTCCGTCACAGGCGCACGCGCCGCCTCCGCGCGCGCGAACTGGCAACTTCTCCGCCGCCGGGGATCACATGCCGCCTTCGGCATCGCCGCCGCCCGTCGCGGGCTCCGCTAGCGCTCAGCTGACGAACTTACCTACAACTGCTTATCAGTCATCACAACAACAGGTGTCGCTGTGTAATATACGCCCCGCTTCGCAGCCTAATGACACTACTTGTTTACTGGGAACCGTACAAGTTTATGCTACGGATTTAAATGGTCGCCGCCATGTAGTACGCGCCTTAATTGATTCGGCTTCCCAAAGTAACTTTTTAACTTCAAAATGTTGCGCTAAATTAAATTTAAAATGCAATAAGGTGACGAACACCGTTGTTAAAGGGATAGGTTCCGCATCTAACCCAATCAAGGGAGCAGTTTCTGCTACTTTGTCTTCCCGCCTAAATGATAATTTTGTTGCAATTGACGCCTATGTTATCGACCGCATAACAGACAATTTACCGGCAGTGAAAATTGACGTATCCTGCCTTTCATACCTGAACTGCCTGCCTCTAGCAGACGACAGTTTCGCTTCGCCTTCCGAGATCGACATACTTATAGGCGCGCCGCTCTTTTCTGAAATATTGCTATCAGGCCGCGCCGCTGGTCCGCCTGGTACTCCAACCGCTTTTGAAACCATTTTTGGTTTTATCGTAATCGGGACCGCTCCCGTTACTCCCGCTCATGTTACTCCCGCTCATGTTACGCCCGCTCATATTGAAACCGTTGTTTCTATCACTGACCCCTTGGTTGAAGATAGATGCCGCTCTCATATTTCCCTCTGTACCTTTACGGAAGGACCACGTTTAGATAATCTTGTCCAACGCTTCTGGCAGCTTGAAGAGGTGCAATGCACGCCGACTTTGAGCCCAGACGCTATAGAATGTGAACGCATTTTTACAAATAACGTTTCCCGCGATCCTACGGGACGCTATTCTGTAGCGTTACCTTTCTCCCGCGATCCCGCGACCGCTCTGGGTAATTCTTACCCTATCGCTAAAAAACGCTTCATGTATCTCGAACGTAAGCTCGCCGCGACACCTGCTCTGCGCTTAGAGTACGATGCTATAATCAAAGAGTACATTCAGAAGGGTTACATTTCACTGATCGACAATGATAGTCCTTTTACTGGATATTACGTGCCACACCACGCCATTGCGAGACTACAAAAAACAACAACTCGATGGCGTACGGTGATGGACGCCAGTGCTGAAACTGACTCAGGCCTCTCCTTGAATCAAGTTTTATATACCGGGGATAATTTACAAAACGATCTTTTTACAATCCTCTTGGATTTCCGCCACTACCCAATCGCTTTTACATCCGATATTAAACAGATGTACCTACAAATTTTGATAAATAAGGACCACCGCAAATATCAAAAATTCCTGTATCGATTCGATCCCGTTTTTCCGCTTGATACCTACCAATTCAACCGCGTTTGTTTTGGTCTACGTAGCAGTCCGTTCCTTGCAATGCGAGTGTTGCGAAAGCTGTGCGCCGCCGACGGTGCCCACTTCCCGCTCGCAGCATCTCTTATCAGCGACAACACATACATGGACGACGTGTGCTACTCCATGCCTACTCTGTCTGCTTGTTTACAACTCAGAGACGATCTCTGCGAGTTGCTCAAGGCCGGGGGCTTCGATCTCGTCAAATGGGCTAGTAACTCACCCGCGCTCCTTGACTCCCTTCCCGTCTCTGCGTTAACGGAATGCGTTAAAAATGCGAAAAATGCGTTAACGGATCTTTTAAATTCCGACGAATATAATAAGTCTATCTCAGATGAGTTATCAGCTAATCGCATACACTGGAAATTCAATTCACCGCGAAGTCCTCACTTCGGGGGGAATTATGAAATATATGTGAAAGCGTTTAAAAGTCATCTTCATAAAACGATCGGTTCACAGTCACTCACCTATGAGGAAATGTTAACCGTACTCACACAGATAGAATGCGTTATCAATTCTCGTCCTATAACGTTATTGAGCGAAGATCCGTCTGAGCCGACCGCGCTGAGTGCTTCACATTTCTTAATGACCGCACCGCTGAAGCATTTACCCGCATGCACGGTTCCCGATGAACCTGGACACTTATTGAAACGGTACGCTTTATTGGATCAAATGGTACAATCATTTTCCAAACGGTGGAAGTTGGAATATCTTCACTTACTTCAATCTAGAGGAAAATGGAATACACCTTCGAATCCCATTACAATAGGTTCTATTGTTCTTATTATCACTGATAATATTCCCCCGCTATCCTGGCCTCTCGGCGTCGTCGTGGCCACTCATGTCGGCGGCGATGGCATCTGTCGAGTAGCGTCAGTAAAAACGACGACCGGCGTCCACCAGAGACCCGTCGTCCGTTTATGTATCTTACCTACCCAATAATTTAACCCCTTGCTCCCCGGTCAACCGCTATGTTATATTTAACCCGTTGACTGCTTAAGAGTTTAACTCTTATTTTTATTTTTTTTTTTATTTCCCGCTTTCTTTTAAAAACCAATGGTTTTTAGGCCGGGGGCAAATGTTCGCGCCACTTACATTGGCACTCATAATACCTTCCTACCTTCCTATTCCTATCATTTCTTGGCGACTATCTCTGTCGCTCATATCGTGGTATCCACGAGAAAACTGCTTGCCGCCGCAAGTAGTCTGCGATCGACCCTCGTCCTTCGCGGCTGCCGCTCTCGCCGAATCCAAAAAGTACTGGATCTGCTGCTCCTCTGTAGTGGTCCACGTGAATTCGACGCGCAAATATAAACAAAACCCGCTATAAACCCGCCGCGTAAACGCTCCTTGCCGACACGCACCAACCGCCAAAAATACAGTCCACTACATCGAACGTCATAACATCCTGAAGGAACAAGCAGCTTGGAGACGGACCCGAACCGAGGTGATTGCAGTTGCATGGAGACCAGGTTAGTCGCCAAGTTCCTTTGTACTACTCTTCTACCAGCCATCCTTCCCCCGCCATTGGAGGCGCGCTCAGCCTATACAGCTTAGCTGCCGCGCTAACAGTGTCATCCAGAACTTTGCATTGCATAATTTTGCGCGGCACTGCACTGCCTCTGTCACCCTGAGACATCTGCTCTAAAGTCTCATATACCCAGTATTAAATTAGATTTAGGTTTTCATTATATTTATTTTTGTTTTTTTTTTTATTAAGTAGACAATCAACATTCTACGCTACTTATTTAATAGTTTCCCTAGCCACTTTACAGCCAGATTATTTGCATATCCGCGGCATCAAGTCATTTCCAAGTTGTGCAGAGGGCGCCCGTTATGCGCACCAATATTAGCTTTGCACGCGGCTCCGCTCTCGAGGCCCTAATTAGCACACAACACTGGTGGCTAGGCGGAACATTCACGGCACAACTTACACTACGAAAAGTTGTCCTAACTTATAGTGAAAGAAGAAAAAAGAAGAAAAGTTCAAGTTAAGTTGGGGAAGAAAGGTTCTCGAGTAGCGACCGCGGACCGGAAGCGACCTGGTGCGAGTCGCGGGGAGCCGCTGGATGCGAACAGCTATCAACCGCTCGTTGTGGCGTTCAGCGTCAGAAGCCTATAGTTCGGGATGTTTTTTCGGGATGTTCGGGATGAAAACTTTTTTAATAAATAAAACAAGCTGTATGTTTGTCAATTGTCAATGCCTTTACAAATCACTCGACGTGGAATAATAGATTTTTCTACATCCGAATATCGTTTTCAAAGTGGAAAGATATCGCTTTCCAGCGGAGTTTTTTCTCCATATTTTGTTAATTTTATTTCTTGTACAATACACATTTACCAGGGTACCTAATTTTAGAAAACATAAAAGATTTCATGAAAAAACTAAACATTAATTTCAATAACGTAGCTTTTTATTGGAGATATTTTTAGAAGGCTCTCATTTTCGAATTTCTATGGGAAGCCACATGTTTACATTCTGTGTGAAGCAAGCTTTTGACATTTTCCTTTAGAATATCATTATTTCCGCCCTCCAGTAATTTCAATAAGTAAAGTCTAGTTGCTCCAAGGCAGTTTTACTAAATTAAATGGAACCCATACTAAATTGGCAGCTTGTCACTAGTCGTTCACTTGTTTTTTGACCAAACCGTCCACAGAGGCCTCACCACGAACAGTTAAATCCATCCAGTACTGAACTGCCCTGCTAACTGTCCCTACCGATATCGCTCAGCGTTCATAATTCGACCAGAAATAGCATAAAAAATAAGTCGTCACGGTACGATTATGCGACGCTGTTCAGTTTAGGTCTTCAATTGAATCGCTATAAGAGGTCATGGTATGCCTCCAGAGAAGAGATGTTATTACAAAACTTTTTTAAACCTTTGTATACGCTATGATGACCTCTATGTCTTGTTTCAAACCTCTTTCACTAAACCTTCATTTCAAAGTGTCAACTCTTACGTGATGGTCAAGTGTAACCAAAAAATATGATGATTGCTATACAATTTCTCCAATACATCGATAAAAAAGTTTCACTTCAAACTTCAAACTCGCCCATGAACAGGTAACCTAAACTTCGTCAAGAACAGTGGTTTTAAGTGAAGCTCGCGTCTCTCGCGATGCAACTTGTTTGACGCGGTCGCGATGCTCCGACGGGTTTTAATAAAGCTGAAATTTAAGCAAAACAAAACTTAATTAACTGACGAGCTGCTGGAGTCGGGAACCTCGGGGCGTGATTAGAAATTAGTCTACAAGATCGAGCATACAGCTATTGATCCTGGCGTAATCTGTGTCGAGCAAGCTTCGAGATTGTAGATTTAATTTATTAGCGGAGAAATTGCGCTGACGTCCTATTTGCTGAATGTAGTTGACATGTTGTATCGCTACCGGAATTAGTTTGTTGAGGTCTGAAGAACCGATAAGGCCTTTTAAGAGACATGTGTGAGGTGTTTTCGATCTATGACCTTCCATTCTTACTATGTTACTTAATTTTTTTTAATTTTTACTTTGCACTATTAGTGCATTAAAAGCGGTAATAGACTAGTGGGCGAACGTCCGCCTTCCAAGCAGGTAACAATGTGTTTCTTGTACAACATATGTACGTAATTATTACTCGCTTTTCGATGGAGAAAAACATCATGAGGAAACCCATGTAGGTATGTACCTTCCCGGGAATCATTTCAGAGGACATAAAACAAGGTGCAATAAACACACTTGTGGTTGTAGAACTAAGATGAATGGCCCTAGTCTCATTCATGGCCGTTCACAGAACAGTGTAGAGCCGCCGGCTTTATAGGTGACTAGTGTTGCCAGGTATCCCGATTAGCGCGGAACTTATCGATTTTGGGAGGTCTTGGTGACAAGTCTTGATTCAACTTTGATCGTTAATCCATGCTATAATGTTGTCACCTACACCTTGTTACATTCGTAAAACGAAATACACAATAAGTGGTAAGTAACTTTTATTGCTGCTCAAATCTCTTCGAAATACTGGCATCTCTATTAACATTGACTCCCCTGAGCAACCAGCCCTGCCCAGGCCTGAGCGGCTGAGTGCCCAGGGGCGCATCATCAGCCGACGCCAGCTGGGCCAGCAACATGCGCCGAGGCCGGGATGAGAGGTTGGGTGAGCTTCCGTGGATGAGTAGGTAGGAGAAGATGACCACGTCCCCTCGGTCGGCGATGACTGGAGTCGCCCGTGAGAGGGGGAACTTGGCCTGGAATTTATATATCACAGATTAAAAAAAACGTCATGAAACTGAGTGAGGTTGAGTGCGCACGCACACACACGCAGTTGTACACGTCTGTTTTGTTTATATTTCCATAGATACAAAATCTCTGTGTAAATGACCCTTACAAGCCAAGACGATTTTTTTACTCAACCCTCTGATCATTTGATTTGTTTAAAAGCGAAGCTTATATTGCTTATTATATTATATCTACTATAATTTCATTCTATTTACTACTAATTGCGCCACGCGGTTTCACACGCGTAATTCCACTTTTACTGCAATAAATTTGCATTTTCCGGGTTAATTACAACCGTTTTACTCAGGAATAATATGAAAATCGCGAACAAAGTCTATGTCAAATCGTGATTTCATACAAAAAAATTATAAAAAAATATTTTTCTCAAATTTAAAAATTTTTGGACAACTTTTCCAATTTTCCTCTTCAAAAAAATTGCAAATCGAGCTAGCCGTTCTCGAGTTTTGCGCTTAGCTACACAATTAGCTATTAATTAAATAATTAAATACATAATTAGCTATTAGCAATTAATTTTTATTCATATAAGTAAGTAGATAAAGCTAGTAAATAAATTATAATATTTTGTAAACTTTCTCATGAATAGTTCGCGCATCGAAAGGGTGTAAAATCGCCACACTCGGCCACTGCTGGATGTAAGCCTCTCCCAGTGAATGCCACTGAACCCGACCTTTTGATCCAGTCTTTGCCAGCCGTTTTCCGCAAGTCGTCACTCCACCTGCCGGCGGCGTCCTTCACTAAGTTTGCCTAAATGCGGTATCCACTCTAGAACTCGTCAACCCCATCGGTCGTCGGTTCTTCTAGAGATGTGACCGGCCCACTGCCACAACTTGCTTATCCTTTGAGCTATGTCGGTTACCTAGGTTATCTGTCGGGTCACCTCATTACGGATCCTCTCTTCATCCTTCTACATAATAATGTAAGAAGTGTAAAATACCTGATCTACGTAATGAAAGTTTCCTTCCCTAGCTCCGACGTCCTCCTGGGGGCCCAATTTGTGTGAACCTGGGTAAACGAACAGCCCTCCATTCTCAGGGTTAGCTGCGTCCAGGTGGAGGAACGCTGCCACCATGGTGTCTCTCTCATATGGGAAGTAGTGGTAGTCCTATAAGCGAAAGAACAAAGAGATGATCAATAAAAAGATAAATAAAATTAGTGAGATCAATGAAGAATTGTGTTAGAATAAATCTTTTTCTTTCTTTCTAGAAGAAACAATGCGAGTGAAGAAACAAATATTGATCGTAAATGAAATGTTCGGTTCCGATAGCTCCAAGATTAGTCCAAATAACCAAACAGACAGACGCAAGTTTTTTTAATACCTTCTATGTTACTAGATATAATTTGTCTAGACCGGAGCGGAAATTTGAGTGCATTGAAACCCAATGGCATGAGATTTGAAACCTTGACCCGCAATTTCTTAAATTCATTAGTTGTATACGAATTTTCATCGCTCCGTGCTGCGGAGAGCGCGTTACGTATTTGTTCCTAGTTGTTATATATCGATAGTAATCGTGAAACAACCCCAGAGGCCCCTGGGTGACCTTACAAACCTTACAAACGACACCACTAAAAACCAGCACTACTTCATTCGAATAACAATTGGTTTACAAATACCTGATGCATAGGATAAGCAGCACCCTTCGCAGGAGGCTTGAAGTGCGCCTTAGTGTGATGAAGTACAATATTCTCAGTGTCCATGAGGCCTTCTAGAGCATCCAGGAGGTGCCTGTTGAAAAGGAAGCTGGAGAAAACGGAGTGGTGGTATTGCAGGTTGTGGATGCCTTTGACCTGTTCAGAAAGAAATAAAATTAAACTGCAAAATGGCAGACCATTTGGAGCATTATGTTCAGTGTTATAAAAAGCCAAGGCTTATTTTTTAGTCACTGCACCATCGTAGTTTGTTAGATTGGGCCTCTCATTTAAACCAGGTTTATCCAAACCCCTGGAGGTGGATTTTGAATCCTTCATACCTACTCGCTCTAAGAGAAGACCAGCAGTGCCATATAATTGGCTATGGTGGTTGGAATGGATTCGAACATCCATTGAAATGGATGTGTTCCGAATTCCGAGGGAGAGTCAGTTGACTTTCACGAGTCTTGGGATCATACAAATCTTGATTTAAAATTTTTAATGTTTGTCCTTTTGCTACCTTTATCTAATTATCATTCTAGTGCATTCTGTACTGGTTATGTCTTCTTCTAGTGGTATTTATAAATCTAGCAGAAAGATATAAACCCTAATAAAGATACACTTACAGTATATTCTCCATCGTTCTTCCTATCATTTTCGTCGCTGCCGACCCAGGAGCTCTCCATCTTCTCCTGGTTCTTCCGATGGAACAACTTGTTGTACTCCAGGGATATGGCGTCCAACTCCTCACTTGGGACGAGGCCCTTGAGCACTATGTAACCGTTCTCTGCATAGAACTTCTTCTGGTCTTCTGATAGTTTTCCCATGATGAGATGGTCTCACAATTGTCTGTTTAAAAAAAAACTATAGACTTTTTTTCAGTGAACTGAGGTAAAGCGGGATTTAATTAATAGTTCTGTCTTGTAACGTTGCGTGTAATGATATGAATTGTGAATGATTAAAATTTGTTTGAGTGTTATCAGTTATCATTGTTTGTTTTAATGACCTAATGATCGAGGCCTGACTATAATGATTAATTACAGTTTTGTTCGTATTGTAACAGATAAAGCAAGTGACTATTAAAGCGAAAAGTTAGAGACTCAAGAACGAATCAAACAATTACTTTTTGTGTATACTTTCGTCTGTAGATATGGTATCAAATCTTATTTATAAATAATGACGGCGTGCGTGGCGTAAGTGGTAGATGAGCCGACTGCGAAGCGTGAAGTTACGGGTTCGATTTCCGTACAGGGCAAAGATTTGTATGAACCACAAATTGTTGCTTTGTGTCTGGGCGTTTGTAGGACTCTGATTCCCGATTCCCTAGATACAGGGAATCCTAGTAAGGGGTCCTTTACATCAATGTCATCAAAAATGGTAGCTAGCTCCAAAGAGATGATCAGTGATGACGGTAATATGAAAAACTAGCGTCATAACAGAATAATAATAATAATATACTTATTATCACACAGACATACAAACAAAATATGACCCCTTATCATATCGAAATTATATTCGTACTGATATGATGTCAAAGTCATAAGTCACCTCTGTATTTTATAATAATTTGTAAACAACATATTGCTATGTTGTTATTAAACAATATACTTTTCTGTGAAAAACGTCTGTACTTTTTGGTAATAAAAGCACAAGTATGAAACCGAAACCTTTCTGATGCATCACGACACGACACGTCAGACAAATGTGTCGGCGGCTTTACGCGCGCACTGCACAACTTCACCTTTTTCGTACAAAATGTTTCAAAGAGACGGCGCGCACTTTCGTTACCTGCGACGCACTGAATTTATCTCTCTTTTGCCTTATGTGGACAACCTAGAAACGAAGTAACTCCTTGTATTTTTCCTCTGTCTATTTGTAAACTAATTGTGGTCGAAATTTTCAGTAACAGTAAATGGCATACGACTAGTTTTCGATATATTCAAGTAAAACAGAATAAAGTATCAGCCCCTCGCATAGATCTCGTAAACCTCATAATATTCCACGCTACCATCAACAATCACTCAAAAACAATTCCCTGTTAGCAAGTGGCCACCGTTTACAAACCATGACAGTAGACAAGCTATATACAAGCGAATTATTTCGCTCATACGCACACAAGCATTCTTGGTATGCGTATTCAACCAAGGTCAAGGTGGCATCTCTGTAAAGCATTCCTTCTAATATTATGGCAGAGATCACTTTGAGCGATAAGACCGCCCACTGTACCATTTTTTTTTTATTTGACTGAGTGACAAGATGAGCATGTCGTTCACCTGATGGTAAGCGCCACGTCTGCCCATAACAGCTACCCAGAACTTGATTTTAGAACATCTTGCGCGGTCCTGCACTGCGCTTGCCTATCTTAGACATCGGTTCTAAAATCTCATATGCCCAGTAATTTCGCTGGAAACAATGCCCTTCAACCGGAACACAGTAATGTTTGCACACTACTGCTTGGCGGATGAATACATTTTTTTTATTACACTGAGTGACGAGACGAGCAAGTCGGTCACCTGACGGTAAGCGCTACGCTTCCTATAACACTCACAGTACCACCCAGAACACTGCATTGCATAATCCTGCGCGGCCCTGCACTGCGCTCTTCACCCGGAGACATCGATTCTAAAATATCATATGCCCAGTAATTTCGCTGGAAACAGTGCCCTTCAAGCCGGAACACAGTAATGTTTTCACACTACTGCTTGGCGGATGAATATCATGGACATCGTTAACAGTAAAGTAATTGTACGATTGTTCAGTTTAGCAAACACCGAAAAAAATGAAGTTAGATTTCTGTCAGTAAATGCAGTGTAGGTTTTCCCTTGGGAGTAGAGTAATCGAGGGTCATACGTTAGGGCTTTATCGCGGACCGAGGACCGGACCTCTCGTCACTCCGCGATACCCGCCGCGATTTGTGTTAAGAGGAGACATCATTCTAAACCTTTCTTACGTGGCTCCAAATACTCTCTTATATATCAAATCGTGATTTTTTCCTCAAAAGGGAACGATGTGAACCGAAAATTACACAAAACTAAGACTGTAGTAAGTGGTGGTTTTGTTTTTTTTTTACCTGGGGAATGCATTACGCATACCACCAGACCCTGGTGAGGGCCGGGTGGTTATGTGGGACTCCCCCGCCAGTCTGACGGGTATACCCACTAAACCCCAAGGTGTTCCCCCGGGACGCCTTTGTTGTCGGGGCTACGGGTGCGAGAGTGGACTTCCGCGGCAAGTGGTGGATGTTGCGGCTACGATTCCCGCACGAGGCTAAAATTACTTTGAACCACAAGTATTTGCTCTGACTCTGGGTGTTTGTAGTAAAGGGGCAGGATCTATGTATGTATTAATCGTGACGCGTTATTTATTAAAACCTCATTGTTGAAGCCGATTTATAGTTTTTGAACGTTAATAATTACTCATTCATTGATAGAATTGCGTGGTTTTCGAACGAACAAATGATTGTCAGTTTTTGAGGGTAGTTTGTACTAAGTTATTTTCTTGAATTAATTTATGCAATCAGTGAGGCAATGCCAATTGTGCAATCAATCGCTTTGATTCGTACTGCCGCTCGCCGGTGGACCTACTAGTTCTCAACCTACGCCGGAGCTGTGCAGCACGCTTGCTTACAGCAATATCCTCAAACCCAGCTGATACCGCATGTTGCAGCCCCATCGATAGCGGGGATCGGTGGTGTGTGTTACTCGAATAACATGATGCGGAACATTTCAATCTAATTAAGTGTTATTTGCAAATGGACGGCGCCGTCTAATCGAGGAGCTGAGCTCGGTGAGTAGGCTTGCGCTCATTACTCCCCACTGAGATATTCGAAGATTTTAAAGTTGGTTGTATCGCGTACGTATTGGATAGAAACACAAAAGGCTCCTTCGACTCGTGGAGAAAACACTCTAGGATAATGTAGAGTAAATTCTCCTGAATATGGTATTTTTTTAAATGTGCCACAATTATCAATAATGATAATAATGGTATTCTGACGGTCAGTCCTGACGTCGGTTGTCCGTAGCTATCGCTAGAAAACCCCTGCATTTTTAGAAACCGCACGGACGCGGTTCAGTGCATTGCTAACGGGATAGCTACTGCCGTTTGTTTTACATAAATCGTTAGCCTGTGCGGGAATTGAACCACAGCCTCATTAACTTACATCATGCCAGTTTCAAACCTTATAAAAGACTAGCTGTGCCTCACGGTTTCACTCGCGTTAAGTATTATCCCGCAAGAACTGTTCATTGTCACGGGTTAAAAGGGATTTTTAATATTAATCCAAGTAATAAACTATTTGTACCAAATTTCGTCCAAATCCGTTCAGTAGTTTTTGCGTGAAAGAGTGACAAATATCCATCCATCCATCCATCCATCCATTAGCACAAACTTTCACATTTATAATATTAGTAGGGAGGAAGGATAAGAAGTAATGTTCACCCAAAAGGTCCTACCCTTAACGCCATTTCCACGTCCATTGTCAAAGGTAAGAACAGTGCTCCATCACGGCGTAATGTTCATTAGCCAGAGATAGCCACATCGGAGCAGGTTGTACTTCCGGTGGCGCTTTGTGCTCTAATGATTGTCTTTAGGTGAATGGTCACGTGAAAGGATGCCTTAAGTGGCCATCTTTATACCCAATGTTAAACATTGCTTCACTACAACTGCCATTTTATTAATAGCACGAATGTTTAGCTGGACCTACTAGATAATGTAATAAATTACCTTATTAAGGTGGCACGTTTCGCTTTTAGCAAGAAATTTTATTTGCATCAAGTTTTTTTTTTTGAGACTAGACCGGGTAACTTTAGTATAAAGTATTATTATGGAATTTGCGATAATTCATGATTATTTTTCACGTTATCGTAGAGATATTTGACACATATGCCCGTGATTACTCAACACTGCAATCATCACTTTAATAATTATGATGATAACGCATCACGATCACTTGCATAGACCCTGGCTAGGATTCTCTGTATTTAGGGAATCAGTAACTACGAAGACCATAACAGTATATAAAGAATAACCTACAGTTATCGTGATATACACTTTAATTTACATTACTTACCCGCTCAAACTCCAATAGTGAAAAAACTGTTTGAATTTTAAATTTCTCGCCATGACGAAACGAACCGCCTTAAAATGAATAGCGCAATGAACCAAAACCAAACACTGACTTAATATAAGTCTTGGCTTTCGATATTAAGAGACGCCACTTCGGTCTGTCTTGTGCCTCCTACCAGGTCTCGGCCTGGAGCTCGCGCCAGGGCTTCCCTCCTTCATCTACCTAGCGGTTCCTGGGACGCGCGACCGGGCATCGGCCACTCGAAAGTCTCACGCACGTACGTATCACTACATGGTCCTCTCCCATCCTTTCATCGTGACCGATCCAGCGAAGCCTATGTGCTTAAAATAAAATAAATTACTACAGTTGAATATTTTAGTAGGTTTTTCAGATTCGTATTATTCTAGTGATGCGACTCGAATCGGTATTTTACTCGAGTGAATTTGTTAAACTCGTACTCGAGTGAAATAGATTCTATTATTCAACTGTTTTTAACCCCCACGAGAGAAATATTTAGTTATTATAGAAATGTTAACAACGAAGTAGAATGAAAGAATATGCAGTTAATTCGTTTGTTGAAACCCTCACGAAGCAGTAAATAATATAAAATAAAATCAATATGTCGACACATCAGGCATCCAACGCGGTGCACCTCCCCCAGGGGGTGGGTGGGGTGAGTTCAACCCCCGTGAAACGCATCCGCGGCAGCACAAAGGCGAATCCACTGACGCTTCTGCTCCCTGCCCTCGGCCACAGTGTAGATCAGCAGAAGGTAAACTTGCAAAACTAGAGCATTTCTAAGCTCTAAGCTCTAATTCTAAATAAAAACTATCTGTCTCCCTCTTTTCCTTTATTTCTCTCTCTCTCTATTTCTGTTTTGGACACGTTATGTTTTAAAATATTGTATCATTCCCATACCGTAAATGATTAAAGTATTTTTGTTCGGTGAATACAAAAAGTTGTGAGGTTGCCATTTAGCTGAATTTGTAAGCCTAAAATAATGTGTACTTGTCTTTCTGGTGGTTGTTTGCGCTGTGACGCGTCTCGCTTGGCCACATTACGCTCAGTGCGTTCGCCTCTCATGTGTTTCATTTAATTTTACTCCTACTTCCAAATGCTTTTCCTATACTAATGTCATATATGGATTATTTTATTTTAGAATTTAGCCTGCACTTCTGAAGCATTCGTACTGCTCAAGTAGACAATTTTTATGTTAAATCTCTGAGAAAGAAAACAAATGATACACTTTATTCTATTCTATTATATAAGTATATTTTAATATTAAAATATACTTATATAATAAAAAATTAGCCTCGTTATGACACTACCACTTATAATAAAAACTAACAGTGCCCCGGGGTTTCACCCGCGATACCTATTATCCCACAGGAACCGACGGTTTTTACGGGATAAAAATGTATCGTATGTTCTATTTCAGTACTTAAATTATCTACATACCAAATTTCATTAAAATCCGTTCAGCCGACACAACATGACACTGTGACACGTCACGGTGACGTTAACACATAGTTGAAACTTTCTACCTATATTGAGGGTAGTTGTGGACATGGTGGTCAATCATGGGGGGCTTACCCTAGGTTTTACCGATGGAAAATTTCATTTACAGGTATTTGAAACATGACGGTAGTTAAATATTTATTTATTCTTGTTTGTCAATCTTTGTTGCTCTTATAAATGCGTATTATTTTAGTATACGTAAAGTCGGGAGCTTTCAGTCACGCCGCGCAGACAGACCCGCTTATCTATCGTTACATGTCATTGCCACATTCTGAGCTAAGCGTTCTTCGTGAAATCTAACTAATGTTATAAATGGGAAAGGTTGTGTGTTTGTTTGTCCTCTCTTCACGCCGCAGGATATTAAATAAAATGTAGTGTGGAGATTTATTAATCTATTTCTGTTTTTTATTTTACTAAGTGACGAGACGAGCAAGTTATTCACCTCATAGTAAGCGCTACGCCGGCCCATAACAGTTACAGTGCCACCCTGAAATTAGGATTGCATAATCTTGCGCGGCACCGCACTAAGCTCGTTACCCTGAAACTTCGGTTCTAAGCTCTCATATGCCTATTTCGCTGGAAACACGGTATTGTTTGTTTGTTGGAGATGGATAGCACTCATGATTAAAACGTAAAATACTTTTTATTCCGGGAATCGTGGGTGAAGCTGCGGGAAATAGCTAGTATAATTTAATGTGATCTCGCAATATTTCAGACGGAGTGAACCAAAAACAGACGCGACGCGTTCAGGTTACCATTAATAACAGTCACGGGACCGGTGCGAGACGAATCCGGCACGGCCTCGTGTCGGGCCCGGCCCGGCTGTAATTAATCAAGATGGCATGCTCTTGACCTTCGACTTGGCAAACAGATTAATGTACTTTTGTCAATTTTGGTGTGCAACAGGCTCCAGACTTTTTACTTTTTTAATTGTTATTGAGTCCTTGTTCGGTCTAAGTCGTAGAATTAACGTGGCATGGGATCTGGGCTTCAAGCCTGTTAGCTATTCAACTGCGATCCCGCTTTTCAATAGCTAACAGACTAGAGGAGACTAGGCGAGATAGTCCTCAATTAAGACAGGTGTTGTTAAAAAGTTGCGCCTTTACAGCTATAAAGTCTGCCACATAGCGACGCACCCGCCGCGTGTATACGAACTAACGTCAAACATACGTCTGATAACTTTCATCTTATTACGAAAGCGTGGCCGTGCGCCACTTTTTTTTTATTTGACTGAGTGACGAGACGAGCAAGCCGTTCATCTGATGGTAAGCGCTACGCCTGCCCATAACAGTCACAGCACCACACAGAACCCAGCTTTTCATAATCCTGCGCGGCGCTGTACTGCGCTAGTCACCCTGAGACTTCGGCTCTGAAGTCTAAAATCGAACCCATCATAAAGACCGATCTGATATTAAGAGACGCCACTTCGGTCTGTCTTGTGCCTCCTACCAGTCCTCGGCCTGGAGCTCACGCCAGGGCTTCCCTCCTTCATCTACCCAGCGGTTCCTGAGACTGGGTGCGATCTGGGTGCCTGATCGAAACTCAAAACTCAAATCATTTATTGTAAATAGGCAAAAGATGCTAGCAGCTTAGATTAAGGTGCTAGCAGCGCCCTGCGGTTTCGACCGCGATAACTATTATCCCACAGGGACCGTAAATTTTAACGGAGTAAAAAGTATCATCATCAACCCATAACGTCCCACTGCTGGGCTCGGGTCTCTTCTCAGTTTCGTGAGGAGGGTTAAGCCATAATCCACCACGGGGGCCCAGTCCGGATTGGTGGGTAACATACCTACCTCCGAAATAATTCTCGGGTACGTATGTGGCTTTCCTCACGATGTTTTCCTTCACCGAAAACTGAGTTCAAATCCCAATGCGGGCACGTACCAATGTGTTTCTGTAAAACATATGTACGTAATTATCACTCGCTTTTCGGTGAAGGAAAACATCGTGAGGAAACCCACATACTTACCCGAGAATTATTTCGGAGGTAGGTATGTTATCCACCAATCCAGACTGGGCCCCCGTGGTGGATTATGGCCTAATCGTCCTCACGAAAGTGAGGAGAGACCCGTGCCCAGCAGTGGGACGTTATGGGTTGATTATGATGATGATGATGATGACATAAGCATCTGGGTGCCACTGGTTATGGGCAGGCGAGGCGTTTACCATCTTGTTCGTATCTTTACTTAACATATAAAGGTACCTTGGTATTCGAACTCGCAACCTCCGTGGTAGCTACTACCTAGCATTTAATTAATTAAATTAGACTTAAACCTTACTTCACAATTCGAGCATACTAAAGTTCCCTCGGTGCGTCTTCAAACGAGTGCAGATTCAGTTTAGCGAGTGTTTATGAATAGAAAACTATTTTTAAACTATTAAACCACTTTTATCTCTTCCTTTGTACTTTAAATGCAACGGACACAATGCAATTCCACGCAGACCATTGCCGGGGTAATGTTCTGTACTTTATAGCGGTGAAACAGTAGCTTCGTACCATTAGCTTGCTCGTATACAATGGAAAAATTTCCAATATTTTGGAATTAAGGTAATTCGTGAGGAAACCCACATACCTACCCGAGAATTATTTCGGAGGTAGGTAAGTGATTCACCAATCCGGATCTGTCCCCCGTGGTGGATTATGGCCTAACCCTTCTCACAAAAGTGAAGGGAGACCCGTGCTCAGCAGTGGGACGTTATGGGTTGATGATGATGATTTTGATGAAGTTAATTTTAGTAACATCAAAATTTTGACAAATTCTCTAAATCAACTCATCCCGTTAGTAACAAGGAAACAAATAACGTAGTTTCAAGTCAATGTACAATTGTACACTGTACATTGTGAAGATTATAAGCATCTTCCACCAATCCAAAAACAAACGAAAGAATTAACCTGATTTTATCAAGTATCTACCAGAATCCTTAAGATTCTGGTCTGCAACTAGAATGGAGCCTACGCTTATTTTTTTCCGGACTTCTAATTAGACCTAATAATACTACAAAAACAGTTATTTATTTAATTAGTAGATCATACCTTTAGGTCGGCATTACAGTTTCCCAATTTATTTTAATTTTAATAATCATAATTAATTATTTTTTTTATATATGTGTATGTCTACTACATTACACTACCTTCGCGTGTGATCCGATGTGAAGTACTCGATAATAATTATAATATAAAAATATTGTTTTTTTTCTCATTATTAAAACTTGTTCCAGCCAAGGCCCTTATTAGGGGTAAACACTTATGAAAATTAAGTGTATCAATTAACCGATACATCTATCAGAAATTCAGGTAAGATATTTCGTAATTTTGCAATCTAAATTTCAAGGATGAAAATTATCTTGTAACCTGATTTAGCTCAATCATCTACTCCATAATGAATAACTGAAGAAGTAAATGAAATACCTAAATCCCCGGCTAGTATTATATTTTCAGCAAATTAAGTTACCGTCGCCAGATTCAATAATTTTTGCTGAATTTCATCCGCGCTCCGAGAATTACTAATCCCATTTTATCTATAACTAGGGTTGTCGCTGAGTAACCCTCATAATAAGTTAAAAAGAAGCTCGCCTTGTCACTGACATTTCTAGATCAAAATTAACTCAAAAAGTCAGCCCCGTAGAATCTAGCGAGAGGCAAGCCAGGGTCAAATTCACAGTTTACAGACAAATGGGACAACTCATCATTTTCTTAACTTGGCAGCATGTTTCAGTTTTTGCTCCACCTAAAAAAATTTAAGATCCGGAGCTGCTAAAAGTAGACTATGCTACTAACGAGAACAGTCTAGAATGAAGACAGAACACACAGTTATATAATGAGCTTCAAATTGTGTGAAAGTGACAGCCCTAGAAACTAATCTGTGTATTGAAAAAGAAAAAGAAAAGATAATTGGGAAGAGCTTTCGTTCCAGTTTGGGACACGGATCGTACTGGTTCAGGTAGAGCATAGAACTCCTCTCTCGCCTCCACATTAACATTTACTTCTACTCAATGATAATTGTATAAGCCATTGGTTTTCCTCTTACGTACTTAAATCGAAGTTTTAGAATCTTTTTTTTAATGTTATTCTTCAAAAATCTTAGCGGCAGGCCATACCGAAGAAGTGCAGCGCGCCGCATAACCTCACTGGATTTGTCCAAACGAAATTTATCGAAGTGACACCGCCGCGGAGCGTTGTCAAAAAAAACATATTCGCGCAGTCTAATAGAGAACTTTTTTGAAGTAAGTGGGTTAAAAGTGTATGAAGCGTATCATACACTTTTAATCATCATTGTTTAAAAGTGTGATCATTGTTTTTCACCTTTGACTGTTTGTACTCTGAATTTTATTAAAGTTCCACGAAATATTTGCAAGAAATTTTATATCTCCAACACATTGATCACGAAGTCCACCTAGCAAAGAAAACTAAACAGTTCACACCATGACATACGACCTCTACAGGCCTGGCACAGTCAAAAGTTCCTACAACTCACCATACAAATCCCCCAGGATCAGGCCAAACAATGAAATCGTTGTTACACAATGCGATAATTTGCAATTAATGAAGACGTTAGACGACAAAACAAATTTACATAAGTTTGCGTACGGGTCTTAGGCAAACAAGCTTGTTTCGCAGGCAAATAATAATTACGATGGAACGTTCGGCCCGCTCAGCACCGCAAATCAAATATTTGGGTGCGGCCACTTTCACAGGGATTAGCGATAAGCGACTAGCTGCTGGCCCGCTGTTACGAGAAAACTACGTTGACGAATCGTAGAGGCGACAACACATTCGAATGCCAAGTGTTAGAATATTTTTTTTAAAGTATAGTATGGTTAACTTGCTAGTATTGAGTAAATAGAAATGCAGTTCACTTCCTTATCGGTTTGTAACATCTTCGTAGACCGTCTAAGACACGCGTTGTAACCTGCGTAGATGATAATAAGGAGTTTGCCAGTCCAGTAATCTCATAAAGAAAGCCTATTACACTATTAATGACTATGTTAAAGACAAAAATGCATGGCCTCAATGTCCCAATCTCCATGATAATGATAAGTAACGTAATTTATGCAATTTCAATAATGTAATTTAATAGTTTGGTAATAATGGTATATCATAATATTGTCAATAGAATAATTTATTTTTATATTGTATATTATGGCTTTAAAAAAAAAAAAAAAGAATGACTAAAATTTAAAAAATGACATCGCCGTAGAGTTTCTTGGTGCTATCTTCTCTAACGGGCGTATTTCCGAAGCACTGGTAGAGTCAATGGAGTTTTCCTTTTCGTGTGCGAGACTCAGGCATGGGTCACCACTTGAAAGGGAAATATCCTTTTTCTAACTCAAACCATAATTAGATAATAATCATTAGTTTCGTAGATCATAAAATTTGACTTATTTTTTTGTATTTCTATACTTATGTATAAGATTATTTTTTTTTTTTGACGTGTAAAAGTGCAATATTTTGCCTATTTACAATAAATGATTTGAGTTTGAGTTTGAGTTTGAGTCAGTCTGTTTTCTCATAAACTGTGTTAATTACCGCATTTGTTTGTTTTTATTTATTCCTTTTATAAAATTATTATTTTGAGACATCTTATTGGCACTTGTAAATATGATGAAAATCATAATAAGTTAATCATCAGTTTAGTAGATCATATTTCATTTATATTTTTATTTTTCTCTATGTATTACTTAGTATTTGATTTGTAATAGTGCATTATTTTTGCCTTTTTGCAATAAATGATTTGAGTCTAAAGTTTCGCTTAAAAAGTTATCTGATTGGAGGCTGCATTTAAACCTATAATAAAAACAATACTAAAGATTCTCACCGTTTGAAAACGGTAGAGTTGTGCTGAGCAGGATGGGTACTGTATTTCGGTAGTTGGTAAAATCTGCCAATAGTAGCATTATGAGCGGCTTTCTCTCGTTCCTTTCCGCCAGCACTACGACCCCACCCTGGTTGTTCGTACACAGTAAGTATTCACCGCGGTAACTAATCCGGGCTTGTTCTGAACTAAGCCTGAACACGCACATTACTCGAGCTCTTATGCTGTTACATATACTGTGACGCCAGCGTAAACTATTTACACACAATTCCACAAACATCGCGGTCTGCTCATTTCATCCAATTTAAGCTTCTATAAAACCTTCGTGTCATTTGAAAAAAAATTGATCGTCCTTGCCGGGTGTACTTTCGAAGCATTAGTAGAGTTACCGGAGTTTCTTTTTCCTGTGCGAGACTCAGCCATGAATCACCACTAGAAAGGAAAATTTCTTTAATCAATGATTATTGAAGTCAAACTTCTTCACGCACGCTTGACTTAAGGAGTAAGCTGGTGAATGCCTGACGAGAGCGTTACGAAAACTGTGATAGATGAAGTTGAGAGGGAGAGATAAGTTAGTGAAGATAGAAAGAGAGACAGTTACGTTTCGTATATTACTGTAGGGTAAAGAGAGATAAGTGCGAGCACGCATTTTCTTTCTCTCTTTCTCTCATAACGAATTTGGTTAGTTGTAAAGGTGCTTTTTATTACAGTAAATTGATGGTAAAGTGATTGGAATTTTGTGTTATGAGTTATGGACAAAAATAGAAACTCTATTTACATGGAAAAATCTTTATCTTTATTAGCTTGGTTGAAATAAGATTAGAGTGCACGTTTATAGTGCTCTCTAAGAAAAGGAAAAACAAGCATGGAAAAATGTCAAAAATATAATATTCAAAGAAGAATAAACCTTAACTTGATATATACACTTTGTAGCGCTCACTCTTACAGCCGTTAAAGTATTTTCTCCAATTATAAATCTTCGCGCTAACGCTGCGAACCAGCCGACCAATGCCACGCCGCCGCCGTTACTTTCCTCCAAAATAATGCGTCCGCCAGCGCCATCTCGGGAGAGCGTGCAGACAACGTCAAGCGTCATCACCGCTCCTCCCGTACAATCACCCGCCCCGCACGTTACCGTTAACACCTAACTGATTTTGTAATCCTTTAGTTCCTAATTTTACATAATAATTATGTTGTGATTGTCATTTTATCGCTGATTGGGTTAAATAAAATGTAACTGACTTTCTATCACGCCTTTCCTATCATTAAAACTTTTATTATTTATAGAAAGGTCATAATAGTCTTATTATAAATAAATAAACCTCGCGTCACGATTACATACATAATTATGTTAGATCTTAACACCTATCTATAGCATTCCCTGTATTTAGGGAATCAGGAGCTCCGAGAACCATGGTCCCACAAACACTCAGACTCAGAGCAAATGCCTGTGGTTCAACAAATATTTGCCCCGTGCGGTAATCAAATTTGCAACTTCACGCTTTGCAGAAGGCTCATAATGAAACGTAGCTCTTAAAAATAGACACTCGAATGATTAGAAGAGCAAATTAACACTTTGACTGCTGAGCCGATTCTCTTGTCTAGCCATGGTTACCGATCTGCACACACCGTTGTATTTTCCCGTACCACCAACACAGCAGTTGTGTTTTCCCGTACTCGTGGCAAGTTATAAGAAACACAGCAGTTGTATTTTCAGCAGTGAACTTGTAAGTTTAAACAGGTAGTTCCAGAAAATAGACACTCGAAAATATAGAAACTGTGCAATAAAAATTAATATATTTAAAGGTAGTTCCAAAAATACACACGTCGAAATAAACGCAAGAGAAGAAGGTTCTACGAACTGTCGTAGGAACATTCCAAGTCCTAAATCGTATGTCGGTGACTGATTCAAAGTTAACTAGAAAGCTGATTGAACCGAGAAAAATCTCAACCCAATCTCAGTACAGACATGTACAGCAATTAATATAATGAAACTGTATTATATCTGTGATTTCAAAATAAATGGAATTAAGTGGAAACTGCTAAATGCGATGCCTAATCATAAATTTTAATGAACGTTTTTAGATTATTTTTTGGTCTGAAAGTTGGTCTCGCAAAGACCCCGCAACGGCTCAACTGATTTTAATGTAAATTAGTGATTAAAACAGGGATCTTGACTTAAATTTTTGTATATGTGTCATTTCGATATCTTTCAGGGTTCAAAAGATATGATTAAAAATATAATACTCAAAGTCCCGCGCAAACCAATCCCGGATACAGCTAGTTAGAAGTATAGATAGGTGTATAACGTTTGTCGTCACTTCGAACTCTCAGTTTGTGTGAAAACAGGAGCTTGTTAACGTTTGCACAAGCAAATACAAAGGAAACTCCTAGACAATGTATGTTTGTATTTTGCGATGCCATGTAAGAATAGCTCCTACTGCTAATCAGTTAATTGAATAGTATTTTATTTTAAATAAATAATAAGCTCGATGCGACTTCAAAAAAAGAGAGTGCCAGGGGGTAGTGTAGTAAAAGACATAGAAAAATAAACTGCTAGGTATTCTAAGCAGGTTTCATAAAGGTGTTTTCTATTTTATACAAGCATATTTTTTCGTAAATCGCTTACGTGAAGAGGTTCCTCTAACTATTAAGTAGCGATTCGCAGAATATGAAATTGCCTGTGGAAGAAAATCTCATTTGTAATCTTTGAATTTAAATTGATGAAAATCGACAGCTCTGCGTAAAAATTGCCTAATCTGTTTTGTCTTCAGCGAAGCAACGAACTTGTGAAGTTGTGAGAAAAGCCGCCGCGCCCCGCGGCGAACGGCGGATTAGTATTCCGCACGCGCCCCGCCAAGGGTAGAAATAATAAACACGTAAATGTAGAAATAAACCAGTAGTGTTATGTTACAATTTTGGTAGGAACATGTCATGATTAGCTAATATTAGATGATATTTTGTTTCAACGGTATTGTTGACGGCGTAGAGCTTATTAAGACGTTCTATGCCGGTGGCATTCGGTTTTATTCGCAGGCTATTAGAATGAACATGAAAATGAGAAAGGATGCGATATTGTCTTGATATTTTCTTTTTGAATTTCCCAGCAAGTATATTGTATACTATTGCCTATTGGTGCACGCTTACCTAGAAGTAACCTATTCCCTCGTGACTTGAAGACTCCCAGGTTGTAACTATCGGGAAACACAGACTCAGGCAAGAAGTTTCACTTCTTTGCAGTAGGTACGCATAATAAATGTGGATGCAAACAACTCGTGGCTTGCAACGTCTATTTATTGCTGCTATAAATCTTCGGTGATCTCATTTATGTCAATTACTTTTAATGGGCTAAGTATACTTCTAATAAAAAAATGGTCCAATATAAAAATGTAAGTAAGGATGTGAAAAAAGATTCTATCTACTCTTAGAAGCGTTTTTACAAACTTAAACGTCTCAAATATTTCTTTCAGTAAATATTTTCCTTTCTAAATGGATTCCGATTTAAAGGGTTTAGATGCTACGAACCATTGTGAGAAACAAACAAACGGAAGTGAATTTATTTTCAATCTTTTCCTTATTAACTGAAACGGTATAAAATGTTTGAATCAACAATCAAAATCTTCATTAAAGCTTTTAGGCGGCAACTCATTGTGTCTGTGTGAATTTAGAATTGAAACGAGAAACTTATCACGATTTGGGAGAAAATCTTGGAAATGCTCTAATTATAGACTTTCCCAGTCAGATAGGTGGGTACTAGGTATGCGTAGAATGACGCGTATTATCAAACTCGATGATTAAAATGTGTTTTATTTTATTTTTTGTTAAAAATGACATAACGCATCGTGAAACATGTTTGCTTTTTAATATCTCGCGAGGATTAAAAATATATTCCGTTGTTCCAACCTGTAGGTATATCGAATTTGATATAAATCGTTTATCTGTTAATTAGCTGAGTGGCACTTGGGTCAGCAAGGATAGTGGTACGTACATTGAGTGTTGAGTGCAATAAGAAAAAAAAGCCGTGGAGCGGAGGCGCTTGGCAAGATTGACAACGCTTCATTGTCACAAGCAAGATCAAAATAGTAGGTAATACGGGTTTTTTTTTGCGTCATAATCGCATTTATAAATCCTGACTAACTAGGATTTCATGTATCTAGGAAATCAGTAACTACAAGGACCATGGTCGTACAAACATCCAGACACAGAGCAAATACTTGTGGTTCACACAAATGTTTGCCCTGTGTGGGAGTCGAACCCGCCGTTGTCGAAATGAAACGCTAGGACTACGCTTTCGTCAGGCTGTCTGCTGCCACCAGATATCGTTCTCAGACGGATCCTAGTGCCAATAAATCAGGCTTTCAGCCCCGTAATGCGCACCCGAAATTATTCTTAACGTAAATCATAAAAGTGTCCGGAGCGGTCACCGCGCTGCTCGTCACAGACCTATATCAATCAAACTTAGCGTCGGCGGCGACTGATGGGCATGAAGAACGACTTTTTAGAGCGTTATCGTCTTGGAAAGGTGCGGAGTATGTGATATCGGTAACGTCTGACTCGCTGGGATTACTGTGTTAATAGTCCATACATAACACAGTGACACAGTGCATAGTAACGCCTAGGGCGATAGGCACGCCGCGCGGCATTCTAGACAATGTACTTAGGTACCTATTGTATTTGTAGGCATACCTATGTGAATCAAAGCGGTAACATCAATAATAACTTGGCATTATTTTATTATTTATAATCGGATAGTAAGGTAACAAGTTACAAGTTTCTGGCATAGAGAATAGCTATTGCTATTCAACATGAAAATGCAGCCAGTTTTCGTGGCACCATGCTCATGGACACCCAACCTCTTTTGTTAGATTTTTAAATTTTAGTTAGTTTTGTAATAGTTTTCTAGTTAATTTTATGAAATTATTATTTTTTAAGTTCTGTAAAAAATTCAACACAAATAATTAACGAAGTATTACTGAGTGATTCTGATTTTTTCGCCTAAATCTGTATTCGCCAATAGGCGCCCATTTACTGTAACTCGCTCGAAGTCTCCTCTCAGGTGATTTTATAGTTTCGGGCCGGGCACGCCGTAGTTAGATCGTAGAACTGTGCTCCTTGTGAATGGCTTCGTCCATTTTATGAGGGATTTTATTATGAACACTTCCCTCATAACCTTCTTTGTTAATAAAGTTGAGACAAAGATAAAGTTAGGTTGCAGGATTCGCGATGAAGAGAAGAATCTACTAAATAAGTTCGTAATAGGTGATACGAGTAGTTACTTAGGAGGGATTTTAGTTTTAGCACCTGCCGCTCATTTAGATATTAAGTAGGTATGAGATAAGAATAGTCAACAAAGATTTCTTTGAAGAAACACAATATAAAAGTATTATGTAGGAAATTAAGGAGAAACATTTTGAGTGGCTGTTTATATTCTTGGACGAATTTGCACAATAACGAAGAAACGCGGCGCAATTGTCAACCGTTCATAAAACACGAGGCATGTTCTGCAGTCCCAGAAGGTGGTTTGCGAGCACGCCGCGGCCGCACCGCGCGCTAAGCACGCGCTTAGGATTCCGCTCAGCCTCCGCCCAACGACGCTGCGACGCGGGTAATAAGTATTCAACCGAAGCCGCGACCCCCGGAGACATATAAAATACCCTGAACAAACGTTTAACTTCGAGATTGGCCGTTATTCCGCTAGATACGACTCCGCGGACTCGGATATGAAATCTTACAACACTAATGTTCAACGAAGCAGTTTTATTGCGGGACCAATAAAATAGCATATTAGATATGGAACGGCGCGTCGTCTAGCGAGATCAATTTCAGATATTAAAGCCGCGGCTTCAAATAGTAAAAGTTTTATTTCCCGCGAGTCAGGTGAGCTCGTCCCGCCTCGTTAGCCTCTAAACCACCACCTCTCCTCGAACCGCCCGCGAATCAACAATACGCAGGAACCCGTGACGGACATCACAGACGGAACCACCCATCAAAGACTCGCAGGCACAGTAATAATAAAAATATTCTGGAATAACATTTGTGGTCACAGCACAGGCGTAGCATGTTTTCATGGTGTAAAGAACGTTTGCGAAGGCAGTGTCCGTCTACGTAGCATGCCGCCGCCCGCGGTACGACAGTAGGGTATTTATCATACTAATGCCTTTCTGTATCTTGGTATGAAAAAAAAGCATTTATATATCTAAATAGTAGAAAAAAAGCTGTCGAAGCACGGTGGGTTCCGAGCTTCCCGCTTACCTATGAGGAAATGTTTATACTGCAAACGTAATAGAATTTTTACCGCGATGAATGCCTGCGGCGGGACTCCGCGAGACTTTGTTCGAGTAGTTCTATTCCCAGCGGCGGCGTTATGCCTTTGTTCTGGATATCTGCATCCATCCATTCTGCCCCGCAGAGACTAACTGGTGATTCACACTCTGGACACTATACATGTATTGTGCTGATTAGACAATTCACACATATAAATGGCGATTGCACACACGCCAAAAGTTAAGTGAACCTAAGATGTATAGAAGTATATAAACCTAAAATGAGAACAAGATACGCAAGGAAGATTAAAGGCAACAGCTGTCTCACAGCTCGCTTATGCATAATCTATTGATACAGCGTACATGAGAATGAGTGAAACAGAAAACTTCCCATAGTTTTTATGATTTCAAGTATTGACAAGATAGATTGCTCGGGTTGTCTTTGGGATTATCTAATTGCTACAAAATTATATAATGGCTTGAAAGCTTTTGGACGGTTTGGTGAACAACTAGTGACAAGATGCCAATTCAGCGTGGATTCCTTTTACTTTAGCAAAACTTCCTAGTTTTCTTTTTTCGTTTTAATTTTGCTGATTTTCAAGTAATATGATATAATTGGAACGTAATTAGTCTGTAATGTTACAATAATTGATAAGAAATAAATAAATAAATTGATACGAACCATACTACGCGACCAAAACAAGACAACCAGTTTGTTTATTTTATGGGCGTGAGTTATATATCTGTGCCGCCGATTCAGTGTAGAGGTGCGGGGACACGAATTGTTCGGGGTAGTGTCCCTTCTGTACGTAGCAATATATTATATCTCTGATAGGTACTGTTACACCTATGACGGTAATTTCAAGTCGAGTATTTACTAGATTAACCAGAGATGTATTGTGTGTAGATAAGCCAGTGCAGGTTGCCTCCGGCTCAGTTTGCCTTAATTAGTATCATATAACACTCTGTGGCAGGATTCCGATAGGTTTGAAGCCTTCGGGATTTCTAACTAGAAATCTCTAATGTTAGAAATAGACCTTTGCCTTCGGCTATAATAATGTAGGTAGGTACCTGCATGTTCAGTTTTGCAAATGTCATGAAAAAAGGTGAAATGCGGAAGCGGTAGTAGGAGAACGTAGGAGTGGGGGAGAACGTCCGCCTTCCAACCAGAAGGTAGTGAGTTCAAATCCCAATGCAGGCACGTACCTACCAATCTGTTTCTAAAAACATAATTGTACGTAATTATCACTCGCTTTTCGGTGAAGGAAAACATCGTGAGGAAACCCACATACCTACCCGAGAATTATTACAGAGGAAGGTATGTGTCCACTAATCCGGACCGGGCCCCGTGGTGGAATATGGCCTAACCCTCCCCTCGAAAGTGAGGGAAGATCCGTGCTCAGCAGTGGGACGTTATGGGTTGATGATAATGAAGAAAGTTGAAGTTGCAATTTGCATTCCAACAAAAATAGTTTTACCTATTTCTTTTAGTTTAGTTACATGTAATAGTAATAATCACAATTATATTACTCTTATTATAATAATAATTTATGTACATAACTAAATTAGAACTAAATGATATTTTTTAAGTAATTGAGTGATACACAGGTCTTGTTTTAATCATTATTTATTTCACATCAAAGAAGAAAAAGTTATAACTCTATGAGGTGTAAAACTTCGTGAGACTCTTCAAAGGTTTGCAACTTAACCTATTAGCACACATTTCGCGCTAAATCAATGGAATTAGGCGAATATAACGACACGTATATTATTATTTGTTAACTTCTTTAAGACAGTAAAAATGTAGCTCACGTCACCCGGGCCATAATAAGTTAACAAATAAATCACCAAAATCACACACATCACACAGGACGGTACGCGGCGTCAGTTCGCGGGGCGGTTGTCGGTGCGGTACACCGTGGACATGCCGTCCTCGAAGCGCGTCTTGTACAGCACGTTGGCGTGGTTGAACATGCCTTCCTTCAGCGACACTATTATGAACTGGAACAAGAGAAGGGCGGTTAGCGCCGGCGCACTACTGCGCGCGCACGCATGTACCACGCACGCATGCACGCACGCATGCACGCACCACACGCACGCACGCACCACACGCACCACACGCACCACACGCACCACACGCACCACACGCACCACACGCACGCACGCACCACACGCACCACACGCACCACACGCACCACACGCACCACACGCACGCACGCACCACACGCACCACACGCACCACACGCACCACACGCACCACACGCACCACACGCACCACACGCACCACACGCACCACACGCACCACACGCACCACACGCACCACACGCACCACACGCACCACACGCACCACACGCACCACACGCACCACACGCACGCACGCACCACACGCACCACACGCACCACACGCACCACACGCACGCACGCACCACACGCACCACACGCACCACACGCACCACACGCACCACACGCACCACACGCACCACACGCACCACACGCACCACACGCACCACACGCACCACACGCACCACACGCACGTACGCACCACACGCACCACACGCACGCACGCACCACACGCACCACACGCACCACACGCACCACACGCACCACACGCACCACACGCACCACACGCACCACACGCACCACACGCACCACACGCACGCACGCACCACACGCACCACACGCACCACACGCACCACACGCACCACACGCACCACACGCACCACACGCACCACACGCACCACACGCACGTACGCACCACACGCACCACACGCACGCACGCACCACACGCACCACACGCACCACACGCACCACACGCACCACACGCACCACACGCACCACACGCACCACACGCACCACACGCACCACACGCACGTACGCACCACACGCACCACACGCACGCACGCACCACACGCACGCACCTGCGCGCGCCCGAAGTGGTGGCGCAGCATGCGGCCGATGTTCTGCGTGTGCGAGAGGTCGAGCGCGGCGTCCACCTCGTCCAGCACGTACAGCGGCGCCGGCTTGAACAGCAGCATGGCCAGCACCAGCGACAGCGCCACCAGCGAGCGCTGCCCGCCCGACAGCTCGCTCAGCGACTCCTTCCACTTGCCGTTGAACCCCACGTGCATCTGCGGAGGGAAGCCTTCACTCGTCGCCTCCGCTTACGGAACGGAGCGCCTCGGAAGGGGGCCGTTTCGAACCAGAAGCGGACGAGGGTAGAAGGAACGTGTGCAATAGAGGTGGTTACGGAGAGGAACGGGCGAAAGAGGAGACGTTTGAAACGGGAAACGTAAAAGAGACGCTTGGAAGAGGACGCGGGTGAAAGAGAAAATACATAGACAGGAAACGTGCAGAACTAGTCGCGGAGGCTGACCTGCAGGCCCTCCAGGACGGAGCAGCCGGCCAGGGGCTCGAGGCGCGCCTGGGCCCCCGGCAGCAGCATGCTGAAGATGGCGGCGAAGTCCCGGTTGACCTGGTCGCACGCCTTGATCAGCGTGATGCGCTTCTTGTCGTCCAGCTCCGCGATGGTCTCCAGCAGCTTGCTGCGGTCCTCCTCCACTATGCCCTTCTTGTACAACAATGTTTGGAACTGGAAACGAAACAAACGAATTGGAGTTTCGGCTGTTCTCCACCGATACGACTCGAGATGCGATCTCGTCGCACGAGGAATATTATTCGGCGGGCCCCGCTAGCGGACCTCTATTTTTAATACAAAATAATAAATTTATCAAACGCTCAAAATGAGTCCCTTCCTGTTGGATACAAAGTGTTCAAATGTTAACATTAAAATAAACAAAATGTTAAAATTCATGGCCTTTCTTTTATTTCTGATACTATGTTATTTAGTAAAAAATAATCCTTACGATGAAGATGAAGCCTTTCGATCGGTATAATACGATGTAACGGGCTCGATTCCCGGTTCAACCATGTTATTATTTAAATACATACTTGGAAATAAATTTGACACTCGCTAAATGCACAAATTCTTCAGAGGCAAAAAAAGGCAAAGGCAAAAAAACGTAAGAGATAACTTAGTTTTTCGTTTCTAATAAGGCTCCTCGAGCTGGCGCAGGCGGTGGCCGGCCCCTCCCCCCCCCCCCCCCACCACCGACCTGTTCCTCCTCCTTGGTGAGCAGGTTGTGCGCGCGGGAGTTGAGGCAGCGCGCCAGCTGCTGGCGGCGCTCGTCGAGCTGGCGCAGGCGGTGGCCGGCCCCTCCCCCCCCCCCCCCACCACCGACCTGTTCCTCCTCCTTGGTGAGCAGGTTGTGCGCGCGGGAGTTGAGGCAGCGCGCCAGCTGCTGGCGGCGCTCGTCGAGCTGGCGCAGGCGGTGGCCGGCCCCTCCCCCCCCCCCCCCCACCACCGACCTGTTCCTCCTCCTTGGTGAGCAGGTTGTGCGCGCGGGAGTTGAGGCAGCGCGCCAGCTGCTGGCGGCGCTCGTCGAGCTGGCGCAGGCGGTGGCCGGCCCCTCCCCCCCCCCCCCCCACCACCGACCTGTTCCTCCTCCTTGGTGAGCAGGTTGTGCGCGCGGGAGTTGAGGCAGCGCGCCAGCTGCTGGCGGCGCTCGTCGAGCTGGCGCAGGCGGTGGCCGGCCCCTCCCCCCCCCCCCCCCACCACCGACCTGTTCCTCCTCCTTGGTGAGCAGGTTGTGCGCGCGGGAGTTGAGGCAGCGCGCCAGCTGCTGGCGGCGCTCGTCGAGCTGGCGCAGGCGGTGGCCGGCCCCTCCCCCCCCCCCCCCCACCACCGACCTGTTCCTCCTCCTTGGTGAGCAGGTTGTGCGCGCGGGAGTTGAGGCAGCGCGCCAGCTGCTGGCGGCGCTCGTCGAGCTGGCGCAGGCGGTGGCCGGCCCCTCCCCCCCCCCCCCCCACCACCGACCTGTTCCTCCTCCTTGGTGAGCAGGTTGTGCGCGCGGGAGTTGAGGCAGCGCGCCAGCTGCTGGCGGCGCTCGTCGAGCTGGCGCAGGCGGTGGCCGGCCCCTCCCCCCCCCCCCCCCACCACCGACCTGTTCCTCCTCCTTGGTGAGCAGGTTGTGCGCGCGGGAGTTGAGGCAGCGCGCCAGCTGCTGGCGGCGCTCGTCGAGCTGGCGCAGGCGGTGGCCGGCCCCTCCCCCCCCCCCCCCCCACCACCGACCTGTTCCTCCTCCTTGGTGAGCAGGTTGTGCGCGCGGGAGTTGAGGCAGCGCGCCAGCTGCTGGCGGCGCTCGTCGAGCTGGCGCAGGCGGTGGCCGGCCCCTCCCCCCCCCCCACCACCGACCTGTTCCTCCTCCTTGGTGAGCAGGTTGTGCGCGCGGGAGTTGAGGCAGCGCGCCAGCTGCTGGCGGCGCTCGTCGAGCTGGCGCAGGCGGTGGCCGGCCCCTCCCCCCCCCCACCACCGACCTGTTCCTCCTCCTTGGTGAGCAGGTTGTGCGCGCGGGAGTTGAGGCAGCGCGCCAGCTGCTGGCGGCGCTCGTCGAGCTGGCGCAGGCGGTGGCCGGCCCCTCCCCCCCCCCCCCCCACCACCGACCTGTTCCTCCTCCTTGGTGAGCAGGTTGTGCGCGCGGGAGTTGAGGCAGCGCGCCAGCTGCTGGCGGCGCTCGTCGAGCTGGCGCAGGCGGTGGCCGGCCCCTCCCCCCCCCCCACCACCGACCTGTTCCTCCTCCTTGGTGAGCAGGTTGTGCGCGCGGGAGTTGAGGCAGCGCGCCAGCTGCTGGCGGCGCTCGTCGAGCTGGCGCAGGCGGTGGCCGGCCCCTCCCCCCCCCCACCACCGACCTGTTCCTCCTCCTTGGTGAGCAGGTTGTGCGCGCGGGAGTTGAGGCAGCGCGCCAGCTGCTGGCGGCGCTCGTCGAGCTGGCGCAGGCGGTGGCCGGCCCCTCCCCCCCCCCACCACCGACCTGTTCCTCCTCCTTGGTGAGCAGGTTGTGCGCGCGGGAGTTGAGGCAGCGCGCCAGCTGCTGGCGGCGCTCGTCGAGCTGGCGCAGGCGGGGGCCGGCCCCTCCCCCCCCCCCACCACCGACCTGTTCCTCCTCCTTGGTGAGCAGGTTGTGCGCGCGGGAGTTGAGGCAGCGCGCCAGCTGCTGGCGGCGCTCGTCGAGCTGGCGCAGGCGGTGGCCGGCCCCTCCCCCCCCCCCCCCCACCACCGACCTGTTCCTCCTCCTTGGTGAGCAGGTTGTGCGCGCGGGAGTTGAGGCAGCGCGCCAGCTGCTGGCGGCGCTCGTCGAGCTGGCGCAGGCGGTGGCCGGCCCCTCCCCCCCCCCCACCACCGACCTGTTCCTCCTCCTTGGTGAGCAGGTTGTGCGCGCGGGAGTTGAGGCAGCGCGCCAGCTGCTGGCGGCGCTCGTCGAGCTGGCGCAGGCGGTGGCCGGCCCCTCCCCCCCCCCACCACCGACCTGTTCCTCCTCCTTGGTGAGCAGGTTGTGCGCGCGGGAGTTGAGGCAGCGCGCCAGCTGCTGGCGGCGCTCGTCGAGCTGGCGCAGGCGGTGGCCGGCGGAGGAGGCGCGGCGCACGGTGAAGTCGTAGGGGCCGCCGGGCTCGCCGAACTGGACGCGCTCCAAGGGGACCCAGGGGTGCGCCACCACCAGCTCGCTCATCTGCGGACGGACCAGACATTCATTATGAGACACTTTTTTTAGACGAAGGTATTTTATTTAATTATTGACGTTCCGATTACGTATGATCTTTCAGCAGAGGTTTTCCCACAGCATGTACAGCATGCGAGACAATGGTATCCTTGATCTGATGCCACAGCATCGCCTACAATCCGCAGGAACCCCAACTCCTCACCGACTTACAGCAGAGGTAATGTGTTTGGGCTCATCGGTACGGTGTCAATGAAAAAGTAACGGTAAAGGTGTCAAAGAATAGGGTCTGCTATAGTGTTGGGAAATTTTATAAATTTAATTTGTGATGCTGTGAATACTCACCGTCGATTGACCGGCTTCAACCGTCCCCTGTATTTCCTTAATGTTCAGATTCAGCTCCTTGATCTCCAGCTCTTTGTTGCGAATGGATGCAGCTTTCTCTTCCTTATCGGCCAGCAGGCCCTGGATTTCGGCGCTTTGTTTCCCCATGTCCTCCTTTTGCCGCGTGATGCACGTCTGCATCAGGCTCACTGCCAGCTGGAGAGATAACGTGAATAAATGACAAAAAAACGGAGATCACGGCTCTTAGCTAGGATTTCACAAACCTATGTAGGCGGACCTACCTAACGGATTTCTAAACGATCCAACGGCAGCACGGAATCGCATTTCATCGTCCTTATTTTATTTTATCCACGGCCTGGCGCGGCACTGCCGGCTTGGCCCGCGGCGCCTCCGGCTCAGTACTCACGGCAGCCTCCGCGTGGTCCCGCTCCGCGCCCGCGGCCTGGCGCGGCACTGCCGGCTCGGCCCGCGGCGCCTCCGGCTCAGTACTCACGGCAGCCTCCGCGTGGTCCCGCTCCGCGCCCGCGGCCTGGCGCGGCACTGCCGGCTCGGCCCGCGGCGCCTCCGGCTCAGTACTCACGGCAGCCTCCGCGTGGTCCCGCTCCGCGCCCGCGGCCTGGCGCGGCACTGCCGGCTCGGCCCGCGGCGCCTCCGGCTCAGTACTCACGGCAGCCTCCGCGTGGTCCCGCTCCGCGCCCGCGGCCTGGCGCGGCACTGCCGGCTCGGCCCGCGGCGCCTCCGGCTCAGTACTCACGGCAGCCTCCGCGTGGTCCCGCTCCGCGCCCGCGGCCTGGCGCGGCACTGCCGGCTCGGCCCGCGGCGCCTCCGGCTCAGTACTCACGGCAGCCTCCGCGTGGTCCCGCTCCGCGCCCGCGGCCTGGCGCGGCACTGCCGGCTCGGCCCGCGGCGCCTCCGGCTCAGTACTCACGGCAGCCTCCGCGTGGTCCCGCTCCGCGCCCGCGGCCTGGCGCGGCACTGCCGGCTCGGCCCGCGGCGCCTCCGGCTCAGTACTCACGGCAGCCTCCGCGTGGTCCCGCTCCGCGCCCGCGGCCTGGCGCGGCACTGCCGGCTCGGCCCGCGGCGCCTCCGGCTCAGTACTCACGGCAGCCTCCGCGTGGTCCCGCTCCGCGCCCGCGGCCTGGCGCGGCACTGCCGGCTCGGCCCGCGGCGCCTCCGGCTCAGTACTCACGGCAGCCTCCGCGTGGTCCCGCTCCGCGGCCGCGAGGTCCTGCTGCAGGCCGGCGGCGGCGGCCCGCATGTCGTCGTCCTGTTGCTGCGCAGTGCCGGCGGCCTGGCGCAGCACTTCCAGCTCGGCCCGCAGAACCTCCAGCGCCTGCTCGCGGTGCTGCCAGGCCTCCCCGTGCTCTGCCGCTTCCGTTTTGGCGCGTTTCAAATCCGCCGAGGCCTTGCTTAACTCTCTGGCGAAATATAATGGAGTTGAACCTTTTGTGTTGGTGTAATTGGAAAATTCGGAAAACGGGTCGACGATGCTCAGATTGTATCCGAGCGGGACGTCGGACTCCCAGGGCGGCCTGTCGGCCACCCGGGGCGTCGTCGGCCTCCGCGAGCCGTCAGTGCTCCCGAGCGGAGCGTCAGTCGTCCCGAGCGAAATGTAAGCTATACCTCTCTCTGTAACTTTTGATGTCTTTGATTTTCATCTCCAGATCTTTGATTTTGGCGGCGGCCGCTCTCTGTATATCCTTGTCGCGTTCCATCGCCGTCGACAGTTCGGTCACCTACACGAAAGGAATTATTATAATATGTAGTTGTTTTTTAGAATGGGCCAACGTACGGTGGGGTGTTTTAAAAAGAGTTTATTGATATATTATCTATCTATCCTACGGAACAAAGCGTTTATGGGAACGACAAAATGCATAGTCGTGGACATACCTGTTTCTGCAAATCATCGATCTCCTCGTGCAGCTGCGCCTGCGACGTGGCCGCCAGCCGCGCCTTCACCGCCTCCAGCTCGCGCGACTTCACCTCGAACCTGCAACGGGACACAGTGCAGTGGCGGGGCGGCGCGGGGCGCGCGGGGCGGGGCGGGCGGCACTCACTGCTGCTGCAGGCCGTGGTACTGGTCGAACACCTGCTGCGACGCTTGCAGCTCGGCGCTGCAGCCCGCCAGCTGCGCCTCGGCCGCCGCCAGCTCGCGCTCCTGGCGCCGCAGCCGCGCCAGCTGCAGCAGCACGGGCTCGCCCTGCACAACAAGCGCGCGTCAGGCCGGCGCGGCGGGCGGGCGGGGCGGGGGCGGGGGCGGGAGGCACGCACCGGCTGGCGCGCGCCGCCGGAGAGCGTGCCGGCGGGGTCGCACACGTCGCCGTCCAGCGTGACGCAGCGGCGCTGGACGCGCGGGTGGAACGTGACGAGCTTGGCCGTGGCGAGGTCGCTGCACACGAGCGTGGAGCCGAACACCCACTCGATGGCCGGCCGCAGGTGCGCCTCGAAGGCGATGAGGTCCAGGGCCAGCTGCACCTTCGTCGGTCCCCCGCCCTGCAACCGAAACGAGGCGGGTCCGTGGGGGCGCGGCGCGGGGCGGCGCGGGGCGCGGCGCGGGGTGCGGCGCGGGGCGCGGCGCGGGGCGCGGCGCGGGGCGCGGACTCACGATCTGCTGCGCCAGCTCCACGACGTGGCGGCCGATGACGTGGCCGGAGATCTTGTTGAGCGGGATGATGGTGGCGCGCGTCCTCAGGTTGCCCCTCTGCAGCAGCAGCTTGCCGGTCTCGTCCGTGTCCACCACCACGTTGAACAACTGGAATGTGCATTGATTTTATATAGGCGTCTGGTGAATTTTGAATAATTTGTAAGTATTCTCTATAACGAAGTTCCTTATCGCACTGTACGGCCTTGGGGGATAAGCGAAAAAGTGTAAGTTTGCCGACAAGACACCCTTTATTGTAGACGGTTATACATAGCGCTTAAAAAAAGTAAGTTGAAGTAAAGTTGAAGTAAAACTTCTTTACGCACGCTTGACTTGGGAAGTGAACTGGCGATTGTGTTTAACAGAACATTCCTTTAAAATATTCAAAACTCAAATCATTTATTGCAAGTAGGCAAAAATAATGCACTTTTGCAATTCAAACGCTCATATTATTATTAAGTTAATTGACTTACCTTGTTTCCCGCCGTTTTTTCTAGGGCGTAGGCGTATACAGGGTCGGTTACTTCGATGAGGCGGGACACGGTTCCTACGAACGAATATTATTGAACAAACAGTTGTAAGGAAATTCAAATAGCTCGGACAATCAGGGCACAGATTGACCACCTTCAGTGCTGAGAACACAACTGTCGTTTTTTTGATAACTTGCCGCGAGTGCGGGAAAACACAACGGTTGTGTTTGTTGTATGGGAAAACACTATGGAGTGTGCAGAGCCGCACCCGTGGCTAGACAAGCAAATCGGCTCAGCAGCAAAGGTGTCTAATATAATAAAAAGAGGTAAACTTAAGAATTAAAGTAAATAAAGAGCTTAATAATAATAACGAGTCACGATCACATATAGGACCTGACGCCTAACTGTAATAGGATTCCCTGTATCTAGGGAATCAGGAACTACGAGGACCATGCTCTTTAAACACCTGCACACAAATCTTTGCCCTGTGCGGGTATCGAACCCGCAATATCACGCTTCACACTGGAAACTACATACTGGAAGTTGCAGCGCTGCAGCTGCGCCGACAGCTCGCCCACCACGTCGCGCGCGCTGCGGGCAGAGCCCTGCAGCGCGCGGATCGGCTCCTTCACACTAGCGGGCCCTCCCCCTCACCCGAGACCCGGCGGCGGTCGAAGTTGGGCGGCGGCTGGTACTGGAAGTTGCAGCGCTGCAGCTGCGCCGACAGCTCGCCCACCACGTCGCGCGCGCTGCGGGCAGAGCCCTGCAGCGCGCGGATCGGCTCCTTCACACTAGCGGGCCCTCCCCCTCACCCGAGACCCGGCGGCGGTCGAAGTTGGGCGGCGGCTGGTACTGGAAGTTGCAGCGCTGCAGCTGCGCCGACAGCTCGCCCACCACGTCGCGCGCGCGGCGGGCAGAGCCCGGCAGCGCGCGGATCGGCTCCTTCACACTAGCGGGCCCTCCCCCTCACCCGAGACCCGGCGGCGGTCGAAGTTGGGCGGCGGCTGGTACTGGAAGTTGCAGCGCTGCAGCTGCGCCGACAGCTCGCCCACCACGTCGCGCGCGCTGCGGGCAGAGCCCTGCAGCGCGCGGATCGACTCCTTCAGCTCGGTGTTGCGATCTTCGTCGAAATTTAGTGTAGACAGCTTCTCCTACGAGGGTATAGGTAGATTTTAGTCATGGAAGCCCGAGGGGATTGTGTTTGTTATTTTTGTATTTATTTCTATTTTGCACGGGTAGCTGACCGCTTCCATCGGCAGCTATTTTTAAAGCCTCCAGCGCTTTACCTGTATGGCGTCGATCTGCTCCTGATGGCCGGCGATGGTCTGCTGGTCCCGCTCAAATTGCGCGGCTTTGCTGCGGAACTCCTTCTGCAGCGCCCGAAGACGTTGTTCCGCGTTTTGCTTCACCGTCGTATTCTGGGCGATTCGAGTCGACGCCTCCGACTCTTCCTGCTTCGCCGCTGAACAAAGAAAAACGTAAGACTAAAATGTAGTGAATGATTGTGCCGAAACTACCCAAGCTGCTGCTGCTCTCCGTGACTGCTCGACGTAAGCCTCTATTAGTGTACGGCGCTGAGCCTGACCTTCGGCTCTCCTCCTCCAGCGCGGCGCCGTGTCCCAGGGGGGTCCCCGCGGCCGGCGGCGCCCTACACTACACTACACTAGGCGCGGCCTCCACTCTACAACTCGTCTACCCTACGGTTGTCGGTTGTTCTAGAGATGTGACCGACCCATTAACACTTGCTGATTCTTTCAACTGTGTCGGTTACTTTGATTCTCCCTCACCGCGACCTGCAACCTAGGTTAGGTCGTCAAGCAAAAAGGGTCTAGTTGCAAAAAAGAGCTCACAATCAAATTGAGAATTTCGTTTGAAGTCACTGTTACGGGGAGATATTATGGCCTACGAACTTACTTGGGAAATCCGTCGATGGCCTCTCGGGTGTGTAATCAGCGCTGTCTTCGGGTTAGATGGGGGATGATGGTGCACAGAGATATATCCATAGGACGCCGATGGGGCGGTTTCTTCTGATCCCGTATCACCTTCCTCCGGGATAGAGGTGTGATGAGGCAATCCACACTACACTTAATCCTGGAGCTCGTCTCCGAGGATGGGAATGGCGTCCACGAAATGGAGCTACCGGTGAAAGCTCAAAACACCGCGACGCGACAAGTGCTCGCACGCGCATTTGAAGGACGACTGACTTTCGGTTGGCCCACCCAAAGTCGTGGGCCATAATAATCTCGTACCAACACAAAATATTAAGCGGAATAGTCTTTGTGTAGTTACGTTCGAAAACACTCAAAATAAAAAGAAAAGAAATCTGTTTCAGTACGAAACAGTCACTCATAAGCTCGACCAATCAAATCAAATCCAGAACTTTTTGAAACCATACTTTAGAATACATACATTAAAATCTAAAATATCATTCCCGAGTAGTTCTATCCGCCACTGTGTTTTGAGTGATCCATTATTTAATCTAAATACTGACTGGAAGAGTTCGATCTGAGCGATAAAACCGCCCATTGTGACACATATTGTCACCTACTTTTCATGATTTGGGAACATATTATTAATGGGTATTGTTCTATTATATATCCTTGACTATTGCGGGATCGAGCCTGCAACCTCACGGGACGCAGTCGACTCATCGTCCCAACAATAATGGCGTACAATAGTTTTCTATTCTATGTACAAACATACCCAGCAGTTGGTCCTGCAGAGACTCGGAGGGGTTCTCCTGCCCCGTGCTCACGGCGATGTACCTCTGCTGCGCCAGCACCAGCGCCGCCTCGCTCGCCTCGCTGGCCACGCGGAGGTTGTCAAACGATTCTGTCATCTGGAGCATTTCATTCCATTTACTATCCTTCTAATATTATAAAAGCGACGGTAACTGTTCGTCTCTGTGTCGGTGTGAGCCTTTTTCACGGATCTTGATAAAATTTTGGAAGAAGACGGTTAATCAGTAGAGATAGTCGTTTAGTCCCTGGGAAAGGGCCAAGGCTAGTGCTGTTGCGATAGGCCGCATACCTGGTCCAGCTGCGCCTGCTTGGCCTGCAGCAGGGCGCCGCCGCCGCTCAGCGCCGCGGCGTGGCGCGCCGCCTGCGCCGAGTGCGCGGCGCCGGCCTCCTTGGCGGCCTTCAGCGCGGCCGCCGTGACTGCTTCGGTCTTCTCCAGCTCCTGCAGGTCCAGCTCGAGCTGCCTCAGGGTGCCGTCGCTCTCCTGTCGAATTACGTCACACGGTGATGGCTCCCAGATAATAAGGTGACCGGTGTCGAACCTCGGAGCCTGAGGTAGGAACCTCCCATTTCGCTCCGACCGATGTATCGAAAAGTATTTTTTTTTCTATTTAGCGTCTCGACTGACCTCCCCACCGGTGAGGACGCAGGGAACCATTTGGCACAGCGCCCCCTCTAAGAATTTTAGTTATGACGCAGGGAATTTTATTTCCGGCGCCCCCGTGAGAATGATAAATTAAAAGTATTCTTTTTAAACAGGCTGTTAAAATTTGTCTGAATATTTTTGGACTACTTAAAAAAAATCCATTTCTATGTTATGTCAAACTAAAAACAAGAAGTTACACTCAAGGTAATTTTAAATAACTCCCTCTTTAACCGACTGCAAAAAAAGGAAGAGGTTCTCAATTCGACAGTATGTTTTTTTTACGAATAAATTTGTTATTATTATTTATTACAATTCTCGCTAAAAAATAATATACTGTCATTGCAAAGTAATTAACGCAAATGAGGAATACATGGCGGGGGAAGTGTACCAGATAAGAGTCAATGTTATGACAGTTTGTTTTCAATATTGACGCGGCCCGCGCAAGCCGCGCAGGTGTTAAACACACTTGCGCATGCGCAACACGAAAAACACCACAGTTGTATTTTAGCAGTGAACGTGTTAAAAATTTAATTGGAATATAATCAAATAAAATTGGAATATTCCGTCAGAAGATGTTGTTGTTAAGATGTTGTTCTTTAATGCACACTTGCTAGCTGGCTACAAATTTGTAGATGGTTTATTACAATAGTGAACATTGTTTTGAAGTGACTGTCGACACTGTAGACATAAGAGCATACATTCTGCTCATCTATTAGAAAAGTCACGTAAAAATTATTCAATGTGTATTACATTTTCCGAAACCACAGCGGTATGAACAAGTGAAATAGTAGACTATTAAGAAAACCCCTCTTTCTGACAGTTTTTAAATTTGTTTTTTCTACATTTTTTTTTATTTGACTGAGTGACGAGACGAGGTTGTCGTTCACTTGATGGTAAGCGCTACGCCTGCACATAACAGTTACAGCACCACCCAGAACACTGCATTGCATAATCCGGCGTGGCACTGCACTCGTCACCCTGAGACATCAGCTTTAAAGTCTCATATGCCCAGTAATTTCGAATTTGGAAACAATGCCCTTCAAACTGGAACACAGTAATGTTTGGCGGATGAATATCTGGCAGAGGTGTGGTACTTCCCCAGGCTGTCCCTTGCAGAAGAGACCTCCCACTGCAACTTACAACTACACTTACAACCAACCCATTACAACTACACTTGTATAGGCGTACCTGATCTGTAACCTGGTTTATTTCAGCGATTGCAACATCTATATTTTTTATTGCATTCTGCAATTCTTTTACATAGTCTTTCTCTTTTGTGATAGAATTTGTCAAAGTTGCTAAACTGGCCTCAGCCTCGATCGTTTCCTGTTCTGCGACAAAAAACCTGAAAATTGGTATCAATTGAGAAATGGTGATAGCCTTGGGAGAATGTGCACCTTCCAAGCAGAGGGTTGTGTGAGTTCAATTTACAGTGTGGACACGTACCATGGGTGTTCCTTGTGATACATACGTACGTAATTATCACCCACTTTTCAGTAAAGAAAAACATTTTGTGGAAACCCACATGCCTGAGAATTATTTCGGAGGTAGGTATATGATCCACCAATCTGAATCGAGCCCTTATGATAAATTACCCTAACACGCCTCACTGTCTGGCAAAGGGTACTTCTCGAGGAATCTTGCAGATGAGACCTATTACCAAGAATATTAGGAGGAATTTGAATTGGCACATAATATACAGGGTGTCCCACGGCTATGCCACATGGAGGGAAAGTACCTTGAATATTGTAGATGGAACATTTTACTAAAAGAAGACATTATTTGAAATTGAAAAACATTTTAAACTGCATTCACAGATATTTAAATAATTACATGGTTGAACCGGGAATCGAACCCGTTACACGAGAAAAATAATCACCCTGTAGCTTTATCATACCGATCGAAAGGCTTCATTATAGTGATTATTTTTTGCTAAATAACATAGTGCCAGAAATAAAAGGAAGGCCATGAATTTTAACATTTGATGTGAAATTATGTTTAGATAATTGAATAGCTGATATTGTCGTAAGGATTGATTGATGAATGATCTATCAATTTTGTATTAAAAATGTTAAAATTCATGGTCTTCCTTTTACTTCTGTCACTATGTTATTTAGCAAAAAATAATACATATAATGAAGCCTTTCGGTCTGTATGATATCTATGAAAATAGTTTTAATTGTTTTTCAATTTCAAATAATGCCTTCGTTCAGTAAAATGTTCCATCTACTATATTCCAGGTACTTTCCCTCCATGTGGCATAGCCGTGGGACACCCTGTATACACTGTATATTATTAATTATATTATGTGCCAATACAAAATCCTTCTAATATTCTTAGTAATAAAAAGTAGCATGTTTTTGTCAAAGTGACAAGTATTATTCTAATAAATAACTTACTTCCAGGCAACATGAAGTTTCTTCGTACTCTCAATTTCCCGAAGTACTTGCTGATGTTCTTGATACTTAGCCCTTTCATCTGCGAGTTTCTGCAGCCTCGGAGCTATCTCTTCTTTTATCAGCTGAAACATAGGGTATTCCTTAGTAACTACTAACCGTGCACATAACCCGGTTCACACTTACAAATACCTACATTCATATTATCTGGGCCCTGACACCTCGAAAGGTTACATACACGAAAATATAAGTTAAAATTACTGTTTCAATTTTCATTACATACCATTCAGCTGTTTCAGAGCTTAGGAATAAACAATAAGTCAGGAAATGTAACTGCATTGACAAAATGACCCAACTAAGTATGTGTCCAAGTAGGCGGGGCTTAAAATTCGTGTCCAGCGCGTCAGTATTCGGACATTTGAGTTGCAAGCGAGCGCACGTCCAGTTTGGGTACGTCTTCGTACTTATTATTGTAAACTACAGCTTTGAATCATCATGCCAACATGGTGTTGTCATGTGGTGCATACCTCATATTGTTTGAAGTATTGCTAGCCACTAAACTTATTATGTGATTTATTTCAGAATTCAAAGACCTTATACTTAAGCTTGACTGTGCACTATGGCGCAAAAAATGGTCCGAGCGAGAGGCTCCTGATGGTAGTGGGTCTTTTTCTAATGAGGTGACCATGACCAAACAAAACACTGAACAAATTGCTTATAAAACCGATTTGAACCACGTGATAAATAAATTGATGCTCCTTAACACGTTCACTGCTGAAAACACAACAGTCGTGTTTTTAACAACTTGCTATGAGTATGGCAAAACACAACTGTTGTGTTTGTTGTATGGGAAAACACTATGGCGGGTGCAGAGCCGCACCCGTGGCTAGACAAGCAAAACGGCTCAGTAGTGAAAGTGTTAATAAAGTTACCTACCTTATTTATTTTAGGTACTTAGTATATTTTTAGAAAATTTACAACACTAATCCTACACGTAGATGTCACCTGTACCATATAAAAGATTATGGTGAATTAACCTTAAAACTTCTTTTTAGAACTTTTAAAGGGGAACAATTGCATCTTACATCATTTTTGCACAACTTTAACCGTTTACGTAGCGCACGCTACAAAAGCTCTTAAAAGCAATATTTTTTTCCCGTTTTTGCCACAACCTTCATTGATGCTCCGCTCCTATTGGTCGTCGTATCGTAGCGTTGAAACAAACAAACAAGCAAACAAACAAACTCTTCAGCTTTATATATTATTATAGATTCGTAGTTCAGAGTCTACTCGAGACAAACTTTAAGACCAACAGACAAAAAATCTTAATAAAACAGTGCCCTTCAAACCGGAACACAGTAATGTTTGCACACTACTGTCTAGCAAAGGTGTGGTACTTTTCCAGGTGGACTCCTGCAAAATAGGCCTACAAAATTGAGCAAAAATACTTACATGTTCAAGCTCTGCCAACTTGCTATCTTTCATCTGTATAGTTTTAATTGTTGACTGTTTCTTAGATTCATACATACTCGTGCCTACAGCTTCTTCCAACATAGACAATACCTGAAATATTTAGCTTATTTAAAATATCTGTCTAAAACATAGCCTAGAAGTCAAAGTTTAAGTGACCAAGAGGACATAACAATAAAAGATATATTTTCAAATTCCATTCAATTTAAGCCAATAGTTTAAGAACTACTGCAATTCAAAGTTCCTTATTTTGTCACTGACTCACTCACCGATCATCATAATTTTACATTACATTTCAGACACACAAGCTTCAAATTTTGAATACAATGAGTGTTTAGCATATAAAGCGAGGGAAAACTATAAAAAAGAACACCCACCAACAAAAAGAAATGAGATCACATCAACAATATAACATAACATGTAAAAAAATTCAAGTCTAAAATGCAGTTCTTCTACCATAAAAAGTTGTGAGAACGAATGTAAAATCAAGTCGGTTAATTTATAAAAAGGATGACTTGGCAAACTTTTTACTGAAGGCCTGTAATGTTTTTGATTGAATCAAATTTCTTTTTCCTGGTGGTTCTCCTATTTGTTCGTGTTTTTGTTTTATTATACAATATTCTGCGGTTCAGCATGCCTATTGACATAAGCTAACAAAAAAAAACTAAAAAATACAAAAAAAATGAACGGAATATAATTATGTTAGCTTGCAAGTCACTTTACTCATGCACATGGGAAAATGTATCCACTGTCTTACTTCAGGAGGATTCATATTCAGCACTTTAGTGATCCTGCCCTGCATGATGAGGAAGTGAGGGTTATTCACGTTGAGCTGGATTGAATTAAACAGGGCGGCCACACGCTTGTTTGCAACACTCTGACCGTTTATGTAGTACCTGTTCTTGCCTCCCATCACCACCTGAAATAATTTAAATACTTTGAGTCAATTATGTAAACATTTAGTGTTAATAAAATAGGACCTAGTTAGGGGTCAGGATGTAAGTATGTGATTGAAACGTAAAAAAAACATAATAAGGCATCAAGATCATTAGGAGCTACAAACACGATTCAGAACAAATACCGGTGGTGAATCGAACCAGCACCCTCACGCTTCGCAGTTAGCTCACCCACTATGCCATGGAGGCCATAAACATTATGTGAAATATTACAAAATAACACTGATATTATAAGTGCGAAAAAAAGTGCTTGTTGTTTGTTTATTCTCTGTTCATGGCACAAGATCTGAATGGACTTGGATGATATTTCGTATATAGATTCTTTAGATCTTGGAATAGAACATAGGGTACTTTTATTCTGTAAAGGTAAAGGGTTTCAGTCGAATATACGTACCCGTGGCTAGACAAGGAACTCGGCTCAGCAGTCAAAGTGTTAAAAGCCTTTGATATGAAATTTTGCACAAAGATAGTTCATTACCTGGATTAACACATCATCATCATCAATCCATACCGTACCACTGCTGAGCACGGGTCTCCTTTACACTTTCGTGTGGAGGATTAGGCTATATTCTACCACGGGGGCCCGCTCCGGATTGGTGGATAACATATCTACCTACGCAATAATTCTCGGGTAGGTATGTGGGTTTCCTCAGGATGTTTTCCTTCACCGAAAAGCGAGTGATAATTACGTACTAAATTATGGTTTTCAAGAAACACATTGGTACGTGCCTGCACTGGGATTTGAACTCGCGACCATCTGATTGGAAGGCGGACGTTCTCCCAATAAGCTGCCACCGCTTCATACAACACACCAACAATACAATACGCAATACACAATAACGCTTGTTATGTAGCCGTCCGATGACAAGAATGATGGCACCGCATTCCACACCACACCGTGCGACCAGCGGCGATACAGCGAAACGCAGACGCAGCAAAACTGTCCCATGTCTCTATATGCTGTAATCCCCGTAATTTTAGGTGGACTTCGGCTCCTAACTTCGGACCGAACGTACACACTTTTAGCTTAGGATCTAGATTGTAGATGGATGTAGTATTGTAATTATAATAAGCCTAGTTTAAGAACATTTAGGGTTTCTTTGCACCCTCCGGCTGCGGCCTCCATAACTAGCGTAACCTGAATTTTAAATAGAATATATTAGATATATATACATACTAGCTACGCCCCGCGGTGTCACCCGCGTAGTTCCTGTTCCCGCGGGAATATGGGGATAAAATATAGCCTATGTTACTCGCTGTCAATGTAGCTTTCCATTAGTGAAATATTTTTTTAAATCGGTGAAACCTTACATATACATACATACATACTTTCATCCCCTATATTTATTTTACCCCTTCAAGAGTAAATTTTTACAAACTTTGAATGCCAAATTTATTTATATCTAGGCAAAACCCTAAAAAATAAATTTCAAGCTTCTAGCTGCAAAAATGACGAAACTTCCATACAAACTTTCATCCCCTATTTCAAACCCTTGCAATACTTTTTTCGCAATAAAAAGTACCCTATGCCCTTTCCTAGGCTCTAGACTATCTCTGTACTAAATTTCATTTCAATCGGTTCAGTAGTTTAGGCGTGAAAGAGCAACAGACAGATAGACAGACAGACAAACAGACAGAGTTACTTTCACATTTATAATATAAGTAGGGAAGTACGGATATAGAATATAGGGAACCCTGTTTGTAAAACCAAAATCTCTGTATTTTGGGATTGTTGCAAAAAGTGTGTAACAGAAATGGAGAGGATGTTAAATTGCATGATCATATTTACTAAATGATTACCTTGATTGTAAAATGTATGTAACTACTTGCTCCTAACATAAATGTTGATAACTATTTAATTATGTAATACCAGTTAACACATTTACTGCTGAACCAGTCTGGTTTCTCATAAGTTATGATTACTGTTTGTTTGTTTTTATTGTTATTTTGAGGCATCTTATTGGCACCCGTAGGTATGTTGTTAGAATATTGTCATTAGAATTTATTACTTTTATATTATATCTTGTGTCATAAAAAAATTAATGACGACAATTTAAAAAAATGACATCCCCATAGTTTCTTGGTGCTATCTTCTCTGTAGGACGTATTTTCGAAGCACTGGTGGAGTTAAAGAAGTTTCCTTTTCTTGTGCGAGATTCAGCCATGAGTTACCACTTGAAAGGGAAATATCCTTTTTCTAACTCAAACCATAATTAAATAATCATTAGTTTGGTAAATTGTATTCCATATTAATATTTGTAATTGTATTCTGATTTAGTTTTTTTTAAAGAGTGTTTGACTTATTGAAGTGCTATCTTTCCTATCTTTGCCTACTTGCAATAAATGATTTGACTTTTGAGTTTTAAGCAGTTTTACTATTTTGGCACTTTTGCAAATCTTCACATGTGTGTGTTTACTGCTCACAGGTGTTGAGTCGTAACTAAACTCAATCAGCAGTGTGGGTGCACACAACTGGTGTAATAAAATTGTCAATACAGCAGTGCGGCATCGCATGCGAGGGATGTTTCCACTTGCTGTAAAATTATAAAACACAGACTTGTGTGTTTTCAGCAGTGAACATGTTAAAAAAGGATTACTAGGTTTATATCTGTTTCATAATTATCAAGGGACATATTTACAACTAGCTGAGCCCCGCGGTTTCACCCGTGTTGAGTATTATCGCAAAGGAACAGGCAATAAATTGTCTGTGTGCAAAATTCATCCAAATGCGTTTTTATGCTGTTTTTGCCATATTCTTCATTGATACTCCACTCTTATTGGTTGTAGCGTGATGTTATATAGCCTATAACCTTCCTCGATAGATGGAATACAGTGAAGCTACACTCCACAGTATAGTCCATCTAACGAGTGGACTACATGAACACCCATGTACCCAATGTTCAATTTGAACCAGTAGTTCCTGCGATTAACATGTTCAATCAAGCAAACAAACAAACTCTTCAGCTTTATTTATTAGTATAGATTATAATTTCAAGCCCTGGTGAGAATACTCAATTTGGGTGAAACCGAGGGGAATTTATGTGTGATATGTCAGGTCAGTTATTTGTATGGAGTGTCCAGGTTGTGACTTAGTCTCTTGATGCCTAGTTACCTATTCCAAATATGTGTTTGTTTAACATGGAACAGGGAAAGACAGGTTTCTTTATCTAATATTAGTTATTATACTCATTTTAAGATACATACCTGTCTAGTGACTGTGACCTCTGGGTGATCATATCCAGGGGGTCTATGAGACCGGGAAGAGTTGTCAAATGTGATGCAGACCGTAGCCCTGGTGACCCCCGCCTGACCATTCTTGTAGATAAGTTCTTGGAGATTGTTTGCCCGAATCTATAATATAACCCATAAAATAGAAATAACCATAATAGGTTTCCCTTGGAAGGACGGACAGGTAAGAGTTATTCGGGGACGTTGCATCATTTTATGCACCGTTCTTAAAAGATTATATCAATGTCCCATAGATTTTGTTTCATTTGGAGGAGAGCTAAACAAACGAATAGGCAGGTGCATACTTACATTGCCTAATTTGTTAATTCCAAAAACAAAGCATATTGCATCAAGTATATTGGACTTGCCGGTGCCATTTAGGCCCGTGATAGCGTTGAAAGTTGCATCTAATCCCGTGAGTTCCATTCGTCTCCCATAGGATTTGAAACCATCAATACTTATAGATTTAATGCGCATGGTGGCGTCGGTGGGGCTCGCCTAGACACTAAAATGATAAAATACACTTTGTTCATAAATCTCAATTATTATGAAGAGGAAAATCCTCGAAAAACTTCCTTGCTATGATAAAATTTACAAACAGTCGAAAAAACCGGGAAAAACCGTTGAATGTTGTTGCAATCAACCAACGCTGCTTTTTTCTACTTCACTCAGGCCACTAGGGGTGCTCGATGACTCGATGTATACAATAATTTTTAAAAATATCGATATTAGCTCTAAGATATATCGAATCAGGCCGATAGTAAAGCCAGATTCACATTTGTCTGACGTGTCGTATCGTGATGCATCAGATAAGTATCGGTTTTATACATTTACACAAGCCGTCACAACACACTGCATTAGAGAAATGTGAACGCTACCATAATAAATGTATGAAACCGATACCCTTTCTGATGCAACACGACACGACACGTCTGACAAATGTGTCGGCGGCTAAGTTTCAATAGATATTTATTATCAAATAATTAGGTATCAATAAACAACAATTGATATATTTTATTTGATACCAGATATCGTATATATGGAACACTTGCAAAAACAAACTTTTATGGTAGTTCGATCGCTTATGGCGGGAAATTGTAATTTGAAACAGTTATTTGGTTTTTGTTTCTTAGCTTTTTCCCAAATAGTTGAAAATGGTAAGAAAGTGTATTTATGGGTTGATGATGATGATGGATGATACTGCTAAATGCACTAATCATGCGGTGTCAAAACAAAAGTAAAAGTGACATTGACAATGACGTTTTTTAAGCGAAGTTGATGGATTGGTTGGTTTGAGTGAATAGATTTTATTTTTTAATTTTCAAATTTTTTTCTATTGATCTGTGTGACTCTGATCGTGTTCATTGTATACCTATCTATTTTCTTTACGTTCCGCAGCCCGCACATTTTAGCTTGCACATACCTAATTATTGAAACATGGATTTTAACAACACTGGTGCTATGAGGAGTCCGTTTTCGCCAAGAGTAAGGCAGTCAATCACTGGACGAAGACCCATAGGCCTGTCGTCGGCAAAAATGAACCAAAGGTTTGCACACAAATCCTAACCTATTTCAATGGTTTTGGCTTCATAATCGTTGGGTTTTAGCATTTATGGATTATTTTCTTTATAATTTGCGTTGTCTCAAGCTTTGTATTTCGTTTTTTTTAGCAAGTTTATGCAGTCAGCAGGTGAACAGACAGGGGACGTTATATACAAGACTCCACTCATCACCGTGGAGACCCATGGCCTGCCCTTGCCTGTTATGGTCACAGAAGCCTTAACATTTGGTAAGAAGGTCAGGGTTGTCAGATATCAGCTAACTCAATTTTGTCTACCTAGTAGCCTAACACAGTGACTGGTGAACTGGTTTTTAGGGTTCTGTACCCAAAGGGTAAAACATGACCCTATTACTATGGCTCCGCTGTCTGTCTGTCCGTCTGTCTGTCTGTCTGTTACCAGGCTGTATCTCATGAACTGTAGTTGGACAGTTGTAATTTTCACAGATTAAATATTTCTATGGCCAATATAACAACATATGCTAAAAATAAGAATAAAATAAATATTTATGGGGGTTCCCATGTAACAAATGTGATCATTTTGCCCATTTTTGCTATATTTTATATTTTTGTTATTTATAGTGGCAACAGGTAGACATTTAAAATATTTACAGAATATTTAGTTATATATTAACTTTAAAAATAAATAATTAAATTAAAATAAATTTAATATTTAAGGGGGGCTCCCATACAACAAAGTACGGAACCCTTTGTGTGCGAGTCAGGTAGCCTATGTCCTTGCTTAGGCACTAGTTTAGGCGTGGAAGCGTTACAAGCAGATAGACAGAGTTACTTTCGCATTTATAACATCAAATAGGGAAGGAGGGATATAAGAGTATACAAATGGAAAACAACAACTATTGTCCAATTAAAAAGCTTGTATTAATAATCACTTTATTTATTTTACTTCTTAAATTTAAATTTTTATACAATACTTTCACAAAATCAAAATCAAATCAATTAAAAATATTATAAAAGAAACATAAACCTAGGATACCACTGGTAGCGGAGCAAGGCCCAGGCTACCGATGGTTAGCGCTGCAGAGAGAGGAACCTCCTGACAATACTCCCCATGTGAACATGGATAACATTACATGACATGAATGCAAACATTGAATCCATTTTAATCAGAAGTTTTGCAATCCATCCGGTCCAGGACTATTATTATTATTCCCCATTACTATTTTAGTCTAAGTATTACCTCATGCTATTACCATTATCATTCAGCTTAACACATTCACTGCTGATAACACAACTGTGGTGTTTGTTGTATGGGAAAACAATATGGTGTGTGCAGAGCCGCACAAGTGGCTAGACAAGAAAATCGGCTCAGCAGTCAAAGTGTTAATGCTAAATGTGAGTAATTAAATCATTATTTGAGTGGTATGTTATCGTCGGCAGGCAGTAGTGATGTCAGCGTTAGAATGTCGGAGTGTGGGTGGTGCTGGGTGGTCACTGGGCGACGGATCCTGGTGTGGCCGTGGTCAGCTAACGCCGACGAGGCTGGCGCGCCGCTCCCGGCCGGTGGGCTGGCAGCGAGAGAGCTCACGTTGCCACAGACGGACTTAGCACATAAAGCCGATCTAGTCATGGTGTTTTATACAAATGGTGCTCAGGTGAGTCATTTATTCTTAACTGGCTGCGGCCGTGGCTTCAGCAGCGTTAACTATTATCCTGCTGCAAATGTTAATTTATACAGGAGTAAACATATCCTATGTTCTATTCCAGGACCTAACCAACCTTTAATAGAAATTGCCTATCTAGTGAGCTTTGTATTTTACTTACGTTCTTATTCATAAAAAGTTATCACAGCTTTATAAGCTTGCTATAGTAAGATTTTCGAAAATCAGTATTCATAAACGCTCAATAGCGTTAAAATGCTCTATAACTATTTGATAAAGTGACTTTGATTTATGGAAGCCAACACCCTACTATAGGCCCATTATAAACCTTTGATAGCGACAAACATGGCCGACAGCGACATGACATCGATCAGCTGTTTAGTCATTTAGATACATAGGTTCTAGTTATCAATGAGTTTTACCACTAAAGAGTACCAAAGGTTACTAGGCTGTATGTTTGTTAATTACACTAGCTGCAGCCTGTTGTCTATATACTTCCTCCGCCGGAGCTTAGGTAAATATACTCTACCTATTCCGATCACTGCTTATCATTTACTTATTATTTTAATATTTCATTATGATATAGCTCTCAGCTTCCATTCGTCTCGCCCGGTCACATTTTTCGTAACGCATTCACTAGTTTACTCCCGAAGTCAAGCGTCTGTAAAGAAGTTTTATTAAAAATAAAGACAGACTAATTGAAAACCTCCTCTTTTGAAGTCGGTTAAAAAGTCAAAATAGTATAAAATAAAATAGTGATGCTTCCACTGTCACTACAGATGCCATCGTGCCTGGGCGTGTCCCCGGAGGGGGTGGTACGGTTCTGGCCGTCGGTGGGGCAGGAGGGCGTCTACGTGGACGTGACGTGCGAGCTGGCGGGGCAGGAGTGCGAGCGCCTCGCTGCGGTGCAGGGCGCGCTGGTGCTCGCCACCACCACCTGCACGCTCGTCATACTGTCGCCTGCTACCGTCGGTGAGTGGCCGTCGGTGGGGCAGGAGTACGTGGACGTGACGTGCGAGCTGGCGGGGCAGGAGTGCGAGCGCCTCGCTGCGGTGCAGGGCGCGCTGGTGGGAGCCACCACCACCTGCACGCTCGTCATACTGTCGCCTGCTACCGTCGGTGAGTGGCCGTCGGTGGGGCAGGAGTACGTGGACGTGACGTGCGAGCTGGCGGGGCAGGAGTGCGAGCGCCTCGCTGCGGTGCAGGGCGCGCTGGTGGGAGCCACCACCACCTGCACGCTCGTCATACTGTCGCCTGCTACCGTCGGTGAGTGGCCGTCGGTGGGGCAGGAGTACGTGGACGTGACGTGCGAGCTGGCGGGGCAGGAGTGCGAGCGCCTCGCTGCGGTGCAGGGCGCGCTGGTGGGAGCCACCACCACCTGCACGCTCGTCATACTGTCGCCTGCTACCGTCATACTTTCTCTAATGTTAATCACGTTTTTTTGGAGCCAAATTGAAAGTGTCTCGCTCATTTGATGAGAGTACCTAAATTGTCAAAAAGGATACGAGGTATTTGCTCGTTAACAGTTGAGTTGGTACTAAAATTATTATTAAGATGATTTCGTGTGAGTGATTCCATACCCTTCGTATGAAACGAGATAACTAGTCTAAAAAAACATTGTAGATGGGCGACAGACGGTGTCGTGTCGCACGCTGCGGCCGCCGAGCGGCTGGCTGGGCGGCATCGGGCGCCGCGTGTCGCTAATGTTCTTCGGGTCCATGCCGGCACACGCCGAGACCGTAAGTATTTCTCTAACGGAACTAACCATCATCCGGCCGATCACAAGTGACAATATCGATCCGTCGACGCCCACACAGAAGCTGGTGGGCGTGGTGGGCGTGGGCGGCGACGCGGCGCAGCCGCACGTGGCGCTGGTGGCCAGCGGGCCCGTGCTGCAGCTGTGGCGCGGCGCCGAGCTGCACGAGCACTGCCTGCGCCGCGCGCTGCTGGACAGCGGCGCGCTGGCGCCGGCCGGCGGGGCGCTGGCGCCGGCCGGCGGCGCCGCCGACGCCGACGCGGAGCTGGCGGCGCTGGACGTGCGCGCGTGCGGCGCCGGCCTGCTGCTGCTGCTGGCGGCGCGCGCGCCCGAGCCGCGCCTGGCCGTGGCGCACGTGAGCGTGGCCGACGCGGCGCGCCCGCGCGTGCTGTCGCTGGCGGCGCTGCGCGGCTGGCCCGCGCCCGCCGCGGCGCCGCGCCTGCTGCCGCTGGCGGCGCACGCCGTGCTCTACGCGCCGGAGTACATCGCGCTCGCCTCCTGTGAGTGCCGCTCCGTTACGTGAAGCGTTCCGCGGAGAGTTCGTCCGTGTGCCCGTAGAGAAGCGGGCGAGCGTCGCTGCAATTTAGTCATTGAGCTTTCGAGAACCGTCTCCGCGATATGAGAATGCGTGCGAAGAGCGTTCCTCGGGCGGAAACTCGCATCTAGTCGACCGAGTGTAACCCCCGCGGAGTGATCGGTCGACTTCGATTTTTCGTTTCGTGGCTTCCTCGCCTCGAAGACCACGAGAGCGATTTTTTTTACAAACAAATCTCACGAAGAAACTTTATCTCTTTTCATTGGAACGTATCGTTCGACTGATGGCGATCCAGCGATAACGTCGACCGACAAGGTGGAGTACGTGTCCGTGGCGGCGGAGGGGGACCGCATCCTGGGCGCCGAGCTGTGCGGCGCCGCGCCGCTGCTCTTCAGCCGCAAGCACGGCGTGCTGCTGCTCACGGCCGCCGCGCGCGCCGCGCCGCCCGACAGGTGCGCCCCGCGCCCCGCGCCCCGCGCCCCGCGCCCCGCGCCCCGCGCCCCGCGCCCCGCGCCCCGCGCCCCGCGCCCCGCGCCCCGCGCCCCGCCCCGCGCCGCTCTGTGTTCCGCTGATGCATCGTCCCTTCTCCCCAGGTCCGTGTGCGACAGCCCCATGGGGTCGCCGTGTCCGTCCGACATGTACGACGGGAACCTGTCGCTCTTCGAGATCGATCCGCACGAGGTGAGACGGCGACCTCGTCCCTGTCCCCCGGGCTCCGAGCGCACCGGATCGGACGGATCGGCGGGCGTGCGATCGGCCGTCGGATCCTATTGTTTTTTTTCTTTTTCTTTTTCAGATAAGCACGGTGACGACGGACGCGTGTGGCAAGCTGAAGACGGCCTTCCTGTTCCACCTGCGGCGCGACACGGCCGCCTGCCGCGCGCTGCTGCAGGAGCTGTTCCCCGCGCCGGCCGCGCCCGCCGCGCCCGCTGAGCCCGACGTGGACGCCGTGCTGGACCGAACCGTCATGCGCATCGCCACGGAGATGCTGGACGACATCCCGGCCGGAGATCCCAGGTCAGTATAGTACTACGCACAGAGTGAGGCTCGAGTTTTGACCCGACGCAATCCGCGTCCTCGTACCTCTACCCGCAATCGGCGGGACGGTCGCGTCTGTACGACACGCCCCTATGTGATGACTTGTTTTTAAATTAGTTTTACTAAACTCGATATACACAGGCAAAAGTTCGCTTCGGTCACGTTGGTACTAACACTCACATTTGCGCGGGTACAAATGTATTTTTTATGCGCGAGTCGAATTGGCTTTTTAACACGCTTTTATTAGCTTGGGTTGTATCTTACTATGTATGTATGTATGTATGTATGTATGTATGTAACGGAATCTTTGAACTTAATTTTCACCAGTTTCCAGAAGTCTGATTAATTTGAAACTTTGCATACGTATCAAGGACCAATGACAATGCAATAATTTGATAACAGTTTCCCATTATTATTATTATTATTACTCGATTGTTCTAAGTTAACAGGAAAAACCCCATGCAACAGTGAAGCTTTGAATGAAATGATGAGATTGCGAAATAATTTGTGAGAAATTTCAATACCACATGTCAACAAATAACTAATTGATAAATCGAACTAAAAAATGAAAAATAAATAATAGTTTAAAAAAAAACTTAAATAACACGCTTTTATAGCTAACCGAACTAAAAATTAGAAAATAATTTTTAATTTCAGAGAGTTTATAATGGCAGAAAATTTGCTTTCCTACACTGCGGGGGGGTGCGGGCTGGCCTCAGTGAAAATACGGGCTGTTTCAGCCGGGAATCGGATGGTCTCCTGAGGTTGTCGAGGGGTAGCAGTAATTATGTGTATAAAAATGCGGAAAAAGACTACGTACCAATCTAGCACCTCAAGGGGGTCCGTCTCCAGCTACTGTCCATCCAAGTTATCACCCACAGTTCCGTTTTGCCGGCCGGCACACGTGAAATCACGTCACTGCACTATCGTTGCGGTTTGTTTACACAAGCGAGCGGGGGTGAGTTCGACAAACGAGATTCCTATTATAATAAATGCGGGGGATGAAAACACGACACGTTTAATGTTAAATTACGTCGTCGCGGAGCGGAGCATGTGCGATGCGGCGCGTGTGGATTTCGAACTGACCGTTGGAGTGAGTCAACACGATGCACTTCACTCTTCCGGCACAGATGCGTAAATTGATGCGTTTTGTCTATTAGCCACAGAATATACACATAAAAAGAGCCATCCCCCCGGCCTTCAGGAGTTAAAGAAGACTCCTGAACCAACAAAGAGAGAATGATCACCTAAATTGTGTTATCTAATGTCTAAGGATGCGGAAGCGGACGCGGAAGTAATCCGTCTAATAAAAGATAGGAAAACTTGAAAGATAAAAATAAACTATGACTAAAATTGCGGGTGAAAAATGCGGGGAGGGGTTAAGAATGTAGGTTATTGAGAAGGTAAAACACATAGTTTTACAACAGGGCGAACATAGGTACCATTCTTAGTGCGCACCGTTACCACTCTGACGATTCCGTCAGATGAAGGATGTATATCCTCTACTATGCCTAAAGGCCATTGTAACGGTGGTGAATTTTCAGTTTTTAGCACAACGACAGCTCCTTTAGTCACCGGATTAGACTTAGTATTCCATTTGGCGCGTGTTTGTAGGGTATTAAGATATTCTTGTCTCCAACGATTCCAATATCTCTGAACAACCTGGTCAGTCAAATGTTTACTGCGGACTAAATCTGTCAATGTAGGTTTGTAACGTGAGTCATCATGAAATGACTCAAGCGGACCCATAGTCAGAAAGTCAGAAGGACAAAGTGCCTTGGGCTCTGCGGGGTCAGAACTTAAAACAGCGGTTAGCGGACGACTGTTGAGAAGCGATTCAACTTGAGTTAATACGGTAAGCAGCTCCTCATAAGTAAGCAGAACATCACCGATCACGCGCTTTAAAATCAACTTTACACTGCGGACGTTAGTTTCCCAAATGCCACCGAAATGAGGTGCACTGGGCGGGTTCAAATGCCAAGATATGCCTTGAGATATCGTTTCCTCAGCGAAGGAATCACAAAAGGCCTTGGATTTGAGAAAGCCATTCAACTCGTCCAGCTGGGCTTTAGCGCCTAAGAAGTTTCCACCATTGTCTGAGAACAACTCCAGACAATTGGAACGCCTCGAGATGAATCGACGGAAAGCGCGGAAAAATGAGTCCGTACTCAAGTCTACTGCCAATTCCAAATGAACGGCGCGCGTCACTAAACATGTAAACAAACAGATATATGCCTTTTCTTTGCGGGCACCGCGGTATCTGCTTATCAATATGTTTATTGGACCAGCGTAGTCGACGCCCGTTCGTAAGAATGGTTTAGCCTCGGTGACGCGAGAAGCGGGGAGGGGTGCCATGAAAGGCGCCTCATTACGGGGATTTACTTTAAAACATTTATTACAAAGTCGAAAGCGTTGTTTTACTGTAGTGCGTCCGGAAATTATCCAGAATTTTTGTCTCAACAAAGATAGTAATAAATGTGGTCCGGCATGTAAATATTTGCGGTGATAATAATCTATTAAAATGTTAACGATATGATCCTTTTTAGGAAGCAATATCGGATGTTTAGCGTCAAAACAAAGCGAAGATTTTTCTAAACGTCCCCCGGTGCGAAGCAAATCATTTTTTAAAAATGGTGAAAGCGGGATTAGCGATTTTGAAACCTTGCGATTGTTTGAGAGGGCGTTTATATCGTCTTTGAAATATTGTTGTTGAAGAGATTTTACAATAATATTTTCTGCATATTGTAAGTGTGAAAGTTCGATTCTATTAGAACGCGGAATTTTTCCTAAGAAGCGGTATAAATATACTATAATGCGGAGAAGCTTGGACCAAGACGATACTTTCTTAGCAAGCGTGCATAGAAATTGCGGTTGTTCATCGGTGGTGATGAAAACATTAGCGCGTTTTTTGATTTCCAACAGCTTTTCATCAGCTGTGGAGTCGAAGGTGAAGCGATTAATAGGCCACGTACGTAGATCGTCACGTGCCCAGGGCGGACCGTGGAGCCATAGCGGATGACTCAACAGTTGAGCGGGAGAAAGTCTGAATTTTAAAATGATTGCGGTTAAATCTGCCTGTAAGTTTGGCCCCGAGTGTAGAATGTCGTTTAAAGCTACTTGAGTGCTTGACTTCGCGCTAGGGTCACATACAAGTCGTAGCGGCTTTTCTGGTCGGCAGACTCCATGATGAGGGATTACATAATATTTGTTATCGGTGTTCAAAGCGGGAGCGGGGGAAACAATACCACCTTTTAAATAATCCGTCATTACCTTGTCGTATTCGCTCTTTAATGTTTTGTTAGTCTGGAATTTATGATCAAGATAAGAATAACGGCGCGTGGCTGTCGTCAAGGAATCTCCTAACAAGTGCGGGGATTTCGAAAATGGCAATGCGGTTACATAACGTCCTGAATTAACGTCGCGGTGCGTATTAGAAACATAGAAATGTTCACATTCTTGGTCAGCTGTCGACATATGTTTTTGTGTAGGTACCGACTCGAGCTGCCAAAATTTAGTAACTAAAGCCTCAATTGACTCGTCACTCGATGTAAAGAACGCGCGGTGAGTTTGATTATGTGCGGGTTTATGATTATCGGCGGGCACTGAGGCCGTGGACCCCATTACTATATATCCAAAGGCGGTTTCTAACGCGTCAGGTTGTCCTGCAGGGCCCAGCGATTTTCCAGGCCGCAAGATTTCGACAAAGACCTCGGAACCCAATAAAACGTCGATGGGTCCGGGCGCGTAAAAATGCGGGTCGGCGAGCGGTAGGTCATAAAGGTGCGTGACCGCGGAAGTGTTTAGAGAACAGCTCGGTAAATCTCCAGAGATTGTTTTAATGACTAGCGGTTGAATCTTCAAGCAAAAGTTCGGATCAAGGCGTGAGTACAATGTTAGGTCAGTAATGCCTGATATAGGCTGGGAGGTGTCACCTATTCCCATTACCGATTGATTACTGGAATCATTAAAGACACGGAGACCCAACTGTTTGCAGGCCTGCTTTGTTATAAAATGGTTTTGAGAACCATTATCGATCAAAAAACGAACTTTCCTAACAGATCCATCATTTGATTTTACGTCAGCGAGGGCTGTACCTAGTAGTACATTTTGTGATTTCCGCCCGTGACTAGCATGCGAGTAGGTATTCATACTGCAAAGTGATAAGGTTCTATCGTCTGACTTAGAAGAAGTCGAGTTACGTGAATTTTCCCTTCCGTTAGCTCCCTCACTACAGCGGGAGGTATTTGTATCGAGCTTCGACGATAAGGAATGCGGGTTTGCATAATCGGATTCAAGAAAATGTAACATACTGTGATGTTTTTGTTGACATTGTTTACATGTGTTTATGGATTTACAAGATTGAGCGGTGTGTGTTTTACTAAGGCAATTAATACAGGCGTTACAACTTTTGATGAACTTGAAACGTTCGCGGGGCGACAGTTTTCTAAAGGTCGAACATAAATAGAGATTACTGTGATCAGGTTGTTCACACAAAGAACATTTGTTAGCGGTGTTGTTGTTTACAATAAAAGAACGTACATTAGTTTTTGATGCAATTGTATTCTGGGTCTTAGAACCCGATTGGTCACCAGTACGAGTGAGGACCTTTACGCGGTCGCGGACAAATGAAATTAACCCGTTTAAGTTCGGTAATTCTACACCTCGATTCTCCATTTCAAATAACCGCGCGGACTCTTTGTCTAACTTTTGCAAAAGGGTGTAAGACATAACAAAGTCGCATAGATCAGGTATGTTTAAGTTATTCAATGCTAAGTAGGCATTGGCGAATTGATCTATGAAAGATTCAAGGTTACTGGCGGTTGCGGAAGCGATCGGTTTAAGAGAGAACATCTGATCTAGGTATGTAACGGCTAGACTGCGTTTATCTTCGTATTTCGATATAAGCGCGCTATAAATCGCGTTGTAGTTTTCGGCGCAAGGAACAATACCTGTGCAGATGGATTTGGCTTTACCACTTAGTCTACCAACCAAATAATACATTCTTTCGGTATTAGTTAAAGATGCATTTAAATGTACAGCGTTATGGAATGTGGCATAAAACAATGGCCACTGAAGCCGATCTCCATTAAATTCTGGCATTTCTATCGGCGCTAACCTAATTAAAGATTTAGCGGGGGTAGGTTTAAATTCTGCTTTTGGCGGTGTAAACATGGATAATTTACGTTTAATGCGGCAATACATGTCTTCGAATGATAACCAGCTTTGAGAGTCAGGTACGCTTTCTTTATCTATTTTCAACAAGGTTATATTGTATTCTTTCGCGGTTGATTGGAAGTTAGTTCTTACGTCTTCTAAACTTTCAATGGAGCATAGAAAATTATCCAGGGCTTCTGGATCTTTTAAATCGCAACATGAATAGTCGTAAATTGTTTGTAGGCGTTGGAAAAATAATTCCCGTTGAGATTCTAACAATTTCAACTTCTGTTCATTCGCGGCCATTATTATGTAGGTATGTACCTAATGTTCGTAGTGGCGTACAGAGATATTGAAATTGGAATACGCTTATGTAGGTTAAGTTTTTAGCGAAATATGCGGAAATAAATGTAATGCGGTTGTTATAGGAGCGTAGTTAGTGTTTTTAGTTAAAAATATTAAAGTTTCGAAGAGATTTTAGCGGATGGCAATATGACGCGTGCGCACTAACAAGGGCAAAAAAAATGGCGGGGGTGTCTAACTTGAAATGTTTGTTAGAAACAACTAATTTTCACGGAGAATCCGGTTGCTGAAGGACCATAAAATGGTAGAAAATTTGCTTTCCTACACTGCGGGGGGGTGCGGGCTGGCCTCAGTGAAAATACGGGCTGTTTCAGCCGGGAATCGGATGGTCTCCTGAGGTTGTCGAGGGGTAGCAGTAATTATGTGTATAAAAATGCGGAAAAAGACTACGTACCAATCTAGCACCTCAAGGGGGTCCGTCTCCAGCTACTGTCCATCCAAGTTATCACCCACAGTTCCGTTTTGCCGGCCGGCACACGTGAAATCACGTCACTGCACTATCGTTGCGGTTTGTTTACACAAGCGAGCGGGGGTGAGTTCGACAAACGAGATTCCTATTATAATAAATGCGGGGGATGAAAACACGACACGTTTAATGTTAAATTACGTCGTCGCGGAGCGGAGCATGTGCGATGCGGCGCGTGTGGATTTCGAACTGACCGTTGGAGTGAGTCAACACGATGCACTTCACTCTTCCGGCACAGATGCGTAAATTGATGCGTTTTGTCTATTAGCCACAGAATATACACATAAAAAGAGCCATATAATACAGTAATAGAAGATCGAACAATCAATCAGAATTTATCGTCTCAAAATAAAATTATAATAAAGTTTAGGTTATTAACAAAAGAATTCAATTCAGAGTAAAAAGCTTGGGGTGCATTTTACTACTTTTCATAACTCTCCTCTCATAGATAGTTGCCAATAGAATAGTTGTTACATTTACTTTATCAAGCACCCCACGCTGTTTACTCTGAATTGAATTCTTTTGTTAATAACTTAAACTTTATTATAATTTTATTTTGAGGCGATAAATTCTGATTGATTGTTCGATCTTCTACTACTGTATTATAAACCCTCTTAAATTAAAAATTATTTTCTCATTTTTAGTTCGGTTAGCTATAATAGCGTGTTTTTTTAGTGTTTTTTTTTTTTGTATGAAGAGTCTTGAGTGGAACCCCGCTGAAAATAGTTTTTATTCTATCCTCTGTTCCGTGCAGGTGGAAGCAACGCGCGGGCGGCGCCGCCACCAACATCGCGCTGGGCAGCTCCGCCGCGCTGCAGCTGGCGGCGCAGCTGCAGGACAAGAAGCGCGCCTTCTCGCTGTTCCTCGACTTCCTGCGCGCCGCGGGGCTCTGGCGCCGCCTCGGGGCGCTGTCCGCCTCGGGCGGCGGCTGCACGCGCACCGAGGCCGCGCTGGCGGCGCTGGCCGAGCGCCTGGCGGCCGCCGTGGCGCTGCGCCGCCTGCAGCAGGGCAGCGCCCAGCAGGTCATCGACGCCGCCGTGTTCCAGGTGCGCCCCGCGCCCGCCCCGCCGCCCCGCGCCGCTCCCGCGCACTACTCCGCCCTCCGCCCTCCGTCCGCAGGTGGTGTGCGGCTCCGACCCGGAGGTGGAGGAGGAGCCCGCGGTGGAGGAGGCGCTGGCGTCGGGCGCGCTGTCCCCGTCGGACGTGTGCTACCGGCGCGTGTCGCGCGTCACGCGCGTGCTGCGGGCCGTGGCGCGCGCGCCCGCCGACCGCGCCGACGCGCTCGCCGCCGCGCGCCACGCGAGGGCCGCCATCGAAGTGCTCACGGTCAGTGCCGAGGCGCAGGAGGCGCCGCGTGCCACCGGCGCGTGTCGCGCGTCACGCGCGTGCTGCGGGCCGTGGCGCGCGCGCCCGCCGACCGCGCCGACGCGCTCGCCGCCGCGCGCCACGCGAGGGCCGCCATCGAAGTGCTCACGGTCAGTGCCGAGGCGCAGGAGGCGCCGCGTGCCACCGGCGCGTGTCGCGCGTCACGCGCGTGCTGCGGGCCGTGGCGCGCGCGCCCGCCGACCGCGCCGACGCGCTCGCCGCCGCGCGCCACGCGAGGGCCGCCATCGAAGTGCTCACGGTCAGTGCCGAGGCGCAGGAGGCGCCGCGTGCCACCGGCGCGTGTCGCGCGTCACGCGCGTGCTGCGGGCCGTGGCGCGCGCGCCCGCCGACCGCGCCGACGCGCTCGCCGCCGCGCGCCACGCGAGGGCCGCCATCGAAGTGCTCACGGTCAGTGCCGAGGCGCAGGAGGCGCCGCGTGCCACCGGCGCGTGTCGCGCGTCACGCGCGTGCTGCGGGCCGTGGCGCGCGCGCCCGCCGACCGCGCCGACGCGCTCGCCGCCGCGCGCCACGCGAGGGCCGCCATCGAAGTGCTCACGGTCAGTGCCGAGGCGCAGGAGGCGCCGCGTGCCACCGGCGCGTGTCGCGCGTCACGCGCGTGCTGCGGGCCGTGGCGCGCGCGCCCGCCGACCGCGCCGACGCGCTCGCCGCCGCGCGCCACGCGAGGGCCGCCATCGAAGTGCTCACGGTCAGTGCCGAGGCGCAGGAGGCGCCGCGTGCCACCGGCGCGTGTCGCGCGTCACGCGCGTGCTGCGGGCCGTGGCGCGCGCGCCCGCCGACCGCGCCGACGCGCTCGCCGCCGCGCGCCACGCGAGGGCCGCCATCGAAGTGCTCACGGTCAGTGCCGAGGCGCAGGAGGCGCCGCGTGCCACCGGCGCGTGTCGCGCGTCACGCGCGTGCTGCGGGCCGTGCTCGTGCTCTGATTTTGATGTTTTGCATCCACCAGGCGTTCTGTCTCAATATTTATTCTTTAGTCATTATTCATTAGTCACGTCCGAAGTAGTGAGTGGGTGATGGTGTTGCAGAGCGTGCTGGCGGAGATGGGCGCATGCCGCGCGGCGTGGGCGGGCGCGGCGGGCGCGGCGGCGCCGGCGCTGGGCCCCCGCGCGCTGCTGCCGGCGCTGCTAGACCTGCACAAGAGAGCCGTCACGTACGTTCTATATGCAGCATCTTTAACTAATCATGATTTCGATCTCAATCGTAATATTCTTTTTTGTGGTATTTTCTTTTACTTCCAAATTTCCTGTTGAAAGATCCGAACCGTAGTTTATTTGTTTTTCTTTTGTTGGACTAATATTAGGAGGTATTACAAAGCTGCTTAGTAATTCTCTGAAAGGACATGAGATTCGTCTCCGTCCCCAGGCAATACGCGCACAACTGCCCGTCGCCGGCGCTGCGCGGGCAGCTGCTGGAGGCGGCGGCGGCGCTGGCGGGCGCCGCGCTGGCCGAGGCGGAGCCGCTGCGCCGCTCGCCGCACTCGGCGCGCGCCTACGAGGCCATGCGCCGCGAGGCCATCCTGCCCTACAGTACGTGCACCCTCCCACGCGGACCTCGTTCTCGGCTTGACGGTCCCCTCCGCGCACCGAAAGGGGATCGTGAGATAGATTCGACGGTGAATTTTACACGGCTATCCCTCTCCCGACAGTCGAAGAGGGACAGAAGGAGCGCGCGGCGGCACTAGCGGAGAAGTTCCAAGACTTCGAATTGCTCGTCCAGCTGTGCGTCGACGGAGACGAGCTGGACCGCCTCGCCGACTACATCGACGAGTACCAAGCGGAGGTACGTGCCCCCTCGCGCCCACGCGGCGGCGGCGCCGGCCCGACGTGACGGAGTGGTGGTGTCCGCAGGGCATGCCGGAAATCGCCTTCTCGTGGCTGGCGGAGCGCGGCGGCAGGCACGCGGCGCTGCTGGTGCGGCGGCTGGCGGCCCGCGGCGGCGCCCGCCTGCGCGCCTGGCTGGCCGCGGCGCCGCGCCGCGCGCCGCTGGCCGCGCTGCAGAGCCTGCAGGCGGCGCGGCCGGGGGACGCGGCGCGCACGCTGGCGGACATGGCGGACGAGCAGACGGAGTCGCTGGGCCGCTGCACGGTGAGTGTGCGGCCGGGACGCGGCGCGCACGCTGGCGGACATGGCGGACGAGCAGACGGAGTCGCTGGGCCGCTGCACGGTGAGTGTGCGGCCGGGACGCGGCGCGCACGCTGGCGGACATGGCGGACGAGCAGACGGAGTCGCTGGGCCGCTGCACGGTGAGTGTGCGGCCGGGACGCGGCGCGCACGCTGGCGGACATGGCGGACGAGCAGACGGAGTCGCTGGGCCGCTGCACGGTGAGTGTGCGGCCGGGACGCGGCGCGCACGCTGGCGGACATGGCGGACGAGCAGACGGAGTCGCTGGGCCGCTGCACGGTGAGTGTGCGGCCGGGACGCGGCGCGCACGCTGGCGGACATGGCGGACGAGCAGACGGAGTCGCTGGGCCGCTGCACGGTGAGTGTGCGGCCGGGACGCGGCGCGCACGCTGGCGGACATGGCGGACGAGCAGACGGAGTCGCTGGGCCGCTGCACGGTGAGTGTGCGGCCGGGACGCGGCGCGCACGCTGGCGGACATGGCGGACGAGCAGACGGAGTCGCTGGGCCGCTGCACGGTGAGTGTGCGGCCGGGACGCGGCGCGCACGCTGGCGGACATGGCGGACGAGCAGACGGAGTCGCTGGGCCGCTGCACGGTGAGTGTGCGGCCGGGACGCGGCGCGCACGCTGGCGGACATGGCGGACGAGCAGACGGAGTCGCTGGGCCGCTGCACGGTGAGTGTGCGGCCGGGACGCGGCGCGCACGCTGGCGGACATGGCGGACGAGCAGACGGAGTCGCTGGGCCGCTGCACGGTGAGTGTGCGGCCGGGACGCGGCGCGCACGCTGGCGGACATGGCGGACGAGCAGACGGAGTCGCTGGGCCGCTGCACGGTGAGTGTGCGGCCGGGACGCGGCGCGCACGCTGGCGGACATGGCGGACGAGCAGACGGAGTCGCTGGGCCGCTGCACGGTGAGTGTGCGGCCGGGACGCGGCGCGCACGCTGGCGGACATGGCGGACGAGCAGACGGAGTCGCTGGGCCGCTGCACGGTGAGTGTGCGGCCGGGACGCGGCGCGCACGCTGGCGGACATGGCGGACGAGCAGACGGAGTCGCTGGGCCGCTGCACGGTGAGTGTGCGGCCGGGACGCGGCGCGCACGCTGGCGGACATGGCGGACGAGCAGACGGAGTCGCTGGGCCGCTGCACGGTGAGTGTGCGGCCGGGACGCGGCGCGCACGCTGGCGGACATGGCGGACGAGCAGACGGAGTCGCTGGGCCGCTGCACGGTGAGTGTGCGGCCGGGACGCGGCGCGCACGCTGGCGGACATGGCGGACGAGCAGACGGAGTCGCTGGGCCGCTGCACGGTGAGTGTGCGGCCGGGACGCGGCGCGCACGCTGGCGGACATGGCGGACGAGCAGACGGAGTCGCTGGGCCGCCGGCGCCGCCCCCACTGACCGCGGCGTGTGCGCAGACGATGGCGTCGCTGGGCAAGCTGTGCCTGCTGGCGGCGGAGGAGGCGGAGGCGGGCGGCGCGGCGCTGTGGCGGCGGCTGGAGGCGCGGCTGGCGCTGGCGGAGCACCAGGCGGCGCTGCCGGCGGCGCTGGCGGAGCACCAGGCGGCGCTGCCGGCGGCGCTGGCGGAGCACCAGGCGGCGCTGCCGGCGGCGCTGGCGGAGCAGCAGGCGGCGCTGGGCCCGCGCGGGCTGGCCGGGGAGGACGCCCGCGTGCTGTCGCCGGAGGAACTGGTGGAGGTGCGAACAGTTTTCATTCATTCGTTTTTTTTTATTATTATTAGTTCCGAGGTACTTGCTGACTAACAAAGAATAAATAAGATACGTGGACTTCTCAAAAGCATTTGAAATGGTCGATTACAGCTTCTTAGTAAAAAACTTTGACCCGCAATTATATGTGGTTATATGACGAGATGATGCGATCGTATCTGCGGAATCGCTCTCACATTACTAGGAGAAGTGGGTTTGTTTCGGAGACGAAAGACATCCGGTATATCTCGAGGGTTTCACCTCGATCCTCTAATTTTCCTACTGTTTATCGCTGACATGCAGCAATATTAACTCAAATTTGCAGAGGTTTGCAGATGAAAGATTTAAAATTGTAAAAATGTATAATATGTTCCCCCCCCGCCCCCCTGCCCCCCGGCGGCAGATGTACGTGTCCAGCGAGGGCGGCGCGCTGTCGGAGTACGACTACAAGAAGGCGCTGGACCTGACGGACTTCGTGTCCGACATGGAGCGCCGCGACGACCTGCGGCTCCGGGTATGTCCCCTATATTTCTCAGTGATTTTACTCTGGGAATTTTACTTTTTCAATAGGAATTTTTCTTTTTTCCTGGATACAACGTAACAGATCATAAAATAATTAATACATATTTCTTCGAATCGTTTATTCCTCTTTTTTCTTCTTCTTGTTTAAGTTATATGGATCTGTAATGTAACTTATTAATATCGTATCATTCATTCATCAACAACCCATAAAGTCCCACTGCTGGGCACGGGTCTCCCCTCACTTTCGTGAGGAGGATTAGGCCATAATCCACCACGAGGGCCAGATCGGGATTGGTGGATAACATACCTACCTCCGAAATAATTCTCGGGTAGGTAGGTGGGTTTTCTCACGATGTTTTCCTTCACCGAAAAGCGAGTGATAATTACGTACATATGTTTTACAGAAACACATTGGTACGTGCCTGCCTATGCAATTGTTTTATGTGTGAAAACTGATAAAGGCTATGTGTAATTGTGTACCTATTGCTGTATCCATGATATCTTTAACAAGCTGTTAGTTTTCCGTGCAAAATAAAATAAAATAATGGCACTCGGGTCTAATATTTGTTTTGAAATGCGGTCTCCTATCAGATAAAGAGTTTTCAATATCTCGTAGTGAGTTTATCATTTTGTAATATAGGTGTTGTTGAAGCTAATGTGCTTCTAGATGGAGTACTTGTATTCTTTCTTGAAAGAGTAGAGATTATAGAAATAAAAGCCGAGAACGTAGCTTTTCTAAGTGAAATGCAATGAATATTAATTTACCAATTGGTGAACGGACGTATGTCGCGATCGCTTATCACGTCATGTATCGGCGCGGTGATTGGTTCCCGCTCTTATGGTACTCGATGCATCGGCGCGAAAATATGTAAATAAAAAAAATTACGAAACTCTGGATGTAAACGCATAAAATATAACTATTTATTAGGAATTTTAAGCTCGTCTGAAAATTTCTTTTTGTTTCAATTATGATTCTGGACAAATTCGGTGTGTTTTTTAATGAATTTTAAGTGTTCCAAGTGAAAATATTATAAATAAAATGTGACGGGAACTCCCTCTCCCTCCCCGCAGGTGTGGTGCGCCTGCATCCGGCGCTCCTCGTGGGCCGCGGCGGCGCCGCCGCACCGCCAGATGTTTTTCCGCCTCGTGGACCTCGTGCACGTCATGGGTGAGCCTCGTGGGTGTTCGCTCCCGCCTGAACCGGGGCCACTGTTGGCCACAGGGGTCACTTGTGTGGTTTTCCAGTAGTCTTGAGAAGGACCGTCCCGCAGATATAAATTAAAAACATGCGGAAACGGTAAATCAAAAACCGAGCGGCCATCTTTAACGACGCCCGGTGGTGTACCGGCGCGCGTCGTTATGGGTGTCGTGTAGGAGGTCATTTTATTTTGATAAAATTACAAATCAGCCTTAACCTCCCTAAACCACTTGAACGTCCACCGATTGTTTCCGGGCCGCGTGGGCCCCGGCGCGGGCCCCGTGGGCCCCGGCGCGGGCCCCGTGGGCCCCGGCGCGGGGCCCGCGCGGCCCTTGCTAACCCGTGGGGCGGCAGGCGGCGACCTGGAGCTGCTGCTGCCGCCGCTGGAGGACATCCTGACGGCGCCCGAGCTGGCGGAGCTGGCGTCGGACCCCCAGTTCCACTACAGCATCAAGTACGGCTACGAGTGCGTGGACACGTCGCGCGCCGCGGCGCCGCTCGGGTACGTCCCCGCACTCCCAAATTCTAGTCTTTTAGCCCTATTATATCTAATAATATTAATATTATTATAGGTAGTGCCGAGAAGAAACGTCGCGTCTCCATACGGGATTAATTTCGCTTCCAGATCACCATAATGTTTAATACCTCTAGTAATTAATTTCGCTTTCTCGCAACAAGTAAAACTGTTAATGTTCGAATACGCTTCTTGTATTCAGACATTGAAATGGATTTTAAATAGTAATTTATTCATCGATTTATCTATAAAATCCTAATAATAAAAATATTTGATGTTTGTGAACCACCATTAGCGCTAGTTATAAAAAAATACCGGCCTTATAACAGCTTCTTGAGTGATGCACGTCATTTAACTTTGCTCAGTACCAAAATGAAGTGACGTGCTTAACTTTAAGAGGCTTTTATAAGTAAGCCGCTTAGTTTTGTAAAAATCGGCGGTTCCTGTGGGATAATCCGTAACGGGGATGAAACCGCGGGACGTTTCTAGTGTATTAACAATACAATCAAACCAAATATGTATAAAAATTGTAAGAGCCAGATGAGAAAGCGAACCCCTGTCAAGTAAAAACAATGACTGAACTTAAAGGACTGAAGGCAGATGTAATGTAACAACAGACTTTATTTAACTTTCCGATCTATTATTAGCATCGAATGTATTCTATTTTAAGACGGTTTAATGCATGTATTTTAATCTAGACTTATTACTATTTTTACTATATATACTAGGTACTTTTAACATTTGCTTAAATCGAGATTTCGGTTCATTCTAGATTTAACGAGTCGGGGCAAGTTGCCTTAAGCAAAGGATTATCGTGGATAGTTAAGGCCAACATTAGTTAAAGGATTATCGAAGTGTTACTAGACAAACAGTTTGCGGCTGATTGCCTTGGGGACCTATTCTTAACCCTCGAGTGTAACGCGTTCAGTTAAGAAAACTAAAGATTCACATAAATAAGACATACGTCTGCTTCAAACGATACTTCGAACCACAGTAAATCACACTTAAAGGGACATTGGTACCACTATGAAGTTGTTACATTCGACATAACGAAACTAAAATTATAGTTAAAACTTAGCGAATTATCCGCTAAGTGCCTACAAACTATCCAGTGTGAAAAATTAAAAATAAATCTAATATGATCTACTTAACTAATGATTAACTGATGGCTTGAGTTTGATAAAGGAAACGTCCCTTTCAAATGGTGATTCATGCCTGAATTCCGCACAATCTGCTTCAGATAGTATTTCCACAGTGCAATTCCACAGCTGGCAGTGCGTTTAAATGTTTGTCCAGTGCATCCACATAGTAACTAGTTTTTAGATTGATAAGTACAATTTTTGGTAAGGTTTAAAAAATGTTGGAGAACGGAATGATTCAGTATTGTTTACTTGCGTCTATGCGTTATTCAATTTCTTTTTTTATGTCTTTTTCGTGATTGGACGACGCAAGGTCTTCATTTTGATGTATCTTTAGCTTGAGTTCTTATTTTTCTTGGTCTGGTCTATTCTTATTTGTCTACTCTATTATTTATCATCCTTAACTTTTATCCGGATCTCAAAACAACTTCATAGAGTCAAAGTTAAAGTCAAAAATCTTTATTCACGCGGGTGAAAATACACCGACTCTACCACCGTATTCGGAATAGGTACATCCAATCGAGAAGAACCGGCAAGAAAGTCGTTGGATAAGTATTTTCATAATTATGTATCTTTAATGTGTTATATGCGTATCTTTAAAGTGTTATACATTGATATTATTCTTTTACCTGATTTAAATGTACTTTTGACTACACGTTTTCTTTAATAACCAATTTATTTAAAGAATACTGGACTGGCAGTGGCTGGACCATATTTATATCAGTTCTTTTCCGTTCTCCTTGTGTTGTTTGTTTATGTTAAGTATACGTTTTGGTAATACCACCGCCAACACTCTGGTGGGTTGCCAAAACTGCGGGGATTTCGTGAAAACTCTCAGCGAGTCTCGGAGCTTTCCCGTGGTCGCCGCACCAAACTACCTTACCATTCGACGATGACGGCAGACTGATTTAGATATACGTTAGTTGTAAGTGAAGATAGGCTTAGAATAGGGCTGGTAATCTACTGAAGCACGGAGACGAGATCACTGTTAAACATCCTATAGAATCTCAAAGATTATTGTCGCCAACGACGCCAACCTCAGTGGACGGTCGACCTAACAGGATAATGTAATGCGTGCTCGTTTTAGCTATTATTATATTATTGTAAAGTTTTATGTCTAACTCAGTTAAATAGTTTAAGTGGGTCAGTTATATCACACAACTCACACGCATTTGTTTACTTTTTGCGACTTTGAAACATATTTAATGTGATTCTGTCGTCACTCTCACTCACACATTCTCATTTACCTCACTTACCCGGTCTATTTCTGTCTGGAAAAAATAGTTTGAATTTATAATGTCCCGCTCTATGCGACCGAACCACCTAAAGGGCCAGGAAATATGAAGAAGTCTTCGCGCCGCGGAACATAAAAAAATCAGTAATATTTGGTCTTATGAGAGAAAGTCCTTTTAGTACCATCGAATTACTCACTTTCTTATTGGTTTGAAAAAAAAAGCTGTCGACTACATCAGTCCACTAACAATGCGACGATATTAATTTATAGTAAGTAATTATATTTTATAATTTTCCAATTAAGTGGGTACTTTTTTTTGTTAAAATGAGCACGTACATAAAATTAGATGATTAAATTTTTAATGTTTAATTAAAACTAATATTAATATCTACTTAAAAGAGTTATTCATATTTGATGTAAATTAGTGTAACGTAGCTTTGTATAAAAAAAAAAGTACAAAAAAGTTGTTGTTAAGAACTATTTGAAGTCTGTAAACTCGAAATAATAATAGACTTATAAGAAGACTGTACGAAACAAAATAAAGATAATTCAAAAGACTATGAGATCCTGAAGTCGGTGTTAAAGTCTGATACCCATATTGACATTTATTCAGCTTCTTTAGGTTTAAGATTTAGAATAAAAATATTTCTTCTTATTAGAACTAGAAATAAATCATAGAGGAAAATTCTACTGGAACTGTGTAGAATAACGATTAGGGCGCGTACGCACTAGGCCACAATTTGCGGCTGGTTGGCGGACAGTCGGCCGCATAATTGTCGCGTCGCCGTGTGAACACTACTCTAATTAGTATAGCCTTTAATTCAAAGTGCGTAGTAGTCTGCTGGAAACTGGTGTCGTGGTGTGTTCGCGAATATCATGACGCGAGCTAGACTTGGAGTTAACAACTTTGAAGCAAACACCATAAACTGGTGCCAACTGTTGCCTTAATATCTTCAGACGAAGGGCATTCCATAATTTATAAGTGTCTGATCAAAAGTCGCTGTTTACACCATAAACTTTTTTACAGAAATGGCCAAAATCTTTTAAGTTACGAAGCAATTTTGACCAAAATTCAATATTTGAGGCATCTTTTTCATATTGATATTGCAATTTTGGTGCAAGATCGAAAAAGGATACAATTTAGTAAATTCTACCCGAACAGAAAAAAAATACATTTACGGAAAATGTAAACGGCGACTCTCCTCTATCAATAATAATTATTTTAATATTTTAATTATTGGCTATAATATTATCTGACAAAGTAAAGCCAAATCCATAAAACGCAGTGCTGAAGCAGAATTCACATTAAATATTATAATGTACCTAGTACCTACTAAGGTTTGATTAAGAATAATTGTATCTAATGTTAGTATAGAATATTGTGTTGTACTGTCAGTGAGAACGCCTATGTCTCCACATAAGGCAAGCTAAATACTAAAACTGCTATACTAAATTGAAAGATTGGTAAATGTTGAGGTATTTTTGTCGTTGAGTGTACTCCTGTAGTGTAGTAGTAACTTTGCTTAATATTAATTGTTTTGTTATCGACCCAATCGAGGCCCTGAAGTGAGACTAATTTTAAACTGGCTGGCTTAAAATAATTAATCGTTGATCTATTATTTACTGTCAAACGCTGTGGACATTTCAAGATTAAATAATGTATTAACTGTCATGAGTGCATTTTTGTTAAAGACAACTTTAGACCATCCTTTTAATTCAGTTTGATCCGTTGTATGCGTCAGACTGAATGTATAAATTAGCCAAGTGCAGTTCCACCTTCCACCAGCCCGTAGCGTTGGTCGGACGACCTTGTCAAGTTAGGCGGAAAGCAGTGGATACGTCTCGCACAGGACCGGAATAAGTGGCGTGAAATTCGGCGGTCTCTTGCAGGAGAAGCCTGCCACTATAAAAACAACTACAAAAAATACGAATTTTAATACTAGAAAAAAATTCAATTCCTGTAGGATATTTGGTTGACGCGGATAAAACCGCGGTACATATGAGTTAGCCCCCGATCGCAAGTTAAGGAACAGTTACTGCATGTAGTGTTCTGTGCTGATAACACAGTTCAAGTAGAAGTGACTGGGGCGGTAGAAGTCGGCCGGCAGTCGGCAGTGCCATGCCGGCTGCAGCGTACGGCGCATGCGTGCCTCCCGCCCGCAGCGGCCACTCGGCGACAAATCCTCGCGCGCGACAAACGCCGTCCCGGATCACTACTGAAAACATTCAACGCTTAGCCCGTTTTTTTAAGTGCAAGGACATCAAAAAGCATTCTTTGAAGTGATTGAGAAGTCCTGGGATTGGAGCTGAAGCTGTCGGCTGAAAGCGTAAGTGGAAATCTTATTTTTACTGTTTTGTAAGGGGTGCGCGCGTGTCCGTGGGTGGGGGAGGAACGGTTTGTCAAATGTTTTGATTTTTCTGGATTTTTCTATTAGTAGGCTGGTTTAATTAAATGTTTTTGGTAGGATGAAAATTTAATGTAACTATCCCGGATCTCTGAATTATAAACATCTGGACATCAGCAATAATTATTAGTACAAAAACCCTGAAACTGATGAGGCCCACTGAAACTACGCATTTCCGCGCGCTTTTAGTGTTCCGACCCAAAGTAAAGGGCAATGTAGTACATTTGGGTGAAGAAAAAGCAGCGCGGCGTTCGATCAAAAAGCTCCCCAGGGCCGGTTCTAAAGTTTCAGGTGCCGCTGTACTAATGTGGTAAAGTAAAGAAGTGCTGTACACAACAAATGAAATGTGTTTGTTTGTCTCTAGTAAGGTGCCAGGTAAATAACAGTGCCTACTGATGTTTTTGAAACGTGAGCGTATAGAAACGCTCGTGGGTATTTCAGTCATCTGTGTTTCTTAGACAGGTAGCTCGAAGGACCAAAATAAGATGAGCATTTTAAACTTGAATGTAGCACTAGACTGACACATGCGTCACTAGAATGGCAGAGCTCTATTCAGGATATTAAGATAATCAACACCACTAACGATGACTCACTTGCAATTCTTGACTGTGCATGGTTGACGGCAGTTAAAAGGGGTAAGCGCTAGTAACGCTTACGATCGCGTGCTGGCACTTACCATCATCGTAGTCTTAGTTCAAATTAGAACAGTTTACTCAAGTGATTCAAGTCCATGTCCAATTTGAACGGACTAAATTGGTCGAGTTCTGGCAATTGGTGTATTTTAAGTAGGTACTGTTTCGTTTGCAGTGGAATTCTAAGCAGTTAAAGGAAACATAGTACTTACTTAGGTATTGCGTGAAAAATGTTTCGTGTGGAATATCAAACGACATCTAAGCATTACTTGGCCGTAAAGGTCAGAACTAACGAGTGTACGGTAGCGTACGTGTTCGGGTCATCGCTGTTTGTACACAGTGATTGTCCTTTGATTTAGAGAGAAGCTATAAAAGTAAAATAAATTGACTCACACTGGTGCTCTGTCTCCTTCTTCTCTCTACTTTAATTCACAAGTGTCGGAATGTTTTCGAATGCAGTTCCAACGAATTAACATAATTCCCGATCCTTCCGATAAACGTTTTTCACAACTTCTATCCGAATGTCTTTTTTCGAATGCGTCGGACCTGGAATGAATTCGTCGGAATCAAAAGTTTTCGACACCTGTGGTGGTACTGTGAATGTTTCAACCGGTGCTTGAAATGGGCTGTTTGGTTGAAATATCACTGAGACAGGATATGGCCAGCTAGATTAATGACGCAGTCTATTAAAGAGCTGAAAAGCCCAAAAAGAGCGCCGCATGAATCGAATCTAGAATCGATATGGTTCCTGTCTTGCGACATCAATGTAAAAGCAGTTGGTTGTCACCAGGCATCATCCGACTCAGTAAGGTTTGTTGGTCATCACAACACTGTTTTGGCGTCTTCGCCGTACCAACTGAATTAAATTAGTAGGTACCTACCTATCCTTGTAATAATAGTTACTGTTTGTAGACCTGTAAAAACCTACTATAAAGGAGGTAAACTTCAACAATGGGTTACTTCACAACGTGAGAAAGCTGCTAATACACTCCTGCCTGGGTCGTCGATAGAGGTTCCCCCCTCGACAGACCGCGCCGCCGCGCCGCCGCCGGCCTAGGCGATAGATTTCTTTGCCTACTGGCGCTATTGTGTGCAAATGAGGTGTCGCGATCATTGTCTCAAGTCTATTTCGATAATTTTATTGGTATAGGTAGGTACTCAGTATAGTGGAGACAGTTTGATATAAAAACGAACATTTTGAAGGAATTCCCATGGGTAGAGTTATGACCTTATGAATCACAATTGACATTACGTCACGATCTACTTACTCAAAGTGATATTATTTCAATAATTGTATTTACTGAAATACATAATGTTATGTAGTTTTCCAAATAGTTAGTAGGTAGGTAGAATAATTTGCGGAATCCCTGTAAGGAATAACCGTGAATTACTATACGATAACGAGGAAAACAAAATGCAGTTCCGCTCTGAATACATTCAAATTGTTATAAAGATTGAGATTTTATGTAAGGATTAAATCTAGCTAGATCACTAGGACCTCTATCGCCTGAACCTAAATGGCTGTATTTCCCGAGTCCTGGCCCTACTTTAACTAGGTACTCGTGTAATTTGTAACTGAACTTACTACGTAGTACTATCTATTCTGTGCTTTGGGTTCTAACTGTTCGCGAAGTCTCATTATACCAAATTGCTAGTAAGGTGTGTCAATTCCCTTATTCCTGTAAGAAGGATTTCCTCATTCAAGTCCTTCCTAGAGCTATTACGAATTTACTTTATCCATCTGATTACTACGACCTTTACGGATAAGCAAGCAGATGAATCTGATTGTCACCTCCCGCTTGGATATTTGGCAGCTAAACTGGTTTGTCATTATCGTCATTAGACAGGGCGCTGTTTCCAGGGAAATTACTGGGCATATGAGAATTTAGAGCCGATGTCTCAGGGTGACGAGCGCAGTGCAGTGCCACGCAGGATTATGCAATGCAGGATTCTGGGTGGTGCTGTAACTGTCATGGGCAGGCGTACCGTTTACCATCAGGTGAACGACTTGCTCGATTGATAATGTTTAACTTAGAACAATGTCTCTTAAAATAATTATTAAAAAACAAATATTGTACATCCGAAATGGATATAGACTGTTGCTGCATAAATAATTTTAAGATCTTTATACACAGTTTTATACAATAAAATTTATTCTTGTTCTTATTCTTACTCTCGTATAGTCACCCCGTCAAATAAAAAAAAAAGAGTGTGTGTACTTATGTACACGCGTTAGAAGTTATACTTCTAATTATATTATATATATTATATTATTATTATATTCTATTATATTATTTTCTTCTTTAAATACAAAAGGATTGAAGGGGTTATGCCACTTTTCGCTAGGTTGACGTTTGACAAACACTCTTGGTCGTTTAATTCCAGCTCGAAGAATATTGTTATAATCTTCATGACAAGTAATATTGTTATTTTTATAAAAGGAATCTATATCAGAGTAATCATTATTTTCAAGGTTAATTCTTACATTTTTATAATGTTGAGCATGTTCTTTAAAATTTGGTTCATCTTTTTGCATCGGTGATAATATTGTAGTGGATCTACTAGGCATGAAAGGTGCTTCAAATCTGCATTGTTGAGGTTTATTTGCAACTATTTTTTGTAGCATGTAAACGTATGCTTGTGTGTTTGTAATTTAATATTGTTTGATGCTTCTTGAGATGAGACAGATATTAAATCATCAATTAATTTGATAGCATCCAATTTATTTTTGTCGAGTGCATCCAATGGAGCATTAGCTAACCACAGTAGTGTATGAGCATGTGGACTACCACGATGCTGAAACTCAATCCGTTTAAAGTAGTGGACAACATAGTACTTTCTAGTACTTCTTTAGCAATTTTTTCTGTGAATACACTTGTTGCTGGCTTGCATGTCTTGTGCGGCGGCCGATGTTCGCACGTCGTCCTCTAGGCATTTTGGACTATGGACAGAGTGGTGAATTTAACCTCAAATGCACGATCCACATAATTTACACAGTTCAACTTACCACCTTAAAGACAAATGCCTGCTGTTGAAATTGAATAAAAATTTGCCCAATACACGTGATTGATTTGACGGTTTCCAATCGAAATGTTAGGAAACGAATAACTGTAGCGCGCGCGCAGAACCACCCTCGCGCCCTTCGCGCGGCGCCGGAAACGCTCGCCCATCTTCGGTGGCGGAGGCTTCCCCAAGCGCGCGCGAGGGAGAGCGGTAGATTAGTCGGGATTGCATCATCCGCCCGTCAACAGCTTTCTTCCGCATTTTTACTTCCGACTCACAATTTCTTTTGTTTTATATTGTAAATCTTATTATAATAATGTTGTGGTGAGGAATAAACGCTTACCAAGCATTATATAACTTAATTTTTTTACTTTTTTTTCACAATTTCACAGTGAACACAATACCGGTTTGTCTCATGAAATTAACTGAGCAGAGAAATTTCTGTTGAAATTTTTCCTAAATTTTCTTTGCTATAAACCTCACGGAGCCCGATACCTTTCCAACGAATGCAAAACCGTGGAAATCGGTTCGTGCGTTCTAGAGTTATAGCGTCAGGAAGGAAAACCCGACTTATTAAAAATTCACTCTCATCATTTTTCTCCATCGCGCCAAAAGAAGTATAACTTCAAAAATAGAGACTCTGGGGTTCCATTAGGTACCCTATACTGGGTTTTTTTAAACTGGATGACGGGCACCTAGCCAGACATGCCGACATGTATGATTTTTTTAGATTAAATTTCATTTGCCTGTTAGGTACATCACAAACACTAGCTGAAGCCAATGCAAGGAACGTATCGCAAACATCTTCAAGAGTTTTGTTTTGTTTGTAAGTTAGGCAATTATCTTACCACAATCTCACTTGAAGCCTAATGGTAAATGACAATGCGGCCAAAATTTACCAAAGACACAATCAATCTAGGCGCAAACCGTGAACACATTGAGGCTCTGCCTTACTCCTAGCATCTAAAAGATTACCACCTTTCCAACTTCTGTTCTTCAATTGAGAATGTAGCACGTTATAATAGCGATCATTATTCATGTTTATTTTAGAATACCTTTGAGTCGGTAGCTGAGTCCGACCGATATCGTCGAGTGCAGTGCGTGCGGCCGCATTCATTCCAGGCGACCGATTGCAGAGCCAAATAATAATATACTGTTGATCCTTTGCATATTCATGCATGCCTACCTTCTGGCTTCCGCGTGTCTTGCAAAAACGGCAGCTGTTTTGCGGTAATTTGCGTTACAATTTGTTATTTTATTTTATTCTGCGCATGTAAATGAAGTCATTTAATTTTTATGTCTTCATTTACATACACTGTGATAATTAAGTTTTTAGGACGATCAAAATGGCATCGTGACGTGAAGATAGGTTTTTAGACTATACGAAGGTCGAATGGCGTTATACAAATTTTCAAAAAGTGTTGACAGTAGGCACCTAAATAGTACTAAGAGTCACTCGGTAAATATTCTAACTTCACTAAAAAGCAGGCAGATACGACATGCCATATTCGTTCCCTATTTGCATTACTGAACTGATATAAATTCTAGGTAGAGGTGTTGTAGAGACGATATAGGTAGAGCCTCACCTGTATTGCGGAGACATAGAGACAGGACAGGCCTTGTGTGAATGAGGCGCCGCCGCGCCGCGCCGCCGCCGGACGCGCCAGCTGTCGGACGCTGTTTGTTAAGCCGTCAGCTGATAGCGCGACTTGGAGGCTCTATCGAAACTTATTTTTTTATTTGACTGAGTAAAACTAGCAATTCGTTCACCTGATGGTAAGTGCTATACCCGCCCATTACAACGTCCAGAGTACCGCGCAAGATTATGCAATTAATTATTAATTTAAATATTTATTTATTTATTTAATATTATTAAAGTCCTGTAAATGTTATGGGCAGGCGTGGCGCTTACCACTAGGTGAATGACTCGCTCCTCTCGTTACTCAGATAAAAAAAAAATGGATATAGTGCCACCCAGAACTGCGTAAACGGAGGATGGCAGGTTTACGCAGAAAGTAGGTTGGAAACTTTACTTAGGTACAAAATGTTGTGGGATATTTTTACTTTTTAACTAAATAGTAGAGGTTCGTAAAAAAGCGAAAGTAACTATTTGTCACTTTGCCTGTTGGCTCACTTTTCACGGCTAAACAGCCGAACCGATCTTGATGATTTTTATCATAGGGATAGTTTGAGCCCTAAGGAAGGACATGGGATACTTTTTATTGCGATAACCTTTAGTCCGTGTGGAGGAATACACGGGCAAAAGCTATTAAACTATGTTATAGTAAACAGATACTAAATTAAGGAACATTAACTTAGGATAAAGAAAATAAAGGCCGTAATCGAGGACTCATCATCTTGATTTGTAAAGTTCTTACTTCGTCGTACAGTCAGCCTCAGAAATAACTAAACATGTCCTTAGGTTAAGCCACTTTTGAGGCCGACTATACCGGCTACAAATTTTCTCTTCCTAAACCATACAGAGTAAAGAGAGGGCTACAGAAAGCCACTTTGCTACGACGAATGTTGGACGAGGCATCAAAGATAAGATTGAGGAAGTATGCGAAATGATGAGTAAAAGGCGGATTGAAGTTCTTTGTGAGAACGAGACCTGGCGGAAAGGATGTGACACCATTACGCACGGACGCTACACAGCCTATTGCTCTGGTGTCCTAGAAACCAGTAGAAGGTGTCAGGGAGATGGTATACTGCTTTCCACTGGGATCGTAGCATGTGGAAAGATGGAGTCTCTGCCTAACCCAACAGGAGAAAGGCGTGCTGTATGTACGTAATTTACATATATGTAAATCATACACGATGAAGTAATGATCCGCACACGGTGTGGGGATCAAGGACCATGGAGATCCATGGTGTAAATCTTACACGATAAGTAGATTCATATCGCGTAAGATTCAGTTCAAACCTATCACAGCACTTTCGTAAGTAAATGAGACTTTTATCAGCGTCGTGCTTTCGTCATTAAAGTCAACAAGGCGCCCTACGCCTCCGCGATAAGCTGTCGAGTGACATTATAATACATTATACGCTCTTACCGGTATATGTATTACGTACCGTTACCTACAACGTACCACACCTTTGCCAGATATTCATCCATCAAGCAGACACAGAAGCAGTAGTGTGCAAACACTACTGTGTTCCGGTTTGAAGGGCACTGTTTTCGTATAAATAACTGGGCATATGAGACTTTAGAACCGATGTCACAGAGTGACGAGCGCAGTGCAGTGCCGCACAGGATTTTGTAATGGAAAGTTCTTGGTGGCATTGTAGCTGTTATGGGTAGGCGTGGTGCTTACCATCAGGTGAACGACACGCTTGTTTCGTTACTAAGTAAAATAAAAAAAGCAACGGGACCTTTATAACGTGGTGTTCTTAGCATGTAGGTGGGTACCTAGGTAGTTATTCCGTAACTCTTATCATGTGCTTACAGTTCCGATTGAGTGGAGGTACTGACCTTACAATGATACTTGAAGGTTGCTTAAGTTTACGCTGAAAAAGTAGATAAGTTGGTACACAGACGGGTCTTATTGGCGCATTGATTAGTATCTCGAAAGAGAGAGAATTAAGGAAGATCGCAGATCACGAGATCGAGATCTTTCGCGAAAGTTTAAGAACTTCGATACCTAATCAGTTAGGCAAAAAGCACTTATATGAAAGTTCAAAGACAACTGTTGGCACGTCATTCAAACAAAAGACAATTTTGTATTTTACGAAAATTAAACAAAATGTTACATAAATAAAATGTTTGAACAATTATAATGTTAGTTCGCTAAATAAATGATTAGGTACTTACGTAATTGTTAGCTACGCAACCAACAGGAAAGTAAGTTTACGCGCAGATTTCCTTACCACAATAATAAGAAAATCACCGCCCGCCGCCGCGGCGCCGCGCCGCGCCTCGCCCGCCGCTCCGCTACAAAACAATATGACGCGTGTTCGTGACTTTGTCTGAACCTAAACGAAAGCAATATCTCTGTAAGAGTGAAAATGGCAGTTTAATTCAGCACAGCAGATTTGAGCACAATCTAATGTATCAGTCACTCATTCAGTCACTAGTTAAGTTGATCATTATGATTTATTTTTAATTTTTCTCTTTGTATAAGAGACTTGTAAAAGTGCATTATTTTTGCAATAAATGATTTGTCGAGATTTAAGTATTCAGTGGTAGTCTCTAATTGTATTTCTTTACAAAATCAAGCAAGGAGCGAGTCGAATGGAGCCGGACCCCTTTCTAAAGCCACAAGCGGCGTGACCTAATTCTAAAGAATCGAGGGTCCCAACTGGCCCAAACTTGGACCCTTATTTTCGGATTAGGGTAGACGGGGTCGTCGACCCACCGCCGTCTCAAGGTCAACGAACGATAAAAACACCAGACGTTAGGAAACGTTACGAAATTGAGGGCTTGCTTCGCGCCTTGCGGGCATGATCCGAAAATTATGTTTTGCGCTTGTTCGAGTTGGGTTATGCCTAGTTGCCCACTATGTCCAAAAATCTAATTAATTAGTATTTATTATTATGGTAGGATCGTGAACTAAAAGAGAAAATAATGAACAACTAGCTGCACCCCGCGGTTTCTCCCGCGTTATTCCAATTTTACCACAAAATCACTGCATTTCCCAGGATAAAAACAGCCTATGTCAAAAAACCACGCTCAGGTTTTTCCTAATTTTCCAGATTTCCGGGCAACTTTTCCAGTTTTTTTCCTCGGCTTTCAATGTGAAAAACGATTTACTGACAATCCGAAGATGCAGCTTCGCGGGCTTGCGGTCCAGTCTAGCAGCTACCCTTTACTCTCTGTCCTTGTTAGATACCCTTAGTAGTTCTACGTACCTTATCTACACACGGCAAATGTCGAGCCGAGGTGTGGCCTCCAGCTCTACCATCGATGGTGCGAAACCATCTGCGCTGCCTGAACGTTTACGCCCTAAGGTTTTAACTTTAAGTGGAACTCTCTGACGTACCGGCGCGGCGCGGCGCGACGCTCCTACTTTCTGTGCTAATGGTTATATCTATACAGCCAATAATAATAGACGACTTATGATTTCATGGGATTTAGTTGCTGGGAAGGAGTAGCCGATCGTCATTTATTTGAATACTTTTTTTTATTTATACTGAGTGACGAGCCAGTCGTCCACCTGATGGTAAGCGCTACGCCTGCCTAAACCAGTTTCAGTGCCACCCAGAAGTTTGCATTGCATAATCTTGTGCAGCATTGCACTGCGCTCGTTATCCTGAGACATCGGTTCTAAAGTCTGATATTATATTATAATTATGCCCAATTGCCCATCATAATATTATGAATTATAGTAAGTAAGAGTAGTCTAACTCAAGTCTCAAGTACCTACATCTCTCTAAAAAAAGAGCCTCGAAGAAGTTGCTTTGCATAACGATTGACCATGGTTGTTTGTCAAATACACTTTTTCATTATTCGTGGTGAAGCAAAGCAATTTCATAGTATTTTACGTTTACAAATTTTAGCAGATTCTTTAAAATTATCAGTTTCTTATTGTAGTATCCTTCCTTAGTTTAAGAGTTCCATTTACAATGATAGGTAATACTTCTGATTCAGGTAAATATCGGATATATAAAATTTTGGGAAAGAATTATCAACTTTTTTTTCATGCGCCTAACTACTCCTATTGCTCCTGCATATTCCTATTGATGGAACTAAGCTACAGATTACGTAATAGTTCTGAACACATCCCCGTTGTTAGAGTAAGAGGAACGTACTTTCCTTCGACCAGATATACATCTGATCAGACAAAGACACTAGCTCGTCGATACAGTGTTCCTGTTGACAATGCACACGAGCATACGAGTAACGAGTAGTTATAGGTCGAGCGGCAGTCATGCGTGGTGGCCCCAGGGCCGCTATCGATCTAGTCATTGTGTCTGTATCGCCCTCGGAGCTGCATCGCTGACTTAGTACTCAAATGCAAATGACAACGGGCGGAGCGCTCTCCCACACTTCGCACCGGATATTGAAAGAATTTGGCGCTGATTAAAGTTGCGAGGTTTGGCCGTCGGTAAGTTCTCCATATTTTAGTTTTGTTGAGGCTAGAATTTCGTCCTTACGGTTCTTTTTGAATGTTTTGTTCAAAGTTGAATGTTTTGTTTGGACATTGTTAGGTTCCAACCGGATACTTTTAGCCGGTAAAAGATGAAATCCAACGGGAGGTCTGAAAAGGATAAATGTGGCACAGCTGTAAACCTGATTTTCTTCGTCAACGTTGATAAAGTTTATGATGTTTGAGCTTTGAGATCCCAGTTAACTTCTCAGACGCATGTTTCTGTGCAAATCTATAAACAAAGCCACAACACCTGCCTGTCGGCGGATTGGGGACGAATCGCGCGGAACCGGAAGTCGGCGTCGAGGGTCGGGTTTCAAAGCTCCGATTGATATACTCGCCTCGGACTTGTGGTTTGCGTCGCTGACGATCCACTGAGGTTGTGGCGAACTATTTTTAAATTGATAACTGTGGAGCGATACTTCCAGTCGTTCTTCAATAAGTGTAATTATTATTAGTTTTATCTGCCTGCAGTGTCCGGTTGTCCCGTATTCTAAATGAAATGCTTGCTAATTATAATGGAAGATTGCGATTACATCAATCACCAATATTAGTAATGCACATTTTTTGAACCTATTATCAAAACAAATAAAAAAAATTATAGAGTTGAACCAATAAGATTTAAATGTGTTTTGTCACTCAACAGGTCAGCTCGCTCGTCGATATTTCTTCCAAACAATAAAATATAGTATTTTATAGTCTCCTGAATAAAACTAGTTCAATGTTGATACACGTCCTTGGAACTGCTTTGAGATAATAATCGGAACACTTCGTTCGAGCACTTAAAGCTGTCATAAATTGGATCCGAATAAAAGTTATAGCTCGTAAATTCAGTTAGATAGTTCCGATCATTCATCTCCGTAGCAAAACAATATGGAAATAGACACAATAGAACTTATTCTTTTGATGAGTCAAAATTCGTATCGAAGAAAAATCGCCATGTCCTAAAAACGGTGCAATAAAATAAAAGAAGCTAAATCCAATGGACATAGAAACAGCTATTGATAGTGACGAGTTAAACAAAGTTTCAAGCTTACCCATTATTCCATTGTTGTTGTCCCAAACAGTTGAAAATGATAAAAAAGTGTATTTACGAGGCAAAACACGTTGTGGCGTTTGGGTAAACATATTATACCTTTATTTTATAAATTTTATGTTTTGTAAACTAAAGGAGAAGGGGGGGGGGGGGGGGGTTCAGGAATAAATAAGACAGTTTTTGCAAAGAACCTACTAGTCACTAGAGTCCTTCAATTGATCACGTTTTCTGAGCATTTTTCCATGGAGTAGTTAGAGCTATTGAAGGCTCGCGTTTTCTCTGCATGAGTTTTGCTTGGATAATCGAGGACTTAGTATCGTGATCTTTCATGTTTTAGCGTTCTGTATTATATTTTATGTGTTTATTTATCTATTTATTTGGATCTTCATCAGAGATTACGCTTTACATGATATCAGCATGTACTAAGTACGGCTATTACACATTGTATTTCTCTAATTATGGAAGAGCACATTGTGCCACACAGTTTTGATTAACCTATTACTTTGTAACCTGTGTATTTGTATCACAATCATTATCATCATCAACCCATATCGTCTCACTACTGAACACTAGTCTCCCGTCACTTTCATGTGGAGGGTTAGGCCTTAATCCACCACGGGGGCACGGTCCGGATTGGTGGACAACATACCTACCTCCGATATAATTCTCGGGTAGGTATGTTATTTCCTCGCGATGTTTTCCTTCAACGAAAAGCGAGTCTTAATTATGCACATATTCTTTTTACTGAAATCTATTGGAAGGTACGTGCCCGCACTGGGATAGTCGTAACATTAGAATTCGCCTTACGTACTGTATTTGATTATAACAAGTATAATTGATTTAAATCAAAGAGGTACCTCTGTGCACGGGTTACGGACACACGTGGCTTCTGTGCCTTTTCAACTTGATGGCAAGGGCCAGGCGCCCACTGCCCTACATTGAAGGTTTTGTAGGTATAGAGCTCCGCACGTGATTCGGCTTTTAATTATTGGAAAATTGTACGAAGAGGCCCTGGAAAGGTTTCGATTCGATTTATCACGTTGATTAGTTATTTTCTTCTGAAGCCTTGGAGAAATTGTTGCTACATAAAGATTGTTGTTGTTGTTGATTATTTAAAAGAGGCTTGTCAAATCGTAGCATCAGGTAGATGCTACGATTTGACAATTTTGTGGTGGACGTTTTGAAATCCACATAGGTAGGTACCTATGTGGATTTCAAAACGTCCACCACACTAGGTAGGAACAGAGCATCAAACTAAACGCAAACCACGCTGCTTTTCTGTTCGTCGTTCCCAATACTCAATCTGCAGGCGGCGTTACGTCGGTCGCATACTAACTCTACATTAGATTCAGTTAGGGTTGCCATCTCTAAAATTTGGCAACCGACAAGACGCGTGAAAACCTCGCGAATTTTAGAGCCCAGAACGCGGACATGTCAACAAGTTTTTAAAACGATTTTTTAAAGTCAGCGTAATAAAAACAGTTGAAAATGTCATAAATCACCTTTTTACCTGACTGAGCGACGCAAAGGAGGGTATTGTGTTTATCAGTCTATGTTTTTATTTGTTTAATTTTTTAAACCCGGACTACATATAAAGCCCCGCCCGGACGCTCCCCGGATGCTCTTTAAACTAGGAAAATCCGAGAAAACCCGGACGGATGGCAACCCTAAATTCAGTGCATTGTGAATGCGACGCACCTGTCCCCAGTTCAGTTCGCAGATTGACTAATTATGAAGATCTTAGTACTTTGTCTAAATAAAAAGTCTTCCTCGTCCATTACATTTTAGAACAAAACTAAATCTAAATCTTACTGTTACGAAGCGTTAAATTGTCATGTTTGTTGTCGATTCTACCCCCTGTATACCTATACCTTATATACTTGGATGCAGTCGTCGACATTGCTTAGGAATGCTAAGTACCAGGCACTTATGAGCTGTAAGAGCCAGCTCCGCCGAAGTGGGCATTAATGGGACATTCGTAGTCGGTAGGTGGCATCAGCGGGTGGTGATTGAAGAGTTATTGGAAATCATAACACGTGATTTGTAATTCGAACACTGGAAATATTCCAGCGTTGTGTAACACTAGCTGGAACATTCGGTGTCTGGTGTCTGGATGTCTGGATATACATAATAGATCGACGACACAGAAAGTCTCGATGATCGGAGAGCGCGGCCCAGGTCGCGCCTGAAATAGATCCGACCAGATCGATAGTCTACTCCGTCCTTAGATCCAAGGTTTACCTTGGACAAGGCGCCTATCTTAGTGGAAACGGATACAATGGTTTTATTATGATGAAGTCTTAAATATTATTTTCATATTAGGCAATGAGTTCATCGTTTCGTATTTCTTTAATTCGATAAAGGATGTTTGGCTGCTATCTCACCTGGGTTGAAGTGGTCAAAGACGACGCACACGCTACGAGCCTTGAAAGGTACTGGCCAACATAATTATGTCCAGCTGCCATGTTCAAGTCGGAGTTTTTGTAACTTTTGTGATTTTTAGTGTCGTTGATTTGTGTGATGTTCACAGCGAACGGTCAGATCGCCCGTCAGGAGCTATGAGGCGCGGTGTGCGGCGCCCTCCGTGGCGGCCGCTGGATGTGGCAGTGGTGGCGATGGGCGCGGCGCTGATGGCGCTGTGGGCGCCCGCGGTGGCGGCTGACGTCATCTTCCACGTGCCGGAGGTGCTGGTAAGACCCATTTGACCTCTTGAACATTAATTACACTGAACTGTGCCGGCACCGATCTTTAATAGAATCCCAAATGCCTTCCGAAGATTTGGTAACATCTTCATGATTTTGTGACACGAATGTAGTTCGTATTTTTTTATTTTATAGAAATCGTGAATTTGTGATTTAGTAGTTCCAACGAACTGAAAGCTGTGGAAGTTCTTTATTAGTGGAAGCTAATGGTTCATTCGAAAAAGGCCGCGTCAGCTCTTTATAGGCGATGAAGTAAGATGATTTGGCTTTTGATTCTGACATCGACAAAAACCTCTTGTAACTGTACCTTTAATCATGCTATATTAGGCACAGTCTCACCACTTCCCTCCCCCGTGCCAGGTCCGGCACGCGGCCGTGCCCAAGTCGGTGGGCACGGGCTCATCGCACGTGTTTCGCAACGGCACGGACCCGTGGCCGGACGCCGACACCGTGCAGATGCGGTTCGAGTACTTCGTGGAGCATTCCATATCCACCGGCGACGCTAAGAAGATGGCCATGATGCTGAAACCGGCTGAATGTGAGTATACTCGTTCTGATCTCGGACAGTTGCCTCGTAAAGATACGATTCTTCTGGCCAGCAGCCGTGCCGAGGCTGGGTGATGAGCCACCACCGAAGCATGAGGTTGTCGGTTCGATTCTCGCACATGGCAAGGATTTGTGTGAACTAAAGGTATGGTGGGACCTAGTACAGATATAGGGAATCCTAGTTAGGAGGCAGGATCTATGTAAATTATCGTTACGTGTTAAAGATATTTCCACTTAGACCGACATAATAGATATAAATACGTTTCTGTATCCACTCCGTGACTAGAACATGACTAGTTCGATGAGTTGGTCAGCGTAAAGCTCACCAGCTCACCAGGATAACAACAATACAAATATACTAACTGTAATCAAATTGCAAAGAAATAATTGACTTCGCCTTCGTTAAACTGCTTCCAATTGTCACAACAATGGTTCAGTGGCGAGTGTTGGCTGTGACTCAACAATTACTCGAGTCTCCAATTAAGACCTGCTGATGACATCGGGAATTGCGCCTAGCTCGCCTTCTACCGGATTAGAGCCTTGCCCGCGGATTACACGGGTCATGGACACGACGAATTAGGAATATTGAGACCACCCATCACAAACTGTAGAAGCTTTAATGTATTAGCTATAGGGAGAACACAATCTCATCTGTTAGTGCCTTTTGTAGCGGTAGGCTTCTTCTGCAAGAGATCGCCTGGGGAACTACCACACCTTTACTAGATATTCATCGGCCAAGCATTAGTATGAAAATAATGCTTTGAAGGGCACTGTTTCTAGCGAAAGTACTGGTCATATGAGACTCTAGAACCGATGTCTCAGTGTGACGAGCACAGTGCAGTGCCGCGCAAGATTATGCACTGCAAAGTTCTGGGTGGCACAGTAACTGTTATGGACAGGCGTAGTGCTTTCTATCAGGTGAACGAGATGCTCTTCTCGTTACTCAGACAAATAAAAAATAAAAAACTGGTCTATCTGATTCGTGTCGGAACACCTCGCAAGGGGCTTTGGATTATTTGCTTGATTATGATATACTTTAATGATTGTAAAACTCAATCCAATCTTGAACACTAATGGCGTGGGCGAGGCGGCTACTCAATCGGGTGGAGCTAAAGTAACTGAACAATGAGCGAGCCGGCTACTTCGCATTAGAAGCTAATTGAAAATATTATCGCCTTATTTTATTCCTAAATGTCTTACTGGCTACTGTTATCTTATATCATAAAAATTACTGATGGCCGACCGGCACGATTTCCCCTCGGTGCTTTACCTTGACAAACAGATACAGCTTGGATCAAAAACCTTGAATAGGCTCATGATGAATTGTAGGTAAATACACTTTCTCGAGGTTTTCATCGTAGATACAAGAGGGGCAATCATTATGGACTTGTTAGGTCGGCTTGACAAACACAGGGGTACAAGGAAGTAGCTCACAACAGTGATTACGTGGATGATATCTGTGACATCCCGCGTCATCCAATTAAACGACTATCATACTGGGATGCTGAGGATAAGGTGACAATTACACGATCTTAACAATAATAACAGTAATATGCACATTCATGTAATTGATGCCGTGATGCCTTCCGTGCAATTTTCATAAATTCCTAAAATGGCAAGTCACTTTAAAGAATAACTTTATTGACGGACATTAATTAAATAGTTTCCATGACTCTACTATGAAATTAGACGTGAATTTCTAAGTACTGTGTTGGACATCGTTGGGTTTGTCTGATTTGGAAGATTTTAAATATGACTCAGTGACTGGTAGAAAATGCTACTTAGCATTAAGTACTCCTTGTACTCCATTTGTGTGCTAAAGAATAAATGAATGAATGAACGAATGACCTCAGATCATCCCCATCATCATCGCCACATCAACCCATATCCGACCCCGGTCTCACCTCCCTGCCGTGTGGTAGGGTAGGGTCATCACAATCTACCACTGGGTAGGTGAATCACATACCTCCGAAATAATTCTCGAGCATGTGAGTTTCCTCACGACGTTTTCCTCCACTTACCATCAGTTCACATGCTCTGACAAAACAGTCGTTACGCTTGCTAGTTGATCAAATGTTTTCTAGAACGATTCCGATTACGTATTACGTCCTATTATGCCGAGCCGCATTACAGTCGGACCTTCGCTCGGTAATGTGTATCTATCTACTTAAATATGCCACACAATATGTCCAAGCTCCAACCCTGTAATCTGCACAAAGGTAATCATGGAATTGTTGTGTTAATTAGATGTTTTGTTAATCATACGGCTTCTATGTATGTCTACTACTACTGCAACACGCTGGTGCTTTGTGATATGTGTGTGCTGCGGTGTAACACAGGTAACACAGGTAACACAGGTAACACAGGTAACACAGGTAACACAGGTAACACAGGTAACACAGGTAACACAGGTAACACAGGTAACAATGTGGTTTAGGCGCAGAATTCCCGATTTTCAAATTGGCAAATGAGTCTGAAACGAATTGATTCTTGAAATAGTCAATTATTTAAAGGACTAATCTAGAAAATCCTGATTCTCAAATTCGTTAGTAGGTATATCTACAATTTCAGTTGTTTCACAGTATTATATTAACGTAGACTATTTTTGTAGGTTCCGGGTCATCTACGAGTATAAGTGGATGTGCTAATTACTCCAGTAGTTACAAATTATGTCCTTTTTACGATTTAAGCTCTTAGGGTCAGGAAATGATGATTTCACCATTAAATTGAGAACTGCGTAACTTCAAAATAATTTTTGAGTCGAGAGTTTGGTGTGTTAGAAGGAGGTGTGGTCAGTTGGGAAGCGACCTCGTTTTATTTTGTCTCAATTAATTTTTGATGCCATGACATGGCAATGTTTTCTCCGAAGGTGAATGGGCGTCGCAGTACTTAATGACCAGTATTCATCATCAAATTACAAGCTACTCCTCCATGGCCAAGGCCTGAGGGCGGAGCAACAATTTGTCACAGAATACTGATTTATTATATCCGAAGTATCCTCGGCGAATGTTACATCAAGGTCGCAATGCTGTGGTTATATACTAGACCGAGAGATCATCTGTTCCGCGGGTTTCTATTTTGTCTTGACTACAATCTATGATAGTGTCCACTCTGCTGTCGATCGGTTCAATCACCACGGTTGGTCGAGTATCAGAAGTGTCAAAAGACATCCCCACCACATCATCAACCCATACCGTCCCACTGCTGAGCACGGGTCTCCCCTCACTCTCGTGAGGAGACCCATAACCCCCGCCACATAACGTGACAATGCAGCCAGATATTTACTAGCGCGTCACCCGTTGATTATGTTTAGTAATACATTTATTATTTAATTTGAATGATAGGGTTTTGAATAAAAGATAATGTTGCTCATGAGAGAGTTAACATTTTAAACGGTTTCGATCTCTCCGTATTGATCTGTGACACTGTCCCCGTCACCGTCTCGGTTGGTTGACAGCATCTATTAGTTTTTTTACGATTCCGTTCCAACCTTCGATTGCTCGCTCGTGGGCTTATGACAACAGTTTTTGTAAGTTTTCTATAAACCGTGACAAAATTAAATAGAACATTATTTACCTGACTGGACCTAGTTATATATTTCCTGTTCAGCATATCTGTCATCATTTCTTGTATAAATTAGTAACCATGATCGAGCAATCAGTCCAGCTTCCATCCATTATAAGTAGGTGAGGGGGTAGTTAGTTACATCCCCTTTCCGAGCGAACTATACAATTTTAGCCCCCACCCCGAGTGGTGGTGGAGTGGATCGATAGCGCAGCGAGGGCGGGTTTATGTCATGCGTCATAGGAACGTGCTGGAAACTGCATACGTTGTGGACTGGAATGTCACATCTTTCCTGCTATTATTTTGTCGTTTAAACTCCTCTTCATTTGAAAGTAATCTTAATGCATAGATTTTCTCTTCTTGTATTTGTAATGTAAATCTCCAATGAGACGTGAAAAGATACCACGGATGAACGGCGTTGAAATCAACAGTGAAATTATCGTTTATTGAGTGAAATTGTAGTTTTCTATTTACAAAAAGTTTCATAAAAACTGGATCTGACAGCTCAACAGCTTAAATTGGGATTAAGCCACGAATAAGAAAGCGTTTTTGAACTTAAATTTCATCAGCTTCAAAGCGCTCGATTTGAAAATGCTCACGTATTGAGTTACGATGACAATATGATAAAAATTAAAAAAAATCATACCCACCTAACAGGTGGACCAAAACAATAACCGAGTAGTATCCGAGAGGGTCGAGGGTCAGGCCAACTGACCTGGCAGATGGGCAGATGCCATCGTCCGCGTACTGGGTCAAACGTGGGGAAGGAAAGCTCCGCACCGTAAAATTTGGCGCAATAAAAAAGAGGCCTATATCCAGCAATGGATCGAAAGAGGCTGATGAATGAACTTAAAAAATAACCTACTTCAAAATAATTTACAGTAACAAAATAAACTAAATAACACGCTTTATTCGCAAGCTGACCTAAAAAGCAGAAAAATAATTAATTTTATGGTAAAACAGCGTGAGGTGCTTTTTACTGTAATGTTTACAATAATTAGCCTTTGATATGAAGCACTCCACACCTTTTTACCACAAAATTATAGTAATATACGACACGTATGACTTAAAGTATCGTATATTATTTTTCTACTTTTTAGTTCGGGTTGTTACTATAAGGTGTTTCTCTTTTTTTTTGCACTTTGCTCAATAAACACCTCATCAGTATATCGTCTGCAGAGTGATTTAGGGTTTAATTTTCCGATTCCTAAATCAAGGTTGCACACAGGAAGCCAAGAGTCGAGACTGATTAGAAGTCTGTGTTAGTCCAAATTGCACGCGGACGTCATTGGCACCTCCATTGTTCGGTATCCTACTTAATTTTGAATTCTGGAGGCGCAGGCATATTCTAATATCCGACGAGCGAACATGTTGAATCCAACGAATTTGAGACTACTGGACTACTAGTGAAGATTTTGACTGGTTGAACGTGAGTTGTTGCTATGTACGAGTATTGTAGGTACCTGCGTAAGACGGAGGACGAGTCAATAACGTGTCCATCGTTTTGTTCTCGTCCTGTTTAGTTTGTGGCGTTATTCATTTATTTATAGGTATCTATTACGATTAATAGATGTCGTAACTGTGTAGAAGCTGCTGATAATTTCGCGCCCAGAAATATCGATAAATATATTGACCTAAGTAAAGTTCGTTTCTGAATTCCCCTCTATCGAATGTCATGAAAGAAATGATGTTAGTTTAATTTCTATAATGTGGATGTTCCAGCCTACGTGCGGCCCCCCGGATGCGGCGAGTGCACGAAGCGCGACATGGAGTACTGCGAGACGAAGATCATGGGTGACCACTGCTGCTGCGAGCGCCACTTCCTGCCGGAGCCGTTCCCGTGGCTGCCGCACACGTGCTACCTCGGGCCCGACCGCTGCACGCTGATGGCCAACAACTGCGCGGACTACGCGCGCCTGCGCGAGTGCTGCTGCATGGACAAGCTCAGAGAGCACTGTGAGTACCCACTTACTACAACAATACAGGTCTAATTCGCGCATAGAATATCATTTTGACAAACCTCGAAGTTTCGAGCACTGCATGTACTTGTGCAATCTCACACATTACTGTGCGGCCGGATGTGACAGCAGCCACATCCGGCCGACGTTTGTCTAGGAAAGTAGGTGTTGTGACTACTGTGCCTATCTCTGTAATCTTTGCCTTATCTATCTTTAAACAGATAAATATAATTTAATTCAATAAATTATTAGAATCAATCCGGTCCGGGCCCCGTGGTGGATTAGGCCATATCCACCACGGGGCCCGGACCGGATTGATTCTAATCCAGATTGATTCTAATGGTGGATTATGGCCTAATCCAACTCAGTAAAGTTATGCGAAACACGAGCTCAGCAGCGGGCGGATATAGGACTGTTGCTTGTGCTCCAGTCTAGTTTGGAATCTTTAAAATAATTTATGTTTTTACACCTTATTCAATAAATATCTGCAGCGTCGACGTGACTTTATTAAGATGAACTAACATTGAATTGTTCTAATTGTAGGGAGGGCAATCCTGTCTGCGTCGACCCGCAGCAGCCGCGGCGGCATCCTCATGCTGGTGATGTCGGCGGTGGTGGTCACGGTGTACCTCTGACACCACGACGCGCCCCGCGCGTACATCCCCCCCACGATCGTGTAAACCTCGCCAGAGGAAACCCACGCGTGGCTCCTCCCAACCGGGCCTGTTGCCCCCGGCTGGATCTATGGACTTGAAAGATTGCCCTATACTCCTATAGCGTTGTGTCGATGAAGGATTTGGAGAGCTTTTGAATTAGTATTGATGGCTTGGGGTTCGAATTGGAAAGTGGCGTGATAGAAGCGGCCTTGGTTTGTGGAGTTTTATATGACTTGAATACGATATAGGAGATGCTCGTAAATGTAGAAAATATGGAATGTAGATCGAATATATTTCGGCGTCTTATAACTTTATTATAAAAGCTTTTCTTCCTTCTATTTAAAGGAAATGAATTAAATTAAAAATATATTATATTTACTCGTACACCTATGTATAGGTAGGTACTTAGAAAGTTGCACAAAACTGACACGTTCAGCAAATAACTGTTGTTTATACACAATGAGGTTTACTCCTGTCGTTTCTTCTTTCCTAAATTCTAAAATTCGTGGTATAAATAATTACATATTATACAATAGACCTGCTACTATGTTATTTAGTCCATAAGTCGTACTTACCTATTTTTAAAAAATAAGGAAATTTCACGTTTATAGTCAGAATGTTTCTTCTACATTTTAATATGAGTACCTTAGTACAATACAAAAGCTGCACTGTATGCACAAATGTCGACGTAAGCAACACTAAATGTATCAACGTAACGATAGAAAAATAAAATTTTACAGGAGATTTAAATATAAGAAATTTTAATCGTGATCGATGACCGATTAAGTAATCGTCGAAATGGTAACTCATATAAATGAAACTTCATAGTTATTAGTGTACCGTTTGAAAGAAGCTGTATATAGTAAAAGCTTATTATATTTATTGTAGAAGGATGTCCTTTTTTTTTTATTTAGCTGTGATTTAATTTAACTACGTAGATTTTAAGTTTCGTTTAATCGGTGAAGTAACTACTAAGTAGAAACTTTAAAATAATATTGTATAATTTATTTATCGTGTAATATGGTTAAATCACAGAGCTATACACACTGATTAATTACCAGGGTAAATAATAATTATTATTTTATTTATGTAGGAACTTCGAACGTGCCTGTACGTAAACCTCCATATTTACAGGCGTCTGGATGATTCCTGTATAAAATATTCAAAGTATTTTAATTTACAATGAAATACAACGTGGATTATTAAATTGATCGTCTTATTTTCTATGGTGTTTCTATAAACAGTGATCAAATAGCAATCGTTTAGTAGCTTTTTAATTCGACTCATTGGAAATATTATAAATTGATTGGGAATGAAAGATGGAAAATTGTGAACGCAAAGGCTGGATAATGGACTAAAGAAAGGTAAAGTATTTTCGAAAGGTTTTTAAACCTCGTATGATAAAAGGAGAGATACGATAACATGTTATAAATAACAAGCGAGTTTGGGATACCCAAACAAATAGTACATGATTCGAAATTTTATAAAAAAGCGAAGATGCCGAGAATTCAATGTTTTGTAATAAATATTAGCGTTGAATATTTCAAAATAGAATATTTTTCTGTCTAGATTATATAATATGATATAATTAGGTGAATGTTGTAGGACGTACATAATATAATATTTTTGACATAGGAATAGTACTTTAATAATTTGTATTTAGAGATCTAAGTAATCTCATAAAACCAAATCGTTTATTTCCACCAAAAAAAATATCGTATTTCTACGAATATAAACTAGGTATTTAGGGATAAGGATTATTTATTTTTTATTCTTTTATGAATAATTTTGACGCCAAAGGTGTATACAATTAAGTTACCATTTGTTACTTGTGTTGTTACCCGACTGCCCAAAAGAGGGCTATGTTTTACTTTTTAAATAAAGTTAGAATGTTGAATGTACTGAGTTTTTCCTAGGCTATATTTATATATATTTATGGTACTTTAATATTTATGTATAATTTTGTATTATAAAATTTGAACTCAAAGTCGTATTCAAATTACAGATGTTTAACTATAATAAATAATTTTTAACAGGACATGTTTATAGTAAACTTAATTAAAACGTTAAGGCCACAAAATACAAAGACCTACCTCATTGACGATTAAGCTTCGAATTATACCCAGCGTGTTCAAACGATTGAATATGTTATGAATTCATGTTTTACACTGGGTGAATGCATAAACCGCGCTAAGCTTATATACCTACCTACATAGCAAACAATAGAATCAGCACAAATAATTAACTTTACGTACATTGTATTTTACTCTAATAACATAAATAACTTAATAAATGCAGGTCATTTTTAGTACCTGCCTAATATCACAAAATGCTGATGACTTGAAACATATTTAATTAGCTTCCTACTCAAATATTATATTATATTTATAATCTTATAGTATACATTTAAATAATGTTCTCTTGAAATATACTATTCTGTCTGTGTATATGGTAGATTTAATTCGTACCAAAAGTTATATAATAGAAAAAAATATTTATTATTAATATAATGTGTCATGGATGTTATCAAATAAAAATGTACCGCTTCATTAAACCGTTTTATTTCCTTTAATGTTACGCGCTAACCCACGAGTAGGTACATAAAAACATGCTATATAAATATATATTCAATTATTTATTCATTATCATTATCATTATCATTATCACTGCAGTTGATCCGAGTTTTTAATTACGGATGCATGTTTAAATATTGAAATGTACAGCAGTATCTTACTATTGTAGTCACGAAAGGTAGTATTAATTATTTTCAAACTTAATATTCACAGTCATTGAAATATTTTACCTGAACAAACATGGCGGTCAATCATGGGCCCATATACAAACAAATAAAACAGAATTTTATGTAAAATAACAAACGCAACTGTTGATTATTAGTTTCAAATTGTATTAAATTAAATTAAGCCTGTTTTTTGTTCTCCCCAAATTTTATTAAATACCGTTACAGACATTTTAGGCGCGGCATTTTTTTTTAAATCTTTCACTATGCGCACTGTGGACCCGCAGCAATGGTTCAAATATAGAAAAGCGCCTGCAAAGCTTTTGAGCAGGCAGGATACATCGGACGACCTGGAAACGAGAGTGAGGAGCAGCTTCTGCGACGCCATGAAGGAGTATTGGCTCAATTGCTCCGTGGAAGGAGTGAAGCGGATATCTGATGGGAACCTATCCAAATTTGAAAGGTGCGAGTTCAGCTACGTTCTGTTTTCTGTTTGTCAAAAGTGTAAATAAGCCTGGGATGGGCGACTTTATGATAACTAATAGTAAGTTGAGAAACAAATCTACCTAAATGCATAAACTCCTCATTGAAACACCACAGAAAAAAACAACTGAAAAACTAGTCTAGGGGCTACAGCACCCTTAACTGGTAATTTGGTGGGACAGGATTGCGAGTAGATGGCGTGATTGATACTGAACGGGCGAGCCTATACAACTACAATAAGATTAATACACATAATTCGGGCAGCATATACCTAAATTGGATAACGCCTGAGCTTATTTCTATTGCAAAGAATTATTATCTCACTTGGGTACTAAATTGATATGCCATTTTGTAGTATTCGCAAGAAACAATTCGATTAAAGCCGCATAAAGTAGCTTGGCCCAAGCCAAAAATCTAGCGATAGTACTTTGACAGATGCAATCACGCGTTCGTGCTCATTGTGGCGCTGTGGGCGGGATTGTCAGCCCTCAGCTACAACGTGTACCAGCTGGGGAGCTTGTCCTCGACCCAGGTCAACCTGCAGTCCAGTAAACAGTTCATCCGGCGAATCCCCTTCCCCGCGGTGGCGCTGTGCAGCACCAACATCATCTCCAAGGGCCCGCTGATCAACTACACTTCGTTTCTGTAAGTTATTCTGAACTGTCCATAGCACAAACAGGGTATATTATTGCTCAAACAGTTTATAATTTTTTTGGGCCGCTTAGCTTACCCTGTGGAGTCAGTTCTATTATTATTTTGCAGCCAATGAAATAAACAAAATGATTGTCTCTAGAAAAACTTCTTTAAAAGCAAAACTCAACAAAAAACTCAAATAATCTATTGGAAATAGGCAATGAAAAATCACCATCATTTTACATAGAGAACAATAGAAAAAACACAAATATGATCAACAAAATTAGTGAGCAACTGATTAATAGATTGAGTTTAAAGAAAATTTCACATTCAAATGCTGATTTAAGGGTGAATTTCGCACGGGAAAAGAAAACTAATTAACTGTACCAGTGCTTAGGAAATATGCAAGTTAAAGTTTTTGTTAACATATTTAGGGCATTTGTTGCCTTCGGTCACTGAGAACAAATACCACGGTATGCAACACTGTCGACAGGGTTTCACATGACCAGAACCATACGTACCACTCGTGGTCCATCCGCCAGAACCTGCTGAAGTTTGCGGCGCTGCTCACGATGGAGCTTCCTTCCATTGACGTCATGTTCATGCAGTTCCTGATACAAGCCGACCCAAACTTCAACGTGACAAAGCTTATGTACCAGGTAAGGTCATATCCTGTCTTTCATAACGATCAGGCTGAACAAATTCTTGCACGTCACATACAAACCTTTAATTATCATTGACCGACAAGTTTTACGGAAGTGCAGAAATACTAAAACCACTATCTTGTCATTGGGCCTTCAGTTCTCTTCCCCCTGCGCGTCGATCCTAACGCACTGCAGCTGGCGCGGGCGCGCGGTGCCCTGCGACCACCTCTTCGCCACGAGGGTCACGCCTCTCGGGTACTGCTGCGTCTTCAACTCCAGATACTAGTGAGCTATGTGCTTACCTATTTGATCCAACCACGTTAGCTCATCATCGTCATTGCCCACTGCTAAGCCTACCTAAGCTTTCTTTTTTTGCATCATGCTTCTATTCTCAGCCTAAACATTTAAGTGCTGGCGTCTCAACAACATCTGCTCATCTGGTTGCTGAGCTGCCGGTACTGCGCTTACTATTTCTTCTAGTTCACCAAACTCCAGGGTAATTTTGTATAATTTCTTCCAGTAACGAGGACACATACCGGCCTCCGAAGTATTTAGACATGGTCGGTCCGGACTACGGGCTGTCTGTGCTTGTCCAAGAGAACACCGATGACTTCGCTTGCATCAGACGTGCCAGCGTTGGTCTGGAGGTAACATTTGATATCATTAAAACGACTTATCTAGGGTTAACTGAATTTTTAGAAAGCCCTCTTATATCTAATAAATAATAGCAAACAAATTGACGGCCAGCTTGAAAATAAACAGTCAGTGATTCTGTAGAAAATGTGTTTAATATTTCAGGTCCTCCTTTTCGATGGCAGTGAATATCCTCTGTTGGAGGGCGGTGGAGTGCGCTTGTACCCTGTACAGCGCAATGCGTCAGTGTTCATGACTCTGAGGGCCAGCGCGCAGTACCCCGCCGCTGGAGTGGGGTCCAAATGCCGCGTGCGGTCCACTCGCGGCGCGCGGACTTCTCGGAGCTACGCGTGGTGTCTCGCACAGTGCCAGTGGCGCACCCTGGCCGCGCTGTGCGCCTGTCGCATGCACACCTTCCCACCGGACCCCACGGATGGCAACCCAGTGTGCTCGCTCTCCCACCTGTCCTGCTTGAACAAACACAGGGGTAACAGAGCAGCTGCGATCTGTTGATGCTAATTTGGAATATGGAGAAGTTGACTCCAAAGATTATACTGTAAGCCCTGTCTTCGGCCATATTAGTATTGTGAGCTCTATTTCTCTGTACAGAAAAATTCATCTATTACTATCCGGGCTCGAAGTACTCGGATTCAGGTCTAAACGAGGAGCTGCAGAACGGGCTTGTGTGTTTCGAATGCGCGCCCGACTGCGCTCGCTTCGTGTACTCCGCTGCCGTGGCCGTCGCCAGATACTCCTACACTAACGTCAATAAGATCTTCAAGAACATGTTCTCGTAAGTAGCCATCTTCAATACATTAGGAAATGTCATAGCTTTTAAAATTACTAATACTGGTTCTGACTAAACGTATCTAAATATTGTAAGTATTGAGAGTGGTGTTGGTCAAATATTTCATTGGTTCCAGGAAAGGCCAATCACTCGTAAACGGTACTGTGATACGACTGTTCTACTCGTCAGAGCATCAGAACCTGTATTCAGTTCAAGCCAATCACAGGTGGTTCGAAAACTTTGGTAAGCATTTCATTTGAAACCTAATATTTCATAAAAAATACTATTTAGCGTTTTGTCACCATTTAACGTTGTGGTCCTTTTTATATTTTCAGGTAATCTTTTTTAAAATATGTACGTATTTGGGAATACAATAACAGTGTTTCGTACCTTGTTTTGTTCGTTTGCAGCAACGATAAGCAGTACTTGGTCAGGCATTATCGGAGCAACGATGGTCGCAGGAACAGAGATAGTCTTCTTCTTCACCATCAGATGGAGACACCACTTCCGTCGCAGGACGCGGATGGTCACGCGTCGATCCAACGCTAGACAGTGATAGAAAGCGCTTCTCGTGGAGAAATGTTATAGACGTGTTATCTATACTTCAATTAGGTAGGTATATGACTTTGCCGAAGCTTATACATAATATATTTATCCAGAAAGAAGAAGTATTAAGATTTCCAAATTAGAAACTGTAGATAAGGTTATTTAGCTTATTAAAAATGCAAAGTGAATTTTGGACAACACACGATTTTACCAAAAAATTATACATTTGTAGAAATGGCCTCTCGGGCTTTTTCAAAATATCATCATATCGGTTTATACGTCGTGAAAATGTTATATATAAAAGGTAACATAGGCAAAGAAAAATACGGTTGAATTTGAGAACGGTCTCATTTTTCAAGTCGGTATAAAATCGTTTTCTTTTGGTTTCCACAGTTCCATCCTGTATGGATCCGATACAAAATCTCATTACCACAACAGGAAGCCATTTTTTATGAACCTTTTAGGCCACAAAAAGTCTTTTGATAAATCCGAGGCGTTCCACTATGCCGGAAATTGAATTGAATAACGTATCCTGTTATCCCTGTTTACTTGAATCGAAATATTTTATCAGTTCCTTAAGGGCGCTCGTTGATTAGGCAGGAAGTTTGGAGGTTGTAGGGTTATCTACGCTTCTACCTACCTTGTCACCCATTGTTACTTTGGGAGAGCTTAACAATCATTTAAAAAGTGTAATTATGATATAGTCCAAGAAAGCAGTTAATCCTATTAGAATTAATTACTTTGCCTAAATCCATATTCAAAAAGATTCTACAAGACTTTTGTTGACACATTTTTTAATTGATTTCACTTTATATGTTTTTTTTTTTATTTCCCTGTTATTTTTGTTTTAGTTCATCGAGCATCTACAGCGAGCGAGCGCTCAAAAACGCTCATAAAAAATAAGCTTCAGAACCATATTTATAAAAATAATCAATATGAATCGTTGTTTTTGATGATCAAATGAGACATTATAACACTTAATAGGCTTATAGAATCACGGATGTCGCTGTAAATAACAATAAAAATGACGACTGATGAAATACTGACACTAAATTTACTACCTGATCAACCTTTGGTCTGAATCTATTGAATGGTCTCGATTGTACACCTTCTTGCTGTTTAAATGCGATGTAGACTAGCGTGGCATATATCTTGTACGATCCAGGCCAAGGAACCGCTGCCGAAGTCCAATATCAAAGTTGAACAAACTCGCCTTAGCTTGACCTTTGGCGCGGGCGTTAAATGTCGTTTTCTAGGGATTTCAACAACTACAGCGGCGGACACTGTATTCGGGCAAAACGCTCAAAATATCAAGAATATTCTTCAAGTATGCATATTATTATGAGGACTTCTCTAAGCAGTGCCATATTGTCACTTGTAGGAATTGAAATGAGGATATACCTACCTAAGAAGTGGTAAAGAAAATAACGATAGCAACGCAATGTTACTGGAATCCAGCCGACAAAATATACAATATGTAGCTTTGGAAAATAAAACATCCTCCTTTCCGAATGTTATCTAATATTATACGAAAGTCGCTATGCCATAAAACCTTATAATTACTTTAAATCATGTCCATTAAACACAGCCGCATCACCTCTGCCTGAATACAGCTTAGTGGTGCTGGAGTGGAGGTATGGTGGATCTTCATTTATCGTTGACGGGGTCGTTGGGGACGTCTTCCACGGGAATGTCGCAGCTGACGTGCGGCGCCTGCGGGTCGCCGAGGATGGTGGGGATTACCTAGGGAATCAACAATATTGTTAATGTTCCTATAATTTCAAAGTCAAAATCAAAAGTATTATGTATTGTAATTAGGCATCATAATAATTAGGAACTTTTACTAGTTAAGAACAAACCAATAACCATAATTATCTTGAATTTGAAAAGAAAAGGCATGTTGGCATTTATTTATAATTATCATGTCGAGTTTAGTCGTGAACCACGCATAGGCGCTATTACTCTAGGTACTAGATTCAAAGGATAGGACTGTCGAATGATTGTCCAAAAAAACAACTAACATTAGTTATACGTGAGTTCGCCTCGTGGGTTACTAATAAGTAAATCTAGCACTTTTGGAATCACCTCGGCGATTTCACTTTTTCGGGTCACAAATTAAACTGTGCGGAAGCGGCAGTACTGAATTTTACATTTATTTACATCCTTCTTTCAATAGCGTAGGGTATACGTTTGATGAAATATGAACCCACCCCAGTACCTGTTCTCCCAGCATGATGAGGATCTGGGCCACTTTCCTTATGGCGTCGAGGTCCTGGGGTGTTGGGAGCGGCAGCCGCGGGTCTCCACCGGGGGGATCCGGCAGGCGTGCCCTCGCAGCCAGGTGCTGGCCCAGCTCGGACACCACGCCTAGGGGATGGGCCTCGTTGTCTAAAAATGGCTGTGGACAAAACAGCGCATCAATGAACTGCTCATGTGTTCCTGGTGTCGTAATTTTGGATATCTACTGATAAACTCTTAAAGAATTTCGTAGGTTTTCATTTCTTACGTCGCCAGCTAGTCAATTCAGATCTTTTAAAAAGGGAAGTGGTACAAATTGCTATAATTTCAAGAATATTACAAATAAATACCTATACTTACCACTGGAGTAGTGGACGCCTGCCCGAGAAGCAACGCCGCAAGTAACCACCCTACCATAATGGACAGCATCTTGTGAGAGTAACATTGGATGTCCCAGCGTCATCGACCAGCTAGTCCTCATATAGGCATCGCAATTGATGGATCTATTTGAAAACCACTTTATAAATAAATTGAAGTAAATTGGTCTGTTAGTGTTTTCCTTTATCATGTGAATTACGGGTAAGTAGGAAGATAATGACCAAGAATACTTCAAAGGAAAATAGGTAATAAATTGTACTACTTAAGAAGACTGATGATGCGGATAGAAATAATGTAATTGATGTTATTCAGTATACGTTCCAAAATATTTGAACTGCTTGGGATGCGACTGATTTCAAGACTGCGAAGCAATTGGTTTGGTTCGTTAAAGAACAACGTTCGTTCGGGTCGATTCGAAAATGTAATTATGTAAGGACTACCTATCAAGACTATGAGAAAAATATGATTGATGAAAATAAACATCTGACTTTACATGAGTACGAAAATAGTTTCCAACTCAATTCCGTAGTAGACGACGATAATACGGACAAAATATTTATCGATACTGACAATTCTACGTCAATAGTGGGCGACTGTGCATGATAAAACTATTTCAACAGCAATGAATATTTTTTTAGGATCTTTAACAGATCAGTGACCGTGAAGTACTCTGTGATAATGCCAAGGGCTTCGGCGTGCATCAAAATTACATCATGATTCTCGAGCGGCTTGCAGAGAGTCTATTCTGCAAACAAAGTCCAATGACTAATACCAACTTGTAGCATAATACACGACGCATTCGAGCTGCGACCTCGGAAGTGAACCTGACATTTTGTCGATTATGCAAATATCTGTGCATGTAGGAGTGTAAGTATTTGGTGTTATACGACGATAAACATCGTCGGTGTACGACCGACCTCAGTAGCCTTATAAATTTATCGTTTCCGGTAATTGAAATGTCTTATTAGAGGATTCCGACTGGTTCCGTAGTAAAATTATTTAATTAATGTAACCAGAATAGGCATCAAGTGAGATATAATCAACAATAATCATGGTCAATGTGAGTATTCAAGTTTTGGTGCCTTTTTAATGAAATCACGATATCCTAGAATCTGATGACGCGACGTTATACCTGTGCTAGGTATTTCTGTTACTTACTACATTTCAAGATAAAATAAAGTCAAGTGTAACTTACGCCATGTTCATAATAGGACAGCGACGTCCTCCTCCTGTCAACTTTCTCGTAATATTATTGCATTAAAAGTTCGGCAGATTTTTTTGCAAGGGTCTCGAACAGGGTTTTCTTGAATGAGTGCAAGCATAGTTGTACTTTAGATATATTCGCCTATGTCTAGTTGTCCCCGGTCTCGCAATTGCCTAATCTGACCGTCGCGGCACAAACGTGACTGAAAAGATAAACAATGGTAGAGGGCCACTGGGCTGGCATCATTTATGGCATCATTTGAAATTCATGTCATTTATTGTTTTACGATTACTGTAATGTTACTTTGACATAAAATAGTAGGTATAGATAGTTTCGGTGAGATTAAACAATTGAACCAATATGTAACCGAGCCAGGAACCATTTTCCATTGCCAACAAGATACGCAAGCGAAACTCTAATAAAAAGATCTTACTAGGTCATCAGATTTTTCAAACAGCATAATGGATTCGAGATTCCCGGACTGTTTTAGTAAAAAAGAACTGTCTCTTTTGTATGAATATAAAAATGATAACTGAACGAAGACAATCCAGTAATCGCATAAGTGGGGACAATTGTATAATTTAATGATTTGATGATGATACGGCAGCAGTAGAGGCTGCACGAGTAGGTAATAGGCATGACCTTTAACTATAGTTAAACTGAGGAGGATTATTATTTAGCTGTCGTGTTGACCAATACCTTCTTTGTGCTTAGATTTATTTATCTTTCATCAACTCATCATGATAAGAAAGGTAATATGATGCACGGGTGATAAGGTTTTACCAAATAAAGAAGTGACTGCAAGAATTGAAAACTTTTCCTTTCTAACTGGTCCTTAGCTCATTGCTTTATTAGGCAAAAATGCGGGTAAACACATGCATCTGACAAAGTAAAACGTAGTTATCTAAAAATCAATAGCCATGATCTCATCCCAGTTGTGACGTCAGTAAAATCAGGTCAATAATAAGTAACGGTCTCAGGACAACGGTCTTTTGCTAAAATGGCATCCGATACGAACCCATAAACGTGTAATGGACATTTTATATGCTCGGCGTCGACTCGATGTTCACTCTCTGCGAATCATGAATTTTCGTCGAGTGACAAAGCGAACCGAAGCGAAGCGGTGGTAGCCTAATGGGAGAACGTCCGCCTTCCAATCAGAAGGTTGTGGGTTCAAATCCCAGTGCGGACACGTACCAATGTGTTTCTGTAAAACATATGTACGTAATTATCACTCGCTTTTCGGTAAAGGAAAACATCGTGAGGAAACCAACATACCTATCCAAGAATTATTTCGGAGGTAAGTTTGTGATCCACCAATCCGGATCTGGCCCCCGTGGTGGATTATGGCCTAATCCTCCTCAAGAAAGTGAGGAGAGACCCGTGCCCAGCAGTGGGACGTTATGGGTTGATGATGACAAAACTATGGCCTGAAAGTGCAAAATGCCATTGACTCTAGAAATAAGAAATATCGGTTAGTTATCTTGTCATAATTACTTTCTTGGTTCAATATTCCTCACTATAACAAGTCGTCCGTCCATTATTATTGTTTGAAGTGGACGTATTATTTCACTATTAGCTGTTTGACATCATCCTTGTCCTTTGTCTCTTGCATAATCCAAATGCTTTGTAACTCACTTATTATGGTATTTAGCTTCCCCATACGTGCTGCTCATTCAAGCACCCTTCTTACGAGTTCTACAGTCGACTGCGTACCAACGGAAAATTCGCTTATGAACCGTGTCGCAGCGCAATTCAATGATATATTCCTTGGGTAAGTAGAGGATGGGACAGAAGGTTATTGTGACAAGATATCAAAAGCTCAGTATAATTTTTATAGGCTGAATATTTTGTACCGTTTGCTATTCAGCGAGGAGACTCTAAATGCCCATTTATATTTTTAGACGACAGATGGTCGAAGGTTTCGCTTTGTCCAGTAAAATGACACGTTGGGACGACGGTGGTAGAATCAAGAACTGTCGAGGTTGAGGTCGGAAATAGTTTTTGATAGTAAAAAAATGATGAAAACGCAAAGCAAAAAAGATTAAATTTCAATAAAGATATGGATGAAATATTTAATAGATAAAGTTACCCTACTACCTACTGAAAGCTTCCCTGCCAAATCTCAAGGTGCTAGGTGCAGCAGGTAGTATAGAAAGGAGCTTTACAATCAAAGTTTTCTTGAAGTAGGCAGCAAAACCTTTTTAAGTTTAGCTTCTGTAAGCAAGTGTGGCGTCTTTGAATTTATTGAAATTATTATAGTAAACCTCTGATAAACACGGCTGTCCTCTCAGCGGCCATCGAGCACGTCCTGCCAGTCAGCACCGCCGACGCCGCCGCCGCCGCGCTGCGTCAGGCGCACCATTAGGTGCGCCGGCGGCGGCGCGGCGCTAGCTGACAGTCAAGGGTATCGCACAAGACGTTTGTTTATATTTACAGTTATGTAAGCGCGGCCGCAGTGCGAGGATGGGTCGCGTGCCGGCTGGTTGCCTATTACACTTATAATTGATTGCTAATCTGTGACATTAGTGTTAGTAATTACCGATGCTGTGACATTAATAATGGAACCTTATCTGCACCAGTGAAGCAGCAAACAATGTGTTTCCTTCATCAACCGATGGCAACTGGCTGCATCCAAATCTTCGAGCACCTTGATGCTAAGGTACTGCATGACTATGTGAAAACTGCTTCTGCAGAAGCCCATCTTGGACGTGAGAAGTTCTTTGCATGATTTAAAGATAAGATAAGCCTCAGCAAAAAAAGGCCAGTTAGAGTTGAGCTTGAACGTGAGCGAGACGAGTTCTGCTGTTAGAACGAACAATTAGTAGTGGTGTAGTGGTACAAAATGTGTGTGGTGCTGGCGTTGGTGATGCTGGTGGCGATGGCGGGGGTGCGGGGCGAGGCGCTGGGGGCGCTGGAGGCGGTGCTGCCCTCCTACCTGTTGGAGAACGTGGAGGACCTCGTGAAGGCAGCCTCCGCGGCATGTACGTGACCTATATTAAACTCTTATTATCTTCTTTCATCTTGTGGCCAACCACGCATTGGAAGAACACAGAGATCATGATTGCGCAAACGTGACAAATATAGTCAGGGTAAGCCAACTTTTTGGCTTGGTACAGGATAGAACTTAATGCGCTAAGCTGACAGCCAATATCCAGTAGCAGAGAGGAAAGCATAGGAAGAAGTTCTCTCCTTGATATTTCGTGTCGCTGTTTCCACTGTTGCGGCCTGAGATGAGCTACTTTATTTGGGACAAAATGGTGACAGGATTTGGTAGTTGGTATACATGTAATGATGACAGTGTAGTTGCTACACGAGTTACTGTTTCTTACCTCGTAATGTGGGTTCTCATCAAGTTCCTTCTTTAGTTTAAATTTAATTTATACCAGCTCATTATCGCAGTATTACGATCTGTGGAAATACTAAGCGATAATAATTTATAATCGAAGTCACGATGTGGTTACGGCACGCTCGTTTAATAATTATAAACTAAGTAATTGTGAATCTAATATTACTGTAAAGCCTTTGTATCAAATTATCGAATATATTTACGTGCATGGTTCCCAAAAGAGAATACTTGAAAATAAAGATCCATTCGATAACAACCGATGAGAAAGCGAAATTTTAATACATCAATATTTCATAATTTTACGATCGTGGCGTTCGAGCAGTTTGCCTCCATTCATATTTGTCATTACCATCGGATGAACGACTTGCTCGAATCGTGAATCAATCAAATAAAAAATTACCATAGTCATTGATGTTAATATCTACTTTTGAGTTTGCCTTGTGCTCACTTGGATCTTAGAAATTTGTTAGTTCTACCTAGTCTAAATCACGGAACTATAATTGCGTGGTTTGATTCTGTTCTTTATGTTTTTTCATTTGCGGCTTATGCCACTATAATTATGCGAAACTCTGTAAATGAAGAGAGAAATGCCCGCTATGTCCGTTGTAACCTCACTTCCCGTCTTCCCTTCGCCATTAAAACCAATTTCGGGAATCAAACACATTGTTGCCTCTTCATTAGCTAAATAGGGACCTAATGAGGCAGTCAGCATTCATGCAGTGATCGTGAAATGATGAATTACATCGTAAGTTAGTGCCCCTCCCGCTGGACAATAAAATTTACGTAGAACGAACAAAACCTTATGAAAATTGGCTTCCTCAGCAGAATTTGTAATGTGCGTGACTCATCGGAAAGGCTCACCTCATTTTTGTTGGCAACGACTTTTATGGTATTGCTGCAGCTCGATTTTTGCCTCTAAACACATATGTGTGGTTCGGCAGTAAGGCATACAAATAACGTATATTTGCTTTTATGTCAGGAATGCAACAACCGTTTTTTCACCTAGTTTAAACCAGCTTTCCAATTGGTAAATGTTTTGATCGAATTATAATAGTTTACCATTCAATTGCTCGAATACGTAGGCTACGGCCTTCCGTGTATTAGACCCTCGTTGTAAGTCAATTTTGTCTTAATTTTTAGGATAGTTGACTAATCAAAATTAACCTTAATAATCTAGTTATGTTATTTTCTTATTTGACACGCACTTACATACAAAATGATAATGAGGTATTTTGATATTCACGTTTGAAGTAAGTACGTATGTTGTAGTGTATAAAAGGACTAGGATATAGACATAGACATCACCCGGCCTACTTATAGGAACCGCCGACATTGCGTTAAGTAGCAATTAGCAGTGAGTATTAGGCAGTTCTCATGGAGACGCTTAGCAATAAACATTGACTGACTGTGACTGTGTTCCGATTTGAAGGGCACTGTTTCCAGCGAAATTACTGGGCATAATGAGACTTTAGAGCCGATGTCTCAGAGTGACGAGCGCAGTGCAGTGCCGCGCGGGATTATGCAATGCAGGGTTCTGGGTGGTGTTGTGACTGTTATTGGCAGGCGTAGCGCTTACCATCGGGTGAACGACTAGCTCGTCTCGTCTCTCAGTCAAATAAAAAAAAGTGTGCTTAATTCCACTGTTTCATTCGACTCATCGTCACTAACAAACCCGACCAGTGCTGCATCCTTACAGTATATTCTCACGTTCCAAAGGTCAAGTTTTTGTGTCATTATTCCCAAATAGTCATAAATTCACACACTTGAAAGAATTATCGTAATATGACTAAATGATTTGAATGCACGAATGTAACTCTGTATATTCAAATCATTATGATTAACACTCAAATCACTACAATACCAGTTCTGTTTATATTCATGACTTGCATGGTGGAATGACACAGCTTGTTGTACACTTCCAGGTGAGATCCTGCCGCTGGACCTGTTCTTCTCGCGCCAGTTCACTGCGGAGCTGCCTCAACTGGACGTGGTGGAGTTCACGCGAAGCTCTCGGCGCTCATACCGCGTGGCCACCGCGCACCTCCACTTGCGGCGCTGGCCCGGCTCCACGCTGATCATCTACATCCCGGGCTGGTGGAACACGCCCACGGACGAGGCAGCGCAAGGACTCGTTTCGGCATTACTGAAGGAGCACCCGGCCATCCTCGTCTTGGACACGAGGCGGTCCTTCGGCCGAGGGTATCTCTCCGCGGCCACCAGAGTCAACGCCGTGTCGCACCTCCTCTACTACTTCATCAAGAACTTAACCAAAGTAGGAATCTCTCCGAGCACCATACACTTGATAGGCTTCAGCCTGGGCGCGCACGTGGCCGGTATGACCGGTAAGTTAGTCCAGAAAGGACTGAAGGCTAAGCTGGCAAAGATCACAGCCCTCGACCCGGCGAAGCCGTGCTTCACTCGGTCGGCGTACCGGCTGCAGAAGACCGACGCGAAGTTCGTGCAGGTGGTGCACTCGAGCGCGGGAGTGCTGGGGCTGGAGGAGCCGATAGGACACGCCGACGTGTACGTCAACGGAGTGTCCGTGAAGCAGCCGGAGTGCATGCACCGGAGCATCAGCTTCGAGTGCGACCACAACCAGGCGTGGCGGCTGTACGCGGCCTCGGTGGGCGACCGGCGCGCCATGACGGGCCGCGCCTGCGCCGGCTGGGAGGAGCTGCGCGGCGCGCGCTGCAGCGGGGAGCTGGCCGTCGTCGGCTACGGCTGCAGCAACCGCGCCCGCGGCATGTTCTTGTACAAGTCGGGCAGCTGACGTCGCGTCGGAGATGCACTCTCTGAAGACTTAGCTCTCTCGGACGATAGAACAAATTGTTTAGTTAAATCGTGATGCGCTTTTATTATTTTTATTATTATTATTAAATTGTAATTTAGTATATTAGAACGGTTAACTATAGGTAAGTTGCTTGATCTGACAAAAGGCTAATGTAAGAGTAGGTACGGTCGGCCTCAAGCAAAAGTAACAGAACATCGCCAATCTGCATGCTTTCAACTTCCAATTATACGATTAAAATATTATGCATGCGTAAAACTAAATTGAAAATTATACCATGTTAAGCTAACTATTTCTGCGGCCGACTGTATCTTGGGAGTATATATAGCCACGATGACGATGGGCCGACCTGAAACGTGTCCGGCTTCACACGAAGGAACTTTAGAACTTTTTAGGGAAACCATTTCAAAATATTTCTTACTTACTTATCTACTTGATTATTTGTTTATGATGTGTCGTGGCCATAGGTATCTTAGGTTCTATTTAATACGAGTGTAGTAATTTAATAAATAGTAAGTATTACAATTTTAATTTCTGAAACGTAAATACCTAAGTATTTAAAAATGCAATTTCATGTGACATTTCAATATAATATTAAAAAAATGCCTTGGCGATATAATTTAAAGGTTGCGACGTAACGTTGCAGAGTCTGCAATAAAACGAACTGTCGTGATTACGTAGCTGTGATACTAGTCGTAATTTCGCATTGTTTGTAATTTCATGTAATAAAAGGTTTACCGCAAATTGTTTTCAATTATTTTATTCACGCCACAACTTCGTACCGCAACTCACGATAGCGGCGAGCTCTAGCGGAATAGTGATGTACCAATAATCCGTAAAGGAGTGCCGGCACCGGACGAGCGCAGCGCGCGCGTTACCTATGATAGTAGTTGCGTTACAGTCGTACAGATGGCGTTACTGGTTCTGCTAATAAAAACATTGAACATTTATTTTGGTGTTTTTACTATTTTGTGTGATGTGAAAAAATACTATCTGCATCATCTTTCCAATTAACAATGGTGCATGTAAGTGTATGTGTGTTATTTACCCTATAAATAAATTAAAGTAAATTTTCTAACGTCCATGACCTTTCTTGTTGTGCTAATGACCTACGGAATTATAATCAAAGGATGTCTTCCGAAATTTATAAAAAAAAAGCTATTAAATTTCGTTAGACATAGCTGATTCATTTCAAAATCCCTATCAAAAACAAATTACCTATTAAGGGACTATCAAAAACATTCTTCAATTTTTAATATTCATTTGAGACCCAAATCATGGCTCGTAATTAGTATCAGTAATTAACTTTATCATAAGTCATCGTGACACCGAAGATCATCAATTTGTTTCGCTCCCGCCTCCTGCTGCCAGCAGAAACCTTCGGGGAAGCTCTCAACAACGCCGTAGATAATATTACCATAGTTGTAACAACGTGGCATCGACATTGTATGGGATCTTTGACCTTATATAGTAGGAGTAAGGGTGAATTTGCGTGTGTGTTGCGGATTGCGTGCTCACGGCAGCTGATTAATGGTCGTCAGCGTCCGGAGGCGTGGTGGTTGGCGGCACTCCTTCCACTCGCGTCCGTCATTCTTCGTCACGGAGCCGCGCTCGAGGATTATGGTATCCCATTTCGTGTTACGGATATGACACTGAATGATACGTTTGAAAGATGTCTGAAACATGCGGCAGCCGGGGTTGTTATTAATTGAACCAACTAATACGGAAGTTTTCAAGTAGGTACAATAATATAACAAAACATCACGAGGAAAGTTTGGCACAACTGTGTGTGTATTTTCATTAATTACTAAGAAAGTTTGGGTAAGTATTGTACTTAGTACTTCCATAGAAATAATATACGATTAGTCAAACTTCTGTTATATAAAGCGATGGCGGTGAATTAAATAGCGATTACGTATTTCATACATAATTTATGATGAAGTAATCATCGATTGAAATAGCTATTCATTGTGATAATTAGGTTTATAATTAATAACGCACAGAATAACATAATTGGTGTTGTCGATTTCTTAGAATCTCTAGCAATGGGATTACATTGTGCCTACTATGTATATGATAGAATAGAATGGAACAAAATAAAATACAAAAACAATACAATAGAAAAATTCTTTTTTGAACACCATAAAGCTTAAGTAGACACAGTACAGTAAAACACCTCATGTATTAAGGTTTAACTTATCAACATTTATTTATACACCAAAAAAATATATACTTACAGTGCGTCTACAAAAAATATAGTAACATCTTATTATTCCATCAGTGCGGTAAATTGCACTGAGCCTGGACCTATGCAACAGAATCCGCCTGGCTCGGGTTGCCTGACGTCACTCACATTGCAATATGGCATTTGTCTGATGGAGTTTCATGGTAGCTCAGGTTCCTGGCACTGGTTGACGGGGCAAGGGGGGCGAGGTAGAACATGCACCTACTATTGTGATACAGATTTAGCGATCAAATTCTATAAACTTAAAAGGTAGGGAGTATTTTGTTAATTATCATTATAAAAAAACGAATGAGATGTTAATCACTCATGACATTTTTTTCTAAAAGAATACATTATGCGTATTAAAATGTTATGTAGTAGTAACTCTGACTGAACCTCTTAACATTCAAGGTTACACTATGACCAAAATGCCTAAACCCGTTAATCTATTCAGGTAAGTACTTATTATACCTATTATTTTTTCAGGTGACATATCGCTATCGTAAACAAATAGTAGAGGTCTAGTCAGGGTCGGCGGGTTACGGAGCCAGCCCGCTCGGGAGCTGGATAAATTGCTTTCCAATGTAAGCCGCGCGCCTCTGGGCAGAGTGCCTGGAAATAAGAGATGACGGATGTGGGTATATTACCTTAGAGTTATGATGAATTGCTGATTGATTAGTACCTACCTAACTTGTGAGAATGTTTTCTTTTTTAGGAGAATTTACTGCATTTTAGTAGTAAAGGACACTAAGTTGAATTTAGAATAACATAAACAAACATACCTAGAAGACGTGCTGTACAAAATTTATTTTAATAAAGTATCGAGTAAACTCGTTACGATTTATAGGTACCTACATAAAAACTGAATCTACTGACTGTGGCCCCAAATAACAAACAATAGGTAGGGACAAAAAGTTCGATAAAATGTTTCCTTTCTTTCCATATCGAATTGCTCGCAATGTGTGTGTGTGTCGACCCATTATGTTAGCGATTGCTTTTTACTTTTCATTTTGTCAAAGTGTGTTCCGCGATAGGTAACATTGAAATATCAAATCCAAACTCCATTGTAATAACAAAACAAGGATAAAAAAGCTGTACACAAAAGGGCGATTACGAGCACGTAGCCGTCGAATCCGTAACCGGATATCGAACGAATGTCCTTCGGAGCGTATCCCATCCCTAGCGGGATCGGATCGCACCGAGTGTGCCGTTTGATAAAATAAAATAACACGTCTCAGATAACAGCCCGGGGCCCGGCTGTAATATGTAGCCTCTTAATAGATAGGGTTAGAGATGTCTGGTGAGGTTACTGCTTAGTACAATGTAGCTGTAGGCGCGGGCCGGGCGTCGCGTGTACAAGTATGCGCCAGTCTCAATAAATGTACTACGCTTCGGCTGTCACCGGCTAGTCCTTGTCTGTCACGATTCTAGGTTGGTATAGCGTGCTACAGTCTGTAACGAGCTCTCTCGCCAATTATCAACGCACGTAACATTGTCGTCAGATATCGTGTAGGGCTAAATCAAGCATCGACTAATCGTGATGATGACACGGGTCCACGTGGATGCACGTCCATTTCTTCGTCCCTGCATCGACCAGAGATTGTTCATCAAACTTAACTTACTACACCATATATGATATTCTAAGACTTACTTAGACTATGTAGGACAGTGTCACCCTGATTACAGAATACGTGTAGGTCTGGTGACTATTGCACGACTGGCGTGAGTCATACGTTGTCTAGGATAATATTCTGTGCCATGGCGTCGCTCTTCTCAACAATGCTGCTGAGGATACTGTACTGTCGGTTGTAATTGTAACTCTAAGGTCGTCGATGTTTTAGTTTGTAAAATCCACTGCTAGCGGTTGCTTTCTTTGCAGCACTTTCCTTGTCAATCAGCCAAGCAACACACATTATCCCGTCGCGAAAACGCAAACCTCTAATCTGAGCACTTATACAATAATGACAAACAATAGGTACGCTCGCCGTTACGCTGTAACTCATATGAAAGCTGGCGAATTATGACGACACATTCTTCCGTTGAAAAATGAACCTTGCGGCTAGCTATAGTAAGGTTCAAGCATCGGATATTTGAGCCGGGCTGGCAACCCCAATAATAGCGGCAGCGTTTCCTACATACCGGCGGAAACGTCCTAAATTGCTCTTTTTGTCATCGCTCCCTGTACTTAGCCCCTGCGTGGGGCTAATTAGGTGGCTCCGTAATGATAGCCTGCTTACAACATGTGTTGTAGGCCTTAATAGCATTCGGGAAGGCCTTGTCCAGAGTTTATTATCGTTCCAACCTAATGGAATTTTGAAAAAAAGAAAAAATCCAATTCCATATCTTACTCTTCCTACAGATTGTTATTAATGTTAATAATAGACAACATTATTGTTGCCGATTCTTAGAACTTTATTGATTTGACATTTTTATTTTTGTTTGTGGAATGATGTGAACCTTTTGCCAACGAGATTAAACTCCCCGTCCCCGCGCGTGTTGCCTTGTCTGGCAAACGACAGGCCCCAGGGCTCCAATTAGCATGTTTGTCGGAGCCGCTCGCTGCAAACGATCAGCTGCGATCGTCAGGGCGACAGGCGGCTCTCGGAGGGAACTCGTGAATTAAGCTTCATCAAGTCAACGAGGCATTATAAGTACTCATGGTTCGGAGCCTTTGTGAGGCCCTCTTGCATCACCCGGGCCGGGCAGGCCTGGCCTATAAGCTTTACTCTTGATTTTCGTTTCCAGTTTGATTCTTATAATATTCTGTTTGAATCTTAGAATAAGAATAAGCCAAAGAAGATAGATTAAAAGCAACAGCTGTCTGACAGCTGTTTTATTCACACAAACAGAAAACGTCCAATGGTTTTGATTATTAGGTGACAAAACAAGTGAACAACTAGTGAGAAGTTGGCAATTCAGTATGGATTCCTCTTACTTTAGTAAAACTTCCTTGGTTATTATTGACCGCACCACCCTGCCTTGGCACGTTCACGTGAGATTGCACAATCCGTGATGCTCGACCGACGCTCACAGCGACGGGTGACCGACCGCTGCTGAGCCACAGAATAACTGTTAGTTTCAGCCCGAGCCCCCTCGGTAGGACGCGGCCCCCGCTGCGCGTCACGCCGCCGCCGCCGCCGGCCGCCGTCCGCTGCGGGGCGCGGGCAGTACGGATGCGGCCGCCCGCACGCCCGCCCGTCCCGTCTGCGCACACCGCTGCGTCACCATGGCGTCGGCCCTATTCTCCAAGAGCAAGGACGACCTGCTGATAGAGATGGTGCGCATCAATCCCATCCTGTACGACCCGCTCCACGACGACTTCCGCAACCTCATCATGAAGCACACGGTCTGGGAGAAGATCAGCGACGCGCTCGGCATTCCGCGTACGTGTGTGTCTTATCTATAGGTACTCTACCTACGTTACTCAGTTGAGTGGTTCAGTGTGCGCGCTCCGGCCACGATACACTGCCCCGGCGCGGCGGGCGGGCGCGGTGCCTCCGGCCTGTGGTATTATGTATTCTATGGCACCGGCCGAAAACCGAATGGAGATAGGATGTCTTGAGTGAGCCTTCCCTGTCTGCTTACTATAATAGATCGACTATGGACATCTGCCTCGCTAATATCTTCCAAGTGTTAACTCATTGCATTGGAATACATAAAATACAAACAATGGACTGCAAACGTCCGGGAACAACGCATGTATTTTAGGCATGCATGTTTACAATTTACAAATATACTACTATAAATAAGGAACCACAACAAAAACTCAATTGACTGTTTCTGTTACTTTCCATTCAGTTATAGATGTAAAGAAGCGCTGGCGGCACTTCCGGGACCACTACCTGAAGAAACTGAAGATGCGCGAGGCGGGGCTGGCCTTCTACAAGCCCTGGGAGCACATGCAGAGCCTGGAGTACCTGGCGGGGAGCCGGCTACAGCGGCAGGCCGGCGGGGAGTCGCTCGTGTTCCAGGTGCCACCCGACGGCTCCTGTAGCCCGCAGCGCAGCGACGACTCCGACGACGATCCTCTCGTAGCGCGAACGGAACGCTTCAAGAAAAGGAAGTACTCGAGCGACCAGTCGACGGAGATCGAGAAGCCTCAGAGCTCCTCCACGGCGCCCGAGGAGCCGCGCATCGTTCTCCCGGAGACGGACAAGTCCCACGTGCACAAATTCTTCGATTCGCTGGCGGATATCGTGGAACAGTTCCCGCCGCCGATGGCTGCGCAGGCGCGGCTCAGGGTGTGCCAGCTGGTCACCGAGATGGAGCTGCAGCTGCACAACGAACGAGCGCAGTGTCAGAACTCCACGCCCAGGCCTGTGAAACGGGAACGTGCTTCTATTGAAAGTCCGCGCGAACACTAGTGGATGTGTGTCAACCGATTATGATAAGATTGGTGTCAACAGTGAGGGATCTGAAGAGACAGACCCTCATCGAAGCAAGAACTGTAGGTGCTATAGTGCTATTACAGCTACGTAACGGGTTGTTTTCTTTCTATTACAGTACAATTGAGTGAGAAAAGTTATTCTATATTGTGACTGAAAGTATACCTACCGAGGTAAACTGTATGCTGTTGTGTTTCCTTATTTTAAGGTGATTAAATTAAGCGTTTTTAAACGGTTCTTTAATGTTATTTAACTGTGTACCGCTACCTACCGCTTTAATTTATCATTACCTATTTTACAGGTCGTTTTGTCACACGAGGCTCGTAGTTCTGGGTTGTTCCCACTTTCCTAGTTATTTTGTAGTTGTAGGCTCATCCGAGATTTAAGTGTAATTACAATAAAATTTGTAATAATAAGTCAAAGATAAAAGAGAGATGTATGTTTGTTTGTCGAATGTGGATCTATGGGAACAAGCCAGTTATTGAGGCCGCCCAATGGGGCTTAATGTTGCGATTTCCAATCACTATCTATCAATTTACTAGGTAGACTGGTACCTGTCTATTTATTATTATACAATAGAACTAAAGGTTCCTACACAATACGCAAAATCATTTCGTAAAAACGTTTTTGCATGTCCATAAATAATATTAGAAGTAGGTACATAATTATATTACCTACTTAGGCGCTGAAGGTTAAACATTATGTAGTAAACAATGCTGAAACGTACATATAACATACCTTCCTACAAACGTAGTTAGACTACAATAAATACATTCCAATTGCATTAATACCAAACCAAGGTAGGTACCTCCGTTACCTACCTACTTATAAAACCAGACGCATACAGCTACACATAAAGAGCATATTTTAGTCAAACGCGAATTAATAAGACTTGCAGACTACTAGTGAAATCCTCCTAGTGAAATCAACGCAAAAGCAACCTTCCCACCTCAACAAATGGGTGAACGTGAAGCTTCCAGTACCTTTCTGCACGATTTAACTCAGCCTCAGCGCCGCGCCGCCGCCGCCGCCGTCCTCCCAGGGCCGGATTAACCCTATCGGGGCCCCTAGGCAATGCAATTGTCTGAGCCCCTTTACTTTAGCCTTTTCTTACTTATAAAAATATTTTTTTCTATTACAAATGTTGAGTCGATCTCCAACCAAGCATCTCGTCGAGTTTTGAAAAGAAGAAGGTTATAATATTGCGGAAGAATCTATACAAATTTAAAAAAAAAAAAAAATTGTTAGTTGAAACGTTTTTTTTTTCTTTGTTAGCTAGCATCGCCCGTATCGACTAGGCCCCCGTGGGCCCCTAGTCGGTGCGGGGCCCCTAGGCAGTTGCTTAATCCGCCTTATGGATAATCCGGGCCTGCGTCCGCCAGAAGGGTAATTTGTATGCTCACATCTGCTGCATTAGTTTAACTTCCAGTCCAGAGCCGGAGCACTCTCCATAACTTGTCTACCAGGTACGTATTAGATATACCTACCTAGAAGGCGCCAGCTTTGACTGTCGAATATGGGTGTACCTACGGCGAACCTACCGTCAGATTCGTTACATTTCGGTTGTATGACACTATAGGCACCTGGGGACTCTATTAATAAAATATCCAATAAAAGTTATGTGGAAGTTATTACTTATTATCATAAGTAAGCAGAATAGGACAAAGGCATTACGATGAAAAATGAGGATAATTTATACATTTTGAAAATGGCGTCTCCCTTTTTTTTTACATTCAAGTTAAATCTACTGAAGTGACGTATTTAAGTATTTGATAGCTAAGAATCTTACTTATGCATTGTTTTTTTTTTACAAAAAAACTGTAAGCAGCCTGTGCACAGGTATTAATGGTAGAACTGGTACAGTTCCCACCAAAGCCCTAACTGTCCTGTCTAAAAAAATACCATTACCGTGAACGAAGGCAACATAATTGTTGAAGCATCATAGTTTTTGAACGTTACTTATTACTCATTTTTTTGATAGCATGGCGTGGTTTTCGAACGAGCAAATTATCGACAGTTTTTGAGGGTAATTTGTACAGATTTATTTTCTTGGATTACTTTATGCAATCAGTGAGGGTAGTTTTGACTCGTGTTGCCGCTCGCTGGTTAACTGACAGTTCTCAACCTACGCCGGAGCTGTGAAGCGCGCTTGCTTACCGCAATATACGAAATCGAGCTGAAACCGCATATTGCAGCCCCATCGCCAGTGGGGCTCCCGTCAGTGGTGTGTGCTAGTAAAATAACAATCGAACCCTTTTTGATTATCAACCAAATTACCTGTCATATTTGCAAATGAACGGCGCCGTCTAATCGAGGACCTGAGCTGGAAATCGGTTAGTAGGCTTGCGTTCATTACCCCCCCATGAGCTATTCAAGTTTTGCTTATAGTGGTTTGTATTGCATACATATACGATGATATGCATACATATATAAAATGAAAGTCTCCAGCGGCTCGTGAAGGAACAAGCAAAAATATTTGTACAAGTAAATAATCTTTGTGCTACGGTGAAGTCGTGAAATATATCTAAACCAGCAGTAAGTAGGTTTACAAAGTTGTTTCTCCGAGGGCTCGCATTTGGCCAATCTTCTTATCTTCGTTGTCGTCCGGTTTGAGAAATGCCATTGTGGTTGGGTGGATGCTGCACGCCTCTGTAATGGCGTTGTGGTTTATTTCCATAAGAACGGTGGCTCATAATCTTGCTAAGCTCATTTCAGTGGTTGGAGCCAAATAGGGGCTTTCTCCTGGGACGTTTGGAATTATTGCAAAATCATTGGATGACGTGTTCTCTAGAAAGACTTACCTAATTGTAGGCGAGTAATAATATCGAGCTTAACATTTCTTTGGAAGCCTTCGTTTTATGCATATAATAAAATAACATAAAAACTAATGAAATCTAAATGACGTAAAACAGAATTCCAATAACCTCGCTCGCCGAATAGGAACGTGTAGATGATAACCGTTCTGAGAGAATAAGAGCGAACGACCAGCTACCAGCCGCTAGCCACCGACAAAAACAAAGAACCATAAAACTCATGCAGCACTCGCGCTATCTCTGCCGACAAATCTGAAAGCATCATAACATAACACTGTTACGATTTAGAGAATAAACTCAAACTACCGGAGCGCCAATGGAATACCTATCTGAAACAAAAGCGGTACCTAATGGGCGCCGTAAGCCCCGTAAAGGAACGTAGCGGCCGTAAACTAAATAAAAACCCTTGGCAGTAAAACGAAAGGTACCTAAATTACTTTATTACTGGCAGTTATTTTAATTTGGAGTGAACGGGACCTGGCGGGGACAACGGGGACGCGTCGAGGACCCTTTCACATTGCCGCCGCACTTGGAACCCTTGCAAACCTCTCCGAACTTATTATTGCTGAGGGTCGCATGTTTAGTTTCGGAACTTGGGCAGATGATTAAGGTTGCTAAAGTAAAGTGTAGGTAGTGTCTAAAATCATATATGATTATACAATCATTTGGAAAAGCCTCGTGCTACGACTATCTGCAATTGGGTCCTTCTCAAAGCTCCGTGCTTTTTGTTCCCAGCCAGATCCACAGGTTTGCTACACGTTTCTAAACAAAGGGTAGATATCAGTATCATGTATGGATCTGTCATTATTATTTTAATACGTACTCGTGTAAATGACTTGTATCGTGTAAAATCACCTTTGCCTGTAGGTATATGCTTGCCATGGGAACTCTACTTCTTGTCTCGTTTCTATATTCATCCTGCTTTATAAAGAAAGTCAGTAAACCAGTAAATCTAGTAATATCTCCATTGTATATCCTTTCACTCTCCTCAATTTAGTTCTGTACCTACGTGATTACTTTTGAGAAGCTATTTTCAAAGGACCTTTCTCTTGATTCAATGCCTGCGAGACGCTCTATAGCGTCTCAAAGCGAAGGGAATGTTTGCGAACTCATTCATAAAATGTAAAGAGCGCATGTAAAGAAGTTTTTTCTATGGCATGGGATCTGTGTTCTTTGTGATTATATAAAGACTTGTAGACTGCACTGTCATGCAAATTTCATTTTTATTTCAATATCATTTTCTTTGTTCGGCTTGTCTTTCTTTAGATTTCTCATGGATAAGAGTACTATCAGTTATTCTATGGCGCTGTGGACCGTATTGTGGCCTGTAGACGACCTTTACGCAAATAGTAATCTTTAAAACTTGTTTTAACGGCTTTTTTTTTTCTCTATTCTTGATCAGATAAAAGGTGACGCCTCAAAAGGGCCTGAAAAGTTATTTTGATAAAAAAACGTTCGAGCAAACGGGATTCTGAGCTATTTACCACGTTTTTGTTAATTACTTGATGTGCCTATCTATTTATTTATTAATGGAAATACGTTGTAGTAGAAACGAATAAATTCTATATAAATACGGTCAGCCTCAAAAGTAGCTGAACATCTCCGTATACATAATACAGCTAACTTAAATGTTGAAGTGTGTAAAATTTAATTGGAAATTAGGTCATGTTCGGATACAGTTGAGGCCGACTGTACGAGCTGTGATACTTACTTGTAATATTGTTTTCTTTCTGTAAATTATATAAAGGTGTTTTTAAACAGCTACGGAGATCATAAATCTTCTTTAATTATTAGTCCAACGTTTTTTCCAATGCGATTTCATGTTATTGTGTTCCCAGGGAACAATTAATTTCCTCCAGTGAGTGTCGTTCTTTTATGTTTTCGTCCAATTCGTGGCAGGGCTGCCCCTGACGTGTATTGTTGTTCGTCGTTTTGTCGCAAGTCGTCACTCTCGTCACATCAAAGCGCTTCGCCCTCGGCTTTGATGCGAGGCCCTAATTACAGGTTTCCCGAAAAAGTCGTTCACCATTCCTGGGTAAAGCCGCGTAGAGCGGGTAATTCGCCGGAACATTGCGTCGCCGTCCGGTGGCCGAGGCGCGCCGCCGCCGCCGGGTTCCTGTCCAATTCTTGTGTTTAACTACAATTTTTAGGTTTCGTATGTATGTAGACGTTTTACCTTAGAATTATTGTATCAGCAGTGAAAATAATTAAGAAAGTGCGATAGAAAACTCAATAAGCTAATATATAATTACAATAATAACGAGTCACGATCACAAACATATGTTAGATCTGACTCTGACCCCTTACTAGGATTTCCTGTATCTATAGATTTAGGAACCAGGAGGACCATGGTCCTACAAACATCCAGACTCAGAGCAAATTAGCCAAAAGGAAAATTGGTTACAGGGAAAAACAATTTTTTTTAATATTTCCTGCTTCATGCAAGTTTGGTAAATACATTGAATTTTTTGTATGGCCTTAGCAGCTAGTCTGTGACCTCGGAGCTAATTTTTCCTACTATCCTCATTTCCTAAGGTTCAGTGAATAATTATTTTGAAGTCTGGCGCAGTTTAATCTCCCCTCCCTTACTCTCCCGTCGGGGACAGGGAGAGCTCCTCGAGAGACGAAAATATATTAATTCTAAATTAACCTCGGATTTAATTAACTCACCTGGAGGCAGATTACTTTGCGGAGGCAGATAAAAACAAATCCAGAACGAATTACATCTCCCCGACTCTACATTAATTGTAGAGATTTATAATACGAGTATACTCGTATAGTGAAAATAAATTTTATTTATATGTACTCTACGTCAGGCGTTTATTTTTAGTAACAGTCTTCAATCTTCTTGCAGTTTTTTTACATAATCATAGTCAATTTAAAAAAATATTAAAAATTCACCCCATCTTCCTTATATTAAAGCAACCGAGGATTTTAAGAACGCCATAAAGGAAACAACTCTGGGAAAAGTGACCCTTTTCTCCAATGTCGCGCTCCCATAAAAGCAACCGAATGTTATTGTATGGAACATTCTTTTATGTCACATTTCGTACAATGTATGTGAACAGCATGGAATACAAAAAGGTGTGAACACTATAGTACCTTATCGTTGTAAGAAAACTCCACAATTCTTTGAGTAATGCAGCTGCCGGGTACATTCTATATTCCCTTTCGCAATAAAGCGTCAATTAGTAAAGAGTTTTTCATTGTCTAGCATTTCAATTGTAAAATATTATAGTGAAGGTATGTTTGTATTTCTTAGCTCTGCGTAAGTGAGAAATTGTTTGAATACTTTAGTGAGCACTATATCGTTCCAAGAATGTTCAAGTCCCTTTGAAGTTCGTTTGCGTGCGTGGTGTGTGTTTACTGCGACAAGGTGTTAAAGTTATAACACATTTAATTTATAGTTGTCGGTACAGAGAAGGGCACTTTTCATAAAAGCGGGGGTTCGGGGTAATGCTTTAATTTAGAGCCGTAACAACAACCGCTCACCATTACAACGTTAATGTATTATACAAAAAAGGAAATTTCTTATTTACGATTCTTCCAATACTGTATTTTAATATTAAAACTTAAAAGCTTACGTCAGAGTTCTTTTTATCTCATAAACTTTACGACATCTTTGAAAGCTCCATAAATAAAAGCGTTCTTAGAATTTTCATTTTGTTATTTATGACATTATGGTAATATCTGTTTTACGCGATCGCAATAATTATATCCAACAATACATTATGTACTTATATTACGTAGAATGCAGAGGAAAGCTGCACACTATCGGCGAGCTTTCGAGTGGGTTCCCATCCCCACTCTCCGCACCTACTTGTTCCAATGAATTTCAAAGGCAAAGCTTTTATCAAATTCTCTACATTCAACTTCACGCCGCGATAATTGAAAGCAAACAGCACGGAGCACTTCAGAAAATGGACCACGAAACAACTCCGGGGGATGTGCGTGAGAGAGCGCACAAAGCCCTCGATACTAGCACCGAATGTAATTAAAAACCTCGTTGAAATCGCCCATTGTGGAACGGCCCATTATAGGAAATGCCCCTAAAAAATAACAAAGGCAGTTAGATGCGCAGCGTTATGAAACGGAACGGACCGGCTCGTAACGGAGGCGATGCGATATATCGATTCAGTTCATTTTTCTATTACGGCCTGTCACCCCCAGCTGACGGCTCCGCTAGCGGCCTGTTATTGCAACTAACTGCTCTGCGATTGGCTACTCATTAGACACGGCTCCGTGGTAGCGGGTAATGACGGCATTACGGGCAGAGACTCGGCGGTCATTATAGACGCCCTAGTGCATGCAAATAGTAGTGTCGCAGCACACGGTGCGCGACGGCGCCGCGCGCCGGCCGCGGGTCCGCGCTCGCCGGCCGGCCGGCCGGAGCGGGCACGGCGACGTGCTCACCGCTCCGTACGCCGCCATCGATCGGTCTGGAAGTTTTCTCATATGACTTCAAATAGCTGGGATGGAGTTTTCATAATAGGTTTTGTTTCTCTAGAGAGGAGTTGGGCTTGTTTGGAAAAACAAGCATTTTAAGATAGAAATTGGAAAGGCGAGACAGTATCTATACGGGTGGGATTTTTTACTGAAATTCTCTGCTTAATATTACCTAAGGAATCCTTGGCACGATTTAGCTAAGAGTTTTATCAAACTGTGTGTGTGTGTGTGTGTGTGTGCAAAAAAAATGAATACAAATACAACATTACATTTTAAAACATCTAAAAGTGTTATGGACACACACAATAGTAAATGTAACCATTAGCTGTGGCGCTTGGTACTTAATTTCTACTTGGAAGAGATTACACACATTTTTTACCGATAGATAGCCATCTCTTTCTCCTTATAGAACAGCTATCATTTCTGAACGCTAGGCGGGTATTTACGAGATAATATCAGCTTAATGATCGACCCTCGTCAAGTCGACGATCGTTCCTAAATTAACAGGCAGCGCCCGCGGCGATGCTCGCTAATCTGGCCGTGCCAGGTCTGAGCCTTCGTATCTCTACGGCTTCGGTCGTCGCCGCGTCGCGTCGACGCGGCGTTTGATTTCAAATTAATGACGAACGTTATTGCCTTTTTTAATTGGAAAGAATTGCGAAAGGCGCCCGCGCCGCGGCGGCGGAAAAGCCATGGACACAAATGCTGGCTTATAAATCACAATACCGAGATACCTGGCAGCAAGTTATAGGCGGGAGATGAACGAGCTTTAAGCAGGATTAAAAACGTGAACAAAGGAAATTGTTAAATAATTGTTTCGAGAAATAAATAGCAGGTACCTACCGTACTGTGTCATTCAGGATGCCTTTGGGAATTAAATTGTATAAAAAAGCATAACACAAAATCATGGAGCTATAAGAAGAATCCGTAATTTAGTAGCTATGTCATATCTACTAGCTTTATGATGCGCAACTAACAAACATAATACATTTTAAAAGAACATAAAATTTTCTATAGCTACCAACATATTTTGTTCAATAAAATGCCGAGAGCCGCTGCACCATAAATAAGTATAATAAAGTATGAAAAGCAGCGGAGCATACAATCATCCCTCGAACACAATTAATCGCTCGGTCCGCGTCGCCGGCACATGTGCGTGTAATCCGCACCGTGCAGTGTGCGCCGGAAACCTGCGTGCGATCTAAATGCACGTTTCTGTGTTCAACAAAAAAGGACGAAATCTGAATTTAATTTATCAATTTTGGCTGAATGCACGACGACAAAAGCCCCGCGGCATGCGGCACCGCGCTCTACCCTGTACTATTGCTTATCTGTGTCGGTACCATACTCGTACAAGCGCACGAAACGAGTGAACGAAAGTTTTGCAGCGCACCAAACGAGTAATATAAAAGTCCTTTCATGTAAGATTGACGTGACACAGGCGCGGCGCGATAGCCGATAGGTCGCCGGGGCGCGGCGTTGGGGCGGCGCGCGGCGGCGCGGCGCCGTATCGCACGGCAGCCATGCTACGATATTTTAAATAACAATATTTTTCGTCCGATTACTTACACAAATACGAATATTAACAAAAAATTTAATAAGAACTGAATATATTAAACTATGAACCCAGAGTACTTTTTATTGTACAAATATCGTAAAAAAGTAGTATTTAATTACTATTCTGTACATAAGTTGACGTAAGCAAGTTGATAATTTATCTCCGTACAGAAATACAGAAATGAATTTAGGGAGTTTCAGGATGGTAACTTTTTGAGACCGACCCCAAGAAACGACGAATAACCCGCCTGAAAATACTTTAAGTTCAGACCTCGCTGCGACTTCCTTTACGTTTTGATTAAAAACAACAATTCCTTTAAGAATCAGTTTCTTTTGTCCGTTCAGACAATAAAGCATCAATAAATAAAGGAATACACAATAATGAAGGGAACTAGACAGACAGCGGCGCGGCGCCGCACAATGAGCTGTTTTTGTAACACGATTCGAGTGATTCGTGTTGGAACAATGGGGGCTAGGCTTTGTGTTAGGCATTGTGCTAATGACCTCTCTTATCACTCGGTGATTAGGCCGACTTCTAAAGGAATTCGCTGTTTCATGTGAGGCACTAGCTCGGAAACACTAATAAAACGAAGTAAAAAAACCTACCTGTTGTTACCTACTATTCGCCTCCTTTGTATCCCGATTTTCTTCAGATACCTACTCAGTTCGTATGGAGACCATGACGTCATGTCTCTGACGAGACTATCGGAACCCTATTTTAACTATCCTTGGTTTGTCCACCTACACATACATATACGCATAAGAGCTCTACCTGTCAGCGTCAGGTTTCGGCGAGCTTCGATATAAAGCCACCAACAATACACTGACTGACATGCTTGTAGACTTGAAGGTAATGCGAGGAGTTATTGAATTTCTGCTACAACACAACACCACATAATAGATAGTACTACGTACAATACTGCAGACTCTGCAGAGTTACAATAGAGTTTGTAATCGTGTTAGTTTTATAGGAACTATAAAGCGACGAAGTACATTACTGCTGAGTTGTATAGTAGGAGCAATAATCTCGCAGACTATGCCATGCCGCCGCGCCGGCGGCATGGCAGTCGGCAATATGCTCTGTTTAATGTGTGACTTAGAACAATTAGCTTAGAGTCCATCTTCAGACGTCACAGTGTTGTGGAACGTGCCGTTTGCCTCAGTATCGTTCTTAACATCTCATTCGCTTATAATCTTTGCTTGTCCAGTCTGTTGGATGTTCTTCGCAAGCATCGTGTCAAAATTCGTGTATTTCGTTAATATGTACTGTTCTCTATGCACATAATAATTAGGTGCATTGTACAGCGTACTTTGGCTTCTGCACGGTAACATTAAATTATACTACAACAAGGTATTTATATCGGCCGTTGTTTCTACTCGTCTGCGTCAGCAATCTTCGTTAATTCTGCCTAGCCTTCGGGTACAAATAAAGCCTTGAGCTTTTTAGCAATTTTTTTAGATTACCGACTGTTGTTGACGCAAACAGCAAAAGCCCAGGGATGGGAACCCATCTCCGCCCGCCCGCCCGGGGCGGTGGCGGCGGCGGCGGTGTGTCCAACCCTTCAAGAGCACTTTACTCCATAACCCAAAAACTTAATTATCAAAGGGCGACCGCCGCATTGTCATGCAAAACGCACGACGCGCCGAGGCCCATTCTACCAACCAACTTACAGAGGGTTTAGTTTACCAGCTGTTAAGTTTGTGTGTCTACTGACGTGATGGATTGGAGCATCTTCTACTATGCCATTGTTTACAGGCGGGAAAATGATATTGAAATGCGTCATACATAAATCTTTGTACGGTAACCTGTTCAAACCGAATATAGAAAAGTTGTAACGTTCGGGCATTCAAGTTTGAATTTTGAATTTAAGCTAAAATGAAATAATCATTTTGATCTAGTATTCTCGAACGAGTTTACGGTATTTACATTTATAATAAGCCCGTTTATATTTTAAACTGAATTTAAATGTAACTCAGTATTTTTTCTCGTATCAAATGAAGCTGCCTGCTCAACTGAGCGAACGCAATCGCCTGTCAACTCAGATATTAATCAGCCGTCAGTTGCGACTCGGTAGTCGGTAGTCGGTAGTCGGTACCTACTACGTTCGTTATCTTCAGATCTACGAGTACGTAACACAATCCGTCCCTAATTCTTGGCGTGTTGTGTACAGCCAGCATATTAATGCGAGTTTCGGTGACGCTGCCAGAACCGTGGATTATACTCCACAAGTTACTGTGATACTGAAAACGGGTAAGGTTTTCTGATTTTTGGAGGGTCATATTTTCTTTTGTAATTAGTTTCTGAAAGAAAGGAAGACATACAGGCATGTCTATAGCAGAGCTAGATTATATGAAAATGGTTGTCCTAGAGCCATTATCTAGGAAGGAAATAGGGGAATACGTTTGTATGGAGAATCAGCCTATCCACAGGGCTCTTAATACAGTTTTCCCTGATTCCCGCTTCATATTTCATCACCGCGTTACTAGACAACCGGCAAGGCGGCATCCTTCTATGGCATCCATTAAGAACGAAGCCCCATGCTTTTTCATTCTTAATAAGAACTGCAAAAGAATGGAATGCTTTGCCTTCGTCTGTGTTTCTGTCAAAATTTAACCCTGGATTGTTCAAGTCGAGAGTGAATAGGTATATCCTAAGCAGGCCGCAGACCACATCGTCGCGTCCCATCAGGTGAGAATATGGTCAAAGGCACGCCTAGTAAGTAAATAAAAAAAAGTTACAGATAGAATACTGTAGCTGCTAAAACCAATTATGTGTACTGCTATTTACTACGTAATACCACAGAATACTTCACAGTACAGTTAATACTACGTATAGGGTCTCGGATGGAACAAGTTAGCGAGTAATCCTTGACGCGTCGGCGTGGGAGGCAGTACACAGTACACAGTACACAGTACACAGTACACAGTACACAGTACACAGTACACAGTACACACTCCTGTAATGTGCGGGAGTGACAACTACTTACTATCAATGGTATGGACTACTAGGGAAGGGGAACAGGGTCCAGATGCTGGACGAATCCTCGCATGCTTCGCTATTCTTCTCAACATTTCGATCTTCAGTTCATTAGGTCGCGTCATGACAGTGGGTATAGGGGATCCAGAGATTTGTAACAAATACATTTTAATAATAAATGCCAATTAATTGTAATAAGTGGGAAAGGGCCTGCAACCAGCACAAATGGCACAATGGAAGCGGGATAACGAATAGTTCAAGCTAATGCGGAGATTATACTTGAGGGGAAAGTTGGGAATAGTTGGCAACAATTAAAATAAGCTCAAGCTCAAACCCGCTCTACTGTTATATTATTGTTCGGATTTTGAGGGGAGATTATTTAAAAATGCAAAATTTGTGAGAATATAAAATATACATGGTAACTCAATGGTTTTTCGTGGTACATTGCCCGACCGCTATATTTATGTAGGGAAAGAATAACCTACATAACGTTATTTAATTTTCCTTTGTACCGAAATATCATTTAATCTTGATAGGCATGAGCTTCCAAAGCCGTAGACGGTTTATGGCTTAGCTGCGGACTGCCTGAATCTCAAAAGGAGCAATTCCAATGTTGTTTACGAGTGTGCATGCTCAATAAGAAGAAATAATATAGATTTATTGTTTGTACTGGTCTGAACCATCAATGGACGCTTCGCTCCGTCGTAACAGCACTAGGTCTAGCAGCAACGCACCAGATCTCTGCGAAAGGGCCGTGTGGCATTTTCCCATCCTTCCTTTTCAGAGAGAGGCGTAGTGACGACCAGCATGTGCCGCTTAATATCATCTGTTTAATGACGTCAATAAAGGTTGTAATTCTCCGCCTGGCGCAGCCATGATTGTTTTCTTGACTAGACAGATGCCGAGCTGGGATAATAACAAGGAAGTTTTACCAAAGTAAAAGGAATCCATACTTGCAACTTGCCAACTTGTCACTAGTTGTTCACTTGTTTTGTTCACCAAACCGTCCACAAAGCTTTCGTGCCATGACATTAAACCCCACATTACAACCCGACCAATCTATCTTGTGGAACGCTTGAAGTAGGTAATAAAAACCATGGGAAATTTTCTGTTTCACTCACACTCGTGTACGCTATATTACTAGATCTGAATAAGAAGGCTGTGAGACAACTGTTGCCTTTTATCTTCCTTTATTCTCATGACAATAATGTTCTGTCATCAATGTCATCATTATTGTTTATCTTGGCTTGCTTATCTTGTCGTTATAAGTTTTTCACTTTGGAGTAACATATAAATAGGTAGGTGTGTTACCTAAACAGTTACCTAAAACAGCTGTATTGTTTGGTTAAAAGACTTCAAGCATTAGCATTAGCAGCAGCATGGGTGACAAATCGTCTTCATTAAACTTACGTACCTATTTAGGGGTAATGGCAACGGCAGGGGTATCGTTCTCGCAGACAGATGATGGCCGCATTTCCACGGGCTGGTATAAACAAGAACGCAAATGAAACGTTTCCTCTGACGAGTGCGTTGTATGTAGGTACAGCTCACGGTTTACGTCACCATTTCCCGACCCCGCTCCGCTCCGTTCCGCTCTCGCCAGGTAGGTTTCGCTTAATAGTTTATTTTTCCATTCCGTTCACAGGCATGTTCATAAACTTTGCAATACCGATATCGAGCGACCTACTTGCTTACAGCCATTTGGCGACGAGGACCGGCAGCTGCATTCAAAATCATCGCCTTTCATATCCCGCGCCGTGCCATAGTCGAGCTAGTTATTTATTATCTTATTATTCGAAAAAACTCCGACAATTTCACATGAAATCTCGGCGCAATCACATATTCATCTTTCTATTGACGTCCAACAAAAAAGCAGTAATTTTAATGGGTCCCCGAAGGCTGCGAACAAAGCGCACCCCAATCCAGCGCCGGGTTGCTTGTTTTTTGTCCGACGACGGTGGCGACGCGGCGCGGTGGCACAATGGCTCATTATGGCGCTGCGCGGCGCGGGGCCGCGACACTTGACTACGTCTAAACAACTTTACGACATTTCTTTTACGATTCGCAATTAAAATGTTGAACGACTCAACTCTGAACCTCTGCAAACGCATAAAATTGTTTTCGAAGGTTTCGAGGGTAGCGCCGCCCGCAACTCCCGTTGTTTCGCTCGCGGCCGACCGCGGCCATTACGATTCTGAGTCAGTCAAATTCCGGATTAGTCAGCGGAATTAGCATACTAGACCGATAGACTGGCATTACCATTTCTTGAGAACCGTGAATGCGATTTATGTACATCGCGGGATTATTCCGATTCGGTTGGCATTCGAGCCGGTATCGCCTTACATCGGCGATCAAACGAGCTTCGTGTCCGTTGGCCCTTTTATGGGCTTCGTAAGCTCTCGTTTCAGAGAATTTACCTCTTTCTTATTATAATTTACTACTTCTGCTTCGGGAACCCTAATTCGTTTTCCATAAACTCGATTCGTCGGAATACGCAGGCAAATGGAATTCATCGTATCCGATATAGCGCCGAGGCTATTGATTTTGGATAAAGTTAAAATATTGGAAACAATGTCGGCGAGCGGCGCGGCGCGGCGCGGCGGGCCCCGCGGCGCGGCGCTCGTCTAAACCACAAATTAATACTACAAACACTCGATACCGAGTTTCAACTAAACAGGGGAAGATGGTTCCGTCGACTGCACAGAGAGGCTAAACGAAGCACCGTGCTACCGGTACTTTTTGGCGAACTTTTTGTGAGCGACACGGTGTCTACCGGTCGGAACACGACAGCCCCCGGCAGGTGGGCTGTGATGTCGGCGCCGCCGTGCCCGGTGACCGGTGCGATGGCCGGCGTGTAGGTACTGAATCTGCGCCACAATGAGAAGCATCGCCTAGAGCGGCTCACAAAGAGGTTTCGGCTTTCTTGTGTGGAACCTGTTTCGTACATGTTTACAAAGTATTAAACGTGGAAAGTTCTTTCTTCGATAACCAGTTTGACCTGGCTCTGTGAGCAGTCTTTCGGTAAGGGTTGCGTATAAATTGAATTACAATCTTGAAACTCTTCTCAGTACATACCTAAAACATCAACTCGCATAAAGAGACAGAGGCACCGGCTGCTGAAAGTGTGCGCCGCACCGCGCCGCCCCGCGCCGCGCCGCGCCGCGAGTGCAGCGGACTGCGGAGCTGTCTCCGAGCCGCGAACGTGTAGTCATGTCATGCAGAACAAACACCATAATATTTTGTCAAACATTGGTCGTGATGTGGAGCGCCAGCGTCCTCGCCGCGATCCCCGAGTCACGCTCGTCACGTTTCATAAACACGAACACATTCATAGCAAATCGATAAAGTACGTCTAGACGTGCCATTCGTTTCAAAATATTTTTTGCAGGATTAGATACGATCCAACGAGTACTTTGTGCGATAAGTTAAATTACACTTTTTATATTTTGTCGAATTTATTATTTGAAAGCGGCGCGACGCGGCGCGGGGCGGGGCGGTGCGCCACCGCTGCCGCCGGTCGTAGATCGTATTTACTTATCGTTCTGTGAATCGATATTTCATTTCTTTTGTCAGTCTCGGAGGAGCGGTCTGGCAGCGGACGAGGTGAAATATCGCCATTCTACGGAGCTATTGTAGTTATAGACAAAGGTAGTGGCTCCGAGGGGATTCCGCCGTTTTTCTAATATCGAGATAATATCGAGATGTGAGATATAACTCGGTCGCGATGCTCGCTGTAATTGCCAATTCGCTGAATCTACGACCATTCTGTGTGTTCAACGGATAGACGACTGCTATTTGCCATTGAGCTATACGTACTACCAAGATCGTTGCTATTTGTATATTTGTTTCCTTTTCTTCTCTTGTTCTATCCAATCATACAGGAGCCTAATTATATTGGTACAGCTATTTTTATTGTCAATATCAGTTTACTGTTTTACAGGTAATTCTTTTTCGATTGTGTATTGCGACCAACAAAAAGCTTTTCTTTCCTTGTTTTCTAAAAATGAGTGTACAATAATATCTCATTACTTCTCAATTCTTTACGACTGTCCCCACGTAGAGCGGGTACAGTCTTTATCCGTCCCTACAATGAAAATCAAGTAACAATAAACAAAGCAGTAAACATGATACCTTATACTACGAGTAAGTTCTTTGAAACAATGCCTTCGTGTCCACATTCACTGTGCACTTGTGCAGTACAGTAGGTACCCTAAGGTTACCTACTTAGGGTAACTTTATTAATTATTAAAGGGGCCGCCCAATAAACGGTTGTTCCGGTTCGCACAAATAAAGGCCATCGCGCACTTCAAGAAGTCAGATCCCGGACGCAGCGAAATATTCGAATTTTCGAAGAATTAAATTGAATACTAAAAAGCCTAAGTAAAAAGTTGTGGATCTGTCTGGGAACCAAATCATTGGCCTATGGGCCGTAACCATTGTTTTGAAATGTAACCTCGCATATATCCCGGAGCCGAACACGGCGAATCGCTGGAAAAATTCGGAAGTCAAGGAAATCCCAGGGCAACCTGATGACGTCATCAGCAGTGATGCACCGGAATAAACGGAGCGCCCGACCACGCTTGCCTTTTTTTGTGAGGTCACAATTTTGCGTGTTCGGCGCGTTCGGCCCCAGCTTGTGTGCGATCACCTTTATCCTCCGGCTTTCCGCCTAACTACAACGCTCGGCTCTCGCGGCTCGTGGAAATAAGTTATATAAAGTGGAAACATTCCGCAATCAGGAACTGGGGAAAAACGATACCTTACAAACAACGTCACGAAATTGAATAACAACTCCGCCCCGTCTGTTATCGATTGATAGCATTCGGGGGCCGACAAACTCTTATACTGGAGAACGGCACTAGGTATAGGGCGTAGTTCTGTTTACTCTGTGGTAAAGGTACTTCATTGGGTATAGAGCGATCACCACCATCTGCACATATATATAAGTGAATAAATATCGCGTCACGGTCTTTTATACATAGATCCTGGCCCCTGAGTAAGATTCCATGTATCTAGAGAATCATAGTTTCACACACACACACACACACACACACACAAGCACACACACTCAGAGCTAATACCTGTGGTTACAGACTATGAAACCCTGTGGGCTGTAGCTGTAATTCACACAAATGTAAACCGTGTGCGAGAATCGAACCGGCAACCTCAGGCTTCGCAGTCGGCATTGCGCCCCGGAGGGCGACATTATACCAATACTACTGTTGGTGCCAGCTGCCTTTAAGAGCATTAAATCTTTATTCTGCACTAGCTGTTAAACTGCGGGACTTGGAGAATTATATTTTTACCATATGTTCTGAACCCTGGAAGATATCAAAGAAAATCATTCACAGACAAAAACGGTAATTTATGATTACTTGATAAGCAATCTTATGATAGCAGTTTTCAATTAAATTTTGGCATTTATATTGAATTCACAGACGGACACTTTAATTTTATTAATTGGTCCAGGTAGATAAGTGAAGGCCAAGTTGGCAAAACGAGTCGCCAACGCCGGAACCATTCTAGAGAAAGTTATCAAATGATGCCACTAAAATATAAATGTCGCTAATATAAATACCGTATCAGGATATTACTTAAGTTACGGCGATTTTACTTTCGGTAGAATGTCTCATTTGCATTTCTGAGGAAATCGGTGGGTTGAATACTTCTTCTAGGTCTTCTAGGTTTTTTGTCGCACTAAATAATAACATTTATACAATGCATTAGTAATTGTAATTAATTAATTACGTGTTTCTATTTCCTGCTAGTTGTGTATTTGTTTTGAAAAGTCAATTTATAACAATAGAGAGAATCCTATTATATTATTACATGTAATAAAAGCAAAAGATTGGATATTGTATGTAGGTATAAATCGCGCATAAACAGCTGAAATATCACAAAACAAAAACTTTTTTATTTTACCGTAAGGTTTTTTTTTTTAATTATCTAGCTCTATAAAGGTGAAGAAGGGTGTCAAAGTTGATATAGAAAACGGAAAACTGCGTCTGAATCCGTGGCGACGGCGACGTGGACGTATCAGTAGATTGGAACCATTGGTTCGAACGGTTATTATTATTAGCACAGTGCAGTGCCGTGCAGGATTATGCAATGCAAAGTTCTGGGTGGCACTGTACCTGTTATGGGCAGGCGTAGCGCTTACCATCAGTTGAACGACTTGCTCATCTCGTCACTCAGAAAAATAAAAAATAAAATACCAACAACAGAGCTTGAAGATTAACAGACTACCAGATGTGTGTGCAGTTTTGTTAAAATAAATGATTTCTTTCTTTAACATGACCACAGAAATATATAATTCACCTTTCAAACAATAAAAAACAGAATCAAAATCGGTTTTTCCGTTCGGGAGCTATGACACACACACACAGACAGACAAGACACGTCAAACTTATAACTCCCCGTCGTTTTTACGTCGGGGGTTAAAAACAGAGTACAGCCAACATGGACAAGCTTTTGCCATCAACGTGATAATGTGCGGTGAGGGCCAGCCAGCTGTTAAACCAAGCTCGAAATCTAAAGTTCACATACATTTACGTCACGTTTTTTTTAATTGAAGTGGTGTAGGTATTACTAAACATTACATTTGTTATCCGTTACGGAACGTCGAGCCACTAAGCTTTATGTAAATGTCGAGGACCTCTCAGTACAAAAATCAATACCAAACAATGTATTGTCCTTTCATTTCATACGAGGGACTTTATGTAGATGTCTATATAATATGGAATCTCGTTATTTTTTTTAAGAAAACTTGTCGGTACAGTCAACAACGAAAGTCCCTAAACATTTCCTAAACTGCAACTTACAATTTTACGCAAAATTTTAATATTTTACAGGCTAATGTTACTTTTAGGACGAGTGCGGGGAGGTAGGATCAAATGTTGGATTTTGATATTTGGGATCAAAAGTTGAAAAAATAATAAATTTATCTCTTTTAGATAATATCTTAGTCTAGGGCATTTTTCCGGGCAAAGTTATTCCGAATAATATGGGTAGAGACCAAAGTAAAGATATAGAAGTTAAATAGCCAAGTTTTTGGACCTGTGGGAAGTTACCGCTGAGAGGCATCATTTGAATATAACAAATTGATTAAAATTCTAAACCCATTTGGAAGGAACCACAAAAAACCTGTCGGAGCCCTTGGAACATATCGTTCCGAACAACCTGATTAAACTCCTTTATGGCAACCCCGAATGCTGTTCGCGAGATCGCCCCCGGGGTCCGTCCGCACTAAAATTTTGCAAGACCCGAAAAATAAATAAAAATAAGTAAATCCGGAAATGAAAGGGTCAATCTGATCCCTGCGAGACCCGCGAGGAATCGAGGAGCCTCGCGCCAGGACACAAACTCTTTTCAACTTTACCCGTAAAGCTTTAGAGATCGGAATCGGTTTACTTTCGGCTTTACTTTCCCGACTGGCTCTTAGACATACATGTGGTATTATTTGACATACCTACTATGGAATACAAGAATCACAATATTCACATTATGCTTGTCTCAGGAATACGTTGTTCTCGTGGCTTTATACCTTTTTTTCTTTGAAAGGGGATTAAGTTTCAATGTATGTATAGAGCAGATGGCTGCGAAGTTCAAAACTTGCATTTGAAACTGTTTCAACTTCATATAAGAACAATCTATGGAAAGAAGATAAAAGGAAAACAGCAGACAACTCTCTTATTCACATCTAGTAATACAGCGCACACGTGAATGAGTGAAACAGAAAACTTCCCATGGTTTTTATTATTTCAAGTGTGATCCACCAAGTTGTTTTTGTCTACGTGTTACTAAATTATATGATGGCTCGAAACCTTTACGGACGGTTTGGTGAACAAAACATGTTAACATTTACTTTAGTGAGACTTCCTCGGTCTCAACATAATGCTGTTTATTTTGCGCCAAATGTCATGGGAACGGAGAGCAGTCACGCGGGATGTTGTTACGAGTTACTTTTTAACTTTTTGGGTATGAATTGAAATGTTATTTGTGTTTTTTTAATCTCTTAATCTTAAACCCACCTTCTTAAAATACAAATACATATTATTGTATCGACATAATCTGGGTTCTTTTAACTCAGTCCTTTCTAAATTGTGTCAAAGAAAATGATAAAGGGTCAGCACTTCTTCTACACTATAAATTCATATTCAAGCTTCTCGGGACTGATTGAACAAATCTAATTTGAACGATAAGTATGTATAATCAGCGACTAAATTATGTAACAGAAAAAATAAACAAACAGAGCATTTTGTCTCTGACTGTACAACTGCACATGTCGTCTTTTCTCACGATCGATGCCAAAACAGCTTCTGTCTATCTACCTACAAATTATAATATGTCAGACATCTGAATGCTAGTACCTACTGTGATGTACCGTGCACGCATATTACATCTATCTAAACAAGAATTCTCATGCATAATCAATTAATTATCATCATCGTCATCAATCCATATCGGCCCACAGCTGAGCACGGGTCTCGGATCACTTTCGTAATGAGCATTAGGCCATAATTCACCACGGGGGCCCATTCCGACATACCTACCTATCCCCGCAATACAATTCAAACATGTCGGCTTTCTTTTCCTTTTTTATTTCCAATAGGCTTGCGTTGAGTATTGCCATTTTCCAGCTACGAGTTTGACCACTATCTCACGATATGCCGTGCACGGAGCACGGAGCACGGTGCACGCTTGCCTGAGGCACTGTGCCGTGTAGCACCTACCTGCTGAGGCCATTATGTGCTTGCAGTGGAAGTGGGCTGAGTAGTAATTACCCAGTTATTACCTTTACAGTGTTGCATGAGCGCCTGTTCCATACACCTCCACCTACTGCTGGTGGTTTGTCTCCGGGTAACACAGGTGGTGTTATTAGCTTTAACATGCAATATCTAACAATTGGGTAAGTATGTAGATATCTACTATTATCTACTAGATATTTCCACAAAATAAATACTGATATTACTACTACTATTTTTTTACAGTACATGTACAATGTACACTTGAATTTGGATGATAAACTCCAGCACAAACTATCTATAATGTAAAGAAGATTTAACAAAACTTTCTAAAGTTGTCGATAAAAACCGCGCATTCAAAGCAAAAGGGCAAAAAGAATAGAAAATCGAGCCGTCTATTATTTTGCAAGCGCCTTCTGTCACGTTTGCAGTCCCGCGCGGCGAGCGAGTCGCGCCACAGCGCACGCCAGCTCAGTAGGCGGACTTCGGGATTCGTCTAGCCACGGGTCTAGATTACGTTTTCCTTTCTAATGTATTTCTTTCACTAAAAATTTATCCACTTGTATATTATTATTCTATTTTTAATACATAATAATAATAATATGTAGCTTATTTATCAAATTATTATACACGATATTAACGTTGACAAAAATGTTGTTCCAGAATTTAATTTCCCTGTTCCTAAAGGAGCGCCCAGCTCTCAGAGCGCTGCGAATGCATCGCATTTCACGGTATAAACGCATATTTAAATGAAACATCCCGCTCACGACTCCGCCCGCGGCGCCCCCGCCCCCGCCCCGCCCGCTGCCACTATTAAATTAATTTCCTCCCTGCACCTCACTCACTCCGGCCCATGGATGGACAAATGCTAATAACATCCTCCGTATTGGACAAGTTATTATGTGCTTGCTTATTCATACACGAATCCGTTTTAGAAGCAAATATTATATTAGAGATAACGTTGTAATGGACGCACGCCTTCTAAGGACTCATTAACAAGTGACACTCGACGCGACGTGGCATTATGGCATAAGCAAATACGTGTAGCCGTGAGGTAAGTTTTTAGTTCAGGTCCAAAGCAGCACGTCTGCAACGGTTTCGAAACCGCGCCATTATCGGATGGCTCCCATCGAGATTGCTTATCTGCGAGAGAAACTAAGCTGAGCGCAAACAGCTCGGCTCCGAATGCTGAGCACGTCCTAAATAAATACAAAGATAGCGTGTAATGTGAGCGTGAGTGTGTGCGACTGTGCGTGGTCACCGGAGCGAGGGCGGTGTCGCATGTCGGGTGCAGCCGACACCCGAGCGAGTGCGGTGTCGCGTCCGTCGCCGTCGCGTCGGTGCAGCCGCTCGCGTTACGGATCGGATGCAGCCGCGGACTCTCGGTAGCCCGCTGCTAGGATAACATAACCTGAGAGCCAATTTCTCACCGCAATTTACATTATATATAGTGCGTATACCCACCCAAGTCCTCATATTATTGAAGTTTTAACTACCTAATTCATTCTTTGATGATGACGTTTGTCGAATTAGTCCCTGAAATTAAAAACTCTCGCAAAGTTGAAAGTCTCCCTGCCGCTCACCCCGCGCCCCGCGCCCCGCGCGTCGTCGCGTCGCCTGTCACGTTTCATATTTGAACTTCTTTGTAGTCAGCTGTTTGACATTCGTATCACACCCATCCTCCACCGCCGCCGCCGCCGCCGCCCCCCGGGGCCGGGTACTCGTGTGCGTAGTGCATTTCTGCGCAACACTCGCATCGCTGGTAAGCAACCATCGCCATTTTTATCGATCTGTCGATGAATGGTGCCTTCGTCGGCGGGTTGCGTCCCACCCCCCGCGCCCGCCGCCCCGACCATGCTGCGCCCAGCGCGGCTCCTCCTGCGACGAGCGATTCCCGCTGCAAGCGAGCACGCACGCTCCGGGGAAGAAGAGCTTCTTCGTCATACTTATCACGACCGAAGACGAGATCCTCGGCGCGCGCAGCGGGGAGCAGGGTCGAGATGAACGGTTTCTCGGCGGTACCGGAGGGAGACCGGGGGCGGCGCGGGGCGCGAGCCGGGCGGTGCGCAGGCGCGCGGGGCGCAGCAGCCAGTCTCTCGGCCGCCGCCACTTCGCGCGCACGTCCGCGCGTCCGAGTTCGGCACACACGATCAGCTGATCGGCGCGCCCCGCGGCGCACATGCCGTGAGGCCGCGCCCGCCGCTATGACGGGCTACGCCCGCGGCGAGGCCGAGTTCGCCGCCGCCGACCGCTTCCGCCGGGACGCGCGGCCCGCCTCGCTCGCCCCCAAGGACTACTCGGTGCCTTTACACGTAGACTGCAGTATCGAATACGAGCTTCCCGACTGTGCCAAGCCGCCGCAAGGCGTCAAGATCGAGCCGTTGCTCATGATCCACCCCTCGCACTTCCGGAGGCTCGAGAGCCTGCGGCGCGTGCCGTTCGTGAACAACCTGCCGCGCGGCGACGCCGCGGGCGCCGCGGCCGTGACGCCGGCGCGGCGCGTGCCGCGGCCGGCGCGCCGCTGCTGCCGCGCGGCGCCCGCGCCGGCCGCGCCGCCGCCGCAGCCGACGCCGGCGCAGCACGCGCGGCAGCGGCCGCCCGAGGAGGCGCCGCGCGCGCTGTGCTACCGCTTCGAGTCCTTCGCGCCGGAGGCAGCCGCGGGTGGCAAGGCGGTGCGCGCCAGGCTCAAACCGCACCCCTACCTGCCGCCCGAGGCGCTGGACTGTGATATCGGCCGCTTGCCGCCGCCGGCCGCGCACTACGACCGCTTCGACAAGCGCGCGCTGCAGCAGCTGCCCATCTACATGTAGCCGCGCCGCGGCGGTCTCTGTGATGTTTCGTTGTAATTAGTTAGTGTGATAAGTGTCTCGCGTCTGTGTTCGGGCCGAGCGCGCCCGTTCGCGAACGAACCTGATACCAAATAGTACCTATGTACGTTGATATTGTTTAAACGTTGATTAGTGTGTTGTTGTACCGGACGATTATGTGTTGTGTTCGCCGAGGACCTGGACCGTGTCGTGTTATCGTTTCGCAGGTGGCGGCGACCGCGCGGATCCGCGCGTCGTTCGCGCGTCGTCCGCGCGGTCGCCGCGTCTCGCCAGTGCATAGTGCATACTGCATACCCACCAACGAAGTATTTATTCGCAATCGCAGTAATCGACGCTTCGCGATTCAGATTATTGTACGGTCGCCGATTCGTTGCGTATTTCTGTATAAGATATCATATCGATAATTATATGTTCAAAAATTGTATTATAATAAATATGTACCTATAGAATAAAAAAATGAAAGTGAGAAAAATATAATAACGTATAAAACTAGGCATAGTTATGTTTTCGAATAGTGATGAGTTCTAGAGCAGCCCCGAGCGGTTATTTAGGATCGTATCTCTACTCTCATTTTGTAAGCGGTTATGTTTGTTAAAATTATATATAAAGAGTCCTCTGATGAATAGTCTGATTAACGAATATTCGACATGTAAAAGTCTTTATAAAACGCTTACTTAGCATATCATAGTATTATATTGTGTCATAGTCCAATGCCAAAAATATAACTATCTTTTTACAAAAATCCTTAACGCATCGTTTTATTTATATCCAAAACGGTGACGGGACGTATGTGATGGAGGTGCGCGGTAGTGTGCGTGGTACAGTAGTACGGCTCGGAACTCGGACGCGACCGACGACGGAGGCGACGCCGACGGTGTGTAGTGATGTGCGCTATCGGATCCCGGCTCGCGACGGACGGTTGACGGTTGGATGGACGGTTGGATGCACCGCTGTCGATGTGAGTATCAACGTTCTGCCACAGAACACCCACTAACCGTGCTAACATCAACACAACAGTCGTCACTGCGACAAACTCTGTAGCGAGGAATCGCTTGGGTGGACAGCTTCAAATATATGCTAAAACAATTGTATCTGTCTTCTTGTCACATCGATCATGATAACGTTTGTCAACTTCCTATTTTTGACAGCATAAAATTGTTCAAAACACAAAGATCCAAATCGCCAAAGACTCCGTGAGTCGAAAAATTATCTGAATCATTCTAAATTATCACCTATGAGTAAATTTTGTATTTCACGAATGGTGAAGTTATTTGAAATGTTGTATAAAGTCGTGTGTAGTCTATATGTGGGTACTCGATGTGAGAATAACGTAACATGTGTCTTGTACAGTTATCTTGTAAGCGACGCTTCTTGGCAAGTGTCGGTGCAATGCCTTGAAACTTGTTTGAAATAATATATTCAATCAATGTGCAAATAAATAATGTATGTTATTAAAACGGAAACTTACAAATTTCTGCCTATTTTATTTAGATCACTGGAAACGAGATAAATATGCATATTAAAGCCGCAAAAGTTCTCATAAATAAGTATTTGCAGGAATAATTCGGACGTTAATGTCGCGATAAACATAATGACCCAGTAAATTATAATTTTATCTGCATCGTTAAGAATTCCAGTTTGAGGGATCATTGAGTCGAGAATGACACACGTGAATGGAGCTATCGTTTCGGTGGCAGATAACATCGCCCTCAATAACAAAGTGACCATTATTCAGCTAACAATATCCCCAGATAAAAAGACGAAAACACTATTGTCTATGGCAATAGAATAAATTAATTTGAAAAACAACACAGATAAGCGGACAGAACGTAATAGATTCAATCCATTTGAATATGACAACAACAACTGGCCACATAACAGCCGATAAATTAGAAATCGGATCAGTTATATTAATAGCATTGAGAATACAGGATGTTTCAAAGCGGAATTGTAATGAGGACGTTGAATGGGACTCGATTCGAACAGCTCACAAGTCACACAGCATGTTAATGTGAAAGACACAATATCATCAATGGCTCAAGCACACTAAAATAAAATACTAAAATGGAAATAAAATAGATATATATATTGATCGAGCCAAATTTTAAATTTCCTTAGATACCTGCTTATATTAAGTATTGAACACAACACACAAACACAATTTACCATCTCTGTATTCACAGTTTAAGCAATAAATATGATTCTGATTCTGATACTGAACACAGTTCTCATTTTTTTTTCTTGTAAATAAAAATAGCATGACTTCAAAATAATAAATTTTGAAGTTTATTAGTAAACTGTCAGTGAAGTGCCATTCAATATTTGAAATGCTTAAGTTTTCGCGCATTTACAAGAGTCATTCTTCTATTGTTTCGACATCAATAGCAATACTTCCAAAATATCCACTAAACAAAAGCATAGCGTCGCCATTCGTTCGAAATTTTATTTAGTGTTTGAAAGGCACTTACACACAATGAGTCGTGAATAATCCACAATGGACGTCGGGAAAGGAATTATTCATACCGAATCGCTATTCAGGGAAACGAGAGTTCAGCCGGAGTGTTATAATGAAACGGCGATTACAGTGATTCGTTACATTCGTGCAAACGTCGAGGCAATCAGTTGTGCCGAAGCGGCTCTAATTAAGATGCAGCGAGATAGATTCGAAGTGCACGCAGGTTTAGTGAGAACCGCACTCACGCAGCCGGAGGCAAATCGAGCATGCATACTCCATTATCTGACATCACAGCGAGCGCGTTGAATTAGCATCCGCGTAACAAACGCGAAATAAACATAGAGCCTAATGTACGATGCGCTCGCCCGAGGGCGGGAGCTGTGTGCTCCTTCGCAACGGATCACTGCCGGCTCTCGGCGGCGGCGGCGGCGGCGGCGACGACGGACCGAATTAAAGCTATATTTATTTTATCTTCTCGGAGACGGTAAAAAAGTTTATTGTTGTTTTTATGGGTTTGATATTGCGCGCGCTCAGATTCGTGGTGCGCCTTATCAGCCAGACTCGTATCTATGGCTGCGCCCGTAATTAACTATCATATTTTAATGACACCTGTTTTTGTGCCCCAGCCACATTCCTATACTTTTATGACACGAATAAAAGAATACCTGAAATTATTGCTTTATCACGTACACGGTTTATTGTGGCATGAAATATTTATTATCATCGGGTGGCTATTAGGCTTAACAGCCTCGAGGCGGGCAATTCCGACAACTATCGTGCGGATAAAAGCTTTAAAAGTGAGAATGTTGTAAATGTACGGTTCGCACATTGCGGCATTAGAGCGGCGCGGTTATCGCGGGATCTGCAAGAAGCCTCAGATAAGACTCGCTTCTCATAACGATCGCTAAATATAATGCCTCCCGTCACGGCCTGATAAAGCCGCTTTATGAGCGCGTCGTAAGCGGCCGCTTCCACGGAACGCACCACACTACTTACAGTGCGACGTCGCTCGGCGCTCGTCGCGTCGTCGCATTAAAGTGGAAATTCTTCGGGTGAAATTCGATTCCCGAAATGCGAGTATAATAATAATTTATCGTCGGTATTATCTCTCGTAAAACGAAAACCCAATTTATGTACGGCCGCCATCCGTCGTCATAAAACATAATATTATCGACATCGGCCCCCTCCCTAGGCGATCACGAAACTAAGCAACCATCGGCCATTTTAAGCGGGGAACTTGACAGGCGGTGTCCCGCGTGGCTCCTCTCGCCCTCCCACTCGCACGCGTCTCGTGCCGACGGGAGTGAGTGAGACCGCGCCGGGAGCGGCACTCTTTCATGTCTCCGGAAAGACCGTTCAAGATTTGAGATTATTCTACGAATACGCATGCCGACCAACTCGGCTGAGAACATTTTTGCGTTCCGAAATGACGACAGAGATTTATTTTTCTAAAATTATCCAAGACGATTTCAACGCGTAGAAGACGCGGTTAAAATAATTGCAGTGGTAAATAAAAATAGTGATGGATGATGCGCGCAAAATGTTTTAAGTGTGCGAGTGCGGTGCGTGTCCAGCGGCGGCGGCGGTGCGGCGCGGCAGCGTGGCGACCTACTGCGATCAGCTGATTGGCGGCGTGTCTGTGTGCGGCAGCGGGGGCGCGCCTCGTACGCACACACCCACACGCGCGCAACAGCTGATATCTAATGTGCCGCCGCCGCCCCCCCCGCGCCCCACGCCCCCGCCCGCCGCGCCTTGACGCGCCGACAAAGCGAAATAAAGCATCGTAGATTACACAGTAGGTCAACAGAAATGTTTATTTTTATTGTGTATTCGTGATTAAGTTATTGTTGATCGTTTGCCAACTCTGGATATTGCTTCGGCTTAATCTCAAGTAAAATATTGATTTCAGTATTTCACCATCAAAAGAAACGTTACTTTTAATCAATTTAAGTACATAGACATCGATGGAATAAAAATAATCGTATGATTTCGTCAATTACCATTAAAAAAAGCACAAAAATAAACAAGTCATTACTAAAAAACGGATTCAATGGTAGTTGCAAGTTCCAGTTAGAATGCCAGTAAAATAGTGAGAGTAATCCGTACAACAGTGTATACTTAGAAATAGAATTCCCGTCCCACTGCAGTTCTTTCGCTGTGGCGCATTTCCGTAATAATGATGACGGTAGGTGTATACGTTACGTTGGACACTGCACAGCGCAGCGCAGACTGCTCCGGCGGCGGCGGCGGCGGCGGCGGCGGCGGCGGCCGGCTACTGTTGCCCACTCTGTGGCTCGGATCTTTGCCATCTGCTTTACGAATACTTTCTCGAGTGAAGGAATCTGTCGGCTAGCGCCGACGGTGAGCCACGGAGTGTGGAATCATTTAATGGATGAGAGCAACTCAATTTACCGGCTATCAAGGCTTCCTATTATTGGCTGATTATTTATTTATGGAATCTGGTCAGCGGGTCGAATTAAGGTGTCTGATTTAATGGAATAAATTGGAGAATTAAACTGAAATTAGTCGTTGATGAATAATTGATGGAATCGAGTTCCCAGGCTTTCGCCATACCTACGAGTACCTCGGGTACTACGAGTTGAACTCGAAGGGAAATGGAACTTCCTGTTGAACTAGTATCTCTCTCTAGGGAGCCGTGAGCAACGAGGACCATGGTCCCACCAACACCCAGACTTGGAAATAAAAATACCTACTCGTGATTTATAAAAATATGAAATAAGAAAAAAACAATAAAACGGGAGACAGTGGAAAGAGTTCATGCACGGGAATCGAACTCTCTTCATAATTGACTTCATATTGATCTCTTCATATTTCTCATATTATCTTGATTGTAAGTAGGTAACCCACATAACCAAATTGGAGAGAAACGTTCACTTGACTCTGCCTAACCTAGCCGGTACCTACTCATTGAATCTCGATTTAGATAAGTGGGGTGGCGACTGATACGATACATTGATAATTATACGTTCGCATATATTAGCCTATACCTACCACATTATACCTAACTCCGAACTTCAAAATGAAAACGACTAGCATTATGACCTGCCGATAAAGTCGGTACCTATAAGTTTAAATTTTTTACTTAGGGAATTCGGAAAAGAAATAAACAAAAATATAAGAATCAATATTTTTCTCTAGCTCTCCCTCTCTCTGTATTCTGAGAGTCGCCATTGATGGCTATGGTCCGCCCAAATTTAATATTGGGGTTTTCCCATTGCATCTTTGATATCATACGAAAACCTTTTAATAATAAGGTTTAGTGTTTTCTATTCTCTAAATGCGATAGAGACACGAAGTCGGATGGGAACAGAGGCAATGTGGCGAAAAATATTACCCCTGACTCGCTTCTTTCAACAAATACGATTATCGCTGCATTGAAAAGTAAAAGTGAATCCGCGGCACCGATTCTGACGTGTGTTTTTCTTACATTTCGTACCTTTTCGTTCATTCCCTATCCGTTTCTTGGTAATCGCTACTCTATGAACCGTGTGATAGTTGGAGCGGAACAAAATGTCAGTTTCAAGTAAAATTAAAAGCGTCCACGACTGCTTTGTGCATCCGCGGTCGGCGTGCAGGTGTTCCACCTATACAAACAGATTTCTTTCATGAACTGAATAGGCAGTGGGACGAAACACCGAATGAATATATGTAACTAACTTTTTCAAACTCATAAATCTCATACTCAACTCATAACTCAATAAAAGAAATTGCGTCATTGCCAAATATGTAACTATGTACCTAATTAGAATGAATTTTGTCGCTTTATCAGCGAGGCAAATAACAGACAAGGTTTCGTCATACCTATCAATACGTCTCAATGTGAGCTTGTTTATAAATAGCGAGTATAAAATACTCGGCATCCAAAGAGACCGTCTCAAAATACAACATTACTGGTCCATACTCGCACCGAGCGTGGCGATGGGCGATGATGGCGCATGGCGCGACGCGCGTGATGCCATGGCCCATGCGTGAGTAATCGGTGACGCGTTCCTCGGGTAATTATACTTGGAGGTTTCTGTGAATGCTCTCCACTCGGCATGCGGCACGCCGCTGCCCGGCTGCCGTCGGCTGTCGGAGCCGGGACCCAAGCTACGATTGCAACAGTCGACTAACTATCGGTTGTCACAGAATAACTTAGTCTGTTCCAAATGTAGTCCGGAAGATATCGCTAGGAACTTAGGATGAGCAGGATACCTACATAATAACTTCCTATCCACAAACAAAAACAATCAACCACTGTACATCAAAATTGATAAAACTCCTTATTTCTGAACAATATAAAGTAATTTATGAAGGTAGAGGCACCTAAAGGGGATGGTAAATAAAATCCGACTGCGATGTTAATTCCATTCATAAATCTGTGAACACTCGAGTTGGCCCGGCGGCGGGCGCGGCGCGGCGCGGCACAAACACGGTGTTGTTCCGGGAGAGCGTAGTACTGAGTTATTCAAAGTTGGAGGGTGTCGGGCCGCGGTGGAGGCGCTCACATAAACATACCCATTTATCTAGCCCTGGAAAGGCAAGTTAAAAGAAACAGCTAAGCGTCGCGTCGCGGGCGGTTGCAAGAAACGCGATCGAAAACAAGCCGTGTTTACAAACGAGCGACGGAAACACCGAGGAATCAGTTTTAAGAAACAACGCGATAACGGTTAACGACGCACGGAATTAAAATTAAGTTCTAAACAATCGCGTTGGCGATGGCGTGGCGCATGGCGTGGGGACTGCGGTTTCAGAGGAATTACTCGAGTTTCTACACGATACTTTGCTACCAATGACAATTACATTTTGTTTAGAATTAACGAAGGGAAAAGCAGCAGTGGCATTGGGACATTCGGAAATGCCGGATGCCAACTCCTGCCGCACAGGGGTCGGCCTGGCATGTGAGCGCTTGCTATCTTTCCTATAGAAGTAGGACGTCGTATGGTTATACTTACACTTTCGAGTATCCTCTGTACTCCATTCATTAGTTATTTATTTTCCAGCGATTAATAGCTAGCTGCTCACTATTTATGAAAGAGGACATTAACTGACGTGAAGCCGAGATATTTTATGATGTTAATATTACCAGGAAAGCTAACATGGAAATAAAACACGTTCGTGGAACGTGTAGTGTACAGATAGATACAAGACGAGTTCTCGTACCAGCGGTATCAGCGCCGCTGACGTTTTATGATAGAGTGTGACTGATAGCGACTTTCCTGAACAAGCAACTTGAAGCGACGGTTTTACTATTTCGACAGCATCAACCGAGAGACGTTTCAAGAACTTGAAATTGCTGACTTTTGACTTGACTTGATATTTTGTTCTATCTCGTTTTGCTCAATGTACTCGTAACTTGACCGAAACGTCTAAGCACTCGGGAACCTATGTCATTTAATAGATTTGTGCGTAAATAAGACCTATTTTTGTCTAGTGAGGAAATATGATTTCATGAACTTGTATTTTGTTTTCCTCACAAACTACTAGGAATATCAAAACATTCCTCTATGCGGTGATTTCTAGAAGTCATTAATTACAGAGCCGTGAATATATGTCGGTTTAGTAACATTATGTAAATGATTGTATTAATCACGTCAAATAATACATCGGGCGACCTCAATCGGAGCCGGTGGAACGAGAAAGACGACCTTTGAAATGCGCCAAAATAAATAGCGATTCTCATTAGAATGGAACCATTTAACAGCGATGTTATGCAGGACCGCCGCCGCCGCCGCCGCCGCCGCCGCCGCCGCCGCCGCCGCCGCCGCCGACCGGTTCGGTCGCCAAACACTTTTTTCACTGACTGCTGTTTTTTAAAGGACCCTGTTTTTCATCGGCCACTAAGTGGTCGTTATTTTAACGATCTCGAGTAATTAGGTGTCTATTACGTAATAATTTAGTGATGGTATTATAATTGTTATTGTTATTTTATATAGCTGCTATTAGCTGGTTGGTATTCGCGACCATAGTCGTGATCATATTGATATTTTCTTTTATATTTCCCACATCGTTTCCCACCAAAGCTAAGGTGTATGCCATGCCCATGCCGCATGCAAATAATGCTTTATCAATAGCTCCATTTCTACTCATTGGCTTTAGATGGATTTCATAGTTGTAGGGAAACCCAACCGAACCCAAACGAATGTTGAAGGTGTCATAACATAACATTTATAACTTCCCAACTGTACATTTTCTGTCACCTCAAAACAATATATTATTCTAAGATACAAATACATTATATACGTATTACTTGTGGTATATTATACGTAGCCTCAATTAAATCCCATGTTATCCAAATAGTAGGAATGTTATTTTAAATTAATTATACACAAACAACGTTGTATTCCTGATTAAAATAATTAAGTAGTTATTATGTTTACACTTTACGCTGTAGGTATAATTTGATTGAAATTTCCGCCTGGCATCGTCCGCTGGCTCGACTCGTAAACAAAGTGCCACTACCCGAGATGCAATAAGTCCAATCAAATGATTGCAACTGCAGCTGTAAAGATGTATGAAAATGCACCAATTTCTTTATGTAATCGATGGTAACCAATGATAATTATGTATAAACAAACGCCTTGCAGCGCAGGCTCATGTGTGGTTGAAAAAACGCATTTGCTAATGATTAGAACAAATGAACAAACTCCGGGCGCAGATGACTAATCGTTAGCGCTAGGGGTTCCACGAACGAACCATCTCTACATTCTAAAGTATGAGACAATCCACGAGTCCGCTCAAAAAACTGTGACACATTGCCGCCAAAGAGAAAAGAGGACAATCTTCGAATGCCGCATGCCGGCTCGTCTTGTTTTTGTTGAAGTTCTGGCGGCGGCACTCCATTCATCCGCGTTATCGCAGCGCACCGCGCCGCACCGCACCGGCCACGGGGCTGCATCCATCATCGCCAGACAACACAATCCGCTGGAGTGGCTGGTCCGTAATCTCCTGATCGATGTCGCGTGGAGGCCAGTAGTGCTGTGCCGCATCTAGCCTCGCTAGGGATGTGCCCATCGAAGATACCACAAAGATCCATTCGAATGATTACAGTTTTTACGATTTTTGGATCGATTCAAACGATTGGGTTTTTACGATCCTGCATTCTGTTAACGACACCATTTAGGATCGGGTAAAACGCTTCTCTTATTTCAAACACCACTACCTAGGTAGGTACAGGTACAGATTTGTCAATGATACCAACTCGCGCGTATCTAATTTAATTAATTTCCGTTATCACAATAATATTTTAATAATTGGATACATAAAATATTCAGCTGGTTGCGGTTGTGATTGATTAGTTAAAACCTCGAAAGTCGATTAAGTGACAATTGTCAATAATATTGTTTTTGTTTAGGTATTTTTCAAAACGACGCGTCACGATAACATGCATAGATCCTGACCCCTAAAACTATGATTACCTATGTAGGGAATCATCACCCAGACTCAGAGAAAATATTAATGGTTCACACAAATCTCTGCCCCGTGCGAGCATCGGACACGCAACCTCACGCTTTGGATTCAGCTAATCACCCACTACGCCACGGAGGCCGGTGGCTTTTCATATTACTCAGGATCTCTGTCGTCGTGAGTTTAAAATCGATTGTCATCGGATGTGAATCCTTTCGCTATACATATTTGAGTAGGCGGTGCGGGCGGTGGCGCCGGAATGTACGGCGAGCGTCCATTGTTGTGGAGTGTGCGGAAAGCGGACAGCCACGGGAATATCAAACTAGAATCCGTTTCCACTATGTGAATACACTCTACCACCATTCTACGTCGAGCTGCCGAGCGGTGCCGGTGCCGGTGCCGCGGGCACACACTATAGTCGCGAGTCATCGCATCTTCTATCCACATGAACTTTTTTAGACAGTGATCGAACCGGTCGTATACCTACGAGTATATATAATAATATCACCTTTTGGCTCCTTGTCCATTAAAGTGTTGCAGTAGTGAACACATAGCCTTCGCATTTAGCGGGCATGGGACCGGCGAGTAGGGCACGTGAACGATTCCCATAACTAAGTGTACACCTAAGCACATTGATTTTATTATTGTTCAGCATGTAAAATGTTTTTTACTGTCCATCCAAAGGTTGTCTGGAAGAAATCGCTTTCAGCGATAAGACCGCCCATTGTACTACCCTTGTTTACCTATTTTAATTCTTCTGTACTGTGTTTATTTTTGTTTCTGGTGTACAATAAAGAGTTTTTCTATTCTATTCTATTCTATATTAGAAATTCAAATATATTTGTTCCCTTGGACCTCAAGAGGGTGGGTACTTACGAAATACCACCAGACCAAATACCACATACCACCAGATTTATCGGAACATTGCGTTGCTTTGTACGAACCTTACCTACCACAGAAGAGAGATCCTGCTGTGTGATTTGTACACATACGATATTTTTGAATTAACACTTTATTTTGGAACTATTTGCCATTGGATTCGAACCAGGTAAGAGCAAGGCTTATAGTAACGTCATAATATTTATCCGTATTATATTATTGACTACATTTTTAAGAAAGCAAAAAACCCCGCATCAATATCTTCAAAATGACAAACGTGTTTTTTCCATAATTATCTTATAAGGAGAAATCCTACTGACACACATGTTTTATAAGGAAGCGTTAACGTTCAGCCGATCATCGTCTCCCAACCACCCATCGATTTAATCGAGAGAGAAAGCTTAATCTCTTTTCGACTTTATAGTCCGGGAGCTGATAGATCTTTTCAGACACTTTTTTCTCAATATCGAACAAAAAGTGTAGAGTTTACGGGCGGCTAGGCGCACTCGAATCGACAAAGGGCCGCAGGAAGCATTCTTCGTGCAGGAAGCTGCAGTTTTTGTGAATAGCCTGCCCTGCAAGCAGGACGCCGCCGCCGCCACGCGCCCCGGAGCGGTGGCGGCCGCCGCGCCGCCGGGAGGGGCGGCGCGGCCTGTCGTGCTAATGACGCATCCACGTCGTTCGTAATCTCTGGCAGCCTTCCATGGCTTCCTGTAATGGGATATGAAACTTGATGGGGCCAAGTGGGTTTTTGATAACGACGCAATTTCTTTTTAATATTCTTCAAGAGTCTCTCTTACTTTTTTATACAAGCAGTGACACTGCGTAGGTAGAGATCTAAGCACAAGTGTTACTTTACTACTGATTATAAAACCTTTCTAGTCGACGTTAACTTAACATTAAGAAGTTAGGTAAGTTAAGTGCGTTATGTTGTGTTCTTGGCTGTGACTGAGACTGATGTCTGATTTATAATAGGAGTGACAAGTGATACCACGGAATATGTTCACCGGCTTATTTGCTTTCCATGCTCCACCGTCAACCGCGTCGTCGCTTACCATCAGATGAGTACGACTGTGTAACTGTGGTTAATACTTGCCTATTCGGTATGGCAACAAAAACAATGGTTAAAAAAATAACTCGACTTCAAATAGAAGTTAACTCAAAATTTTCAACAAACATTTTCATTAGAGACTTACCTAATAGTAAGTACACGAAATTAGCCAACTTAACGAAATCAATAGTAAGTACGAAACAAATTAGAGATCTACAATTTTGTTTGACAAGATAGAAACGACATAATGATCTAACACAACCACAATACAACCGACTCCACGCGACAGCAGTCGGCTGTTTCCCTCCAAGAAGTTTAACTATACGCCTGCACGTGCCTACATAAACGTGATTCTGTAAAAATACTTGTTTTCAGGGTTCCGTACTCAAAGGGTAAAACGGGACCCTATTACTATGGCTCCGCTGTCTGTTTGTCTGTCTGTCTGTCCGTCCTACACCAGGCTGTGTCTCATGAACCGTAATAGTTAGACAGTTGAAATATTCACAGATGATGTATTTCTATGGCCGCTATAACAACAAATACCAAAAATAAGAATAAAATAAATATTTAAGGGGGGCTCCCATACAACAAAGTACGGAACCTTTCGTCCGCGAGGTCGGCTCGTACTAGGCCGGTTTTTTAAATGTCAAGAGCATCTGAACTAGAGGGAAGCCAACGAGGAAAAAAATTAAAACAACAGAAATTGGTCTTTACTCTTTATGTAAGATGTTACAGAATGAAATGCTCAGAAATTGTGATTAATATTATATATGTGGTGGAACATTGTTCCTGTCACCCTCAGTTTACTAAGAATAAAAATCACTGGACCTTAAAATATTTTTCTATTATTTAACAAAATGACATAAACTATTTAAGTACGTACCTAAATGCCAATGAATTAGCGCGTTTTCCAACGATGTCAAAAAAACAAAAAGAAATCAGTAAAACCGAGACAAAGTAGTATTAGTCATTCTAGGTGACCTTACACACAGCAACAGCAACCGGTGCCAGAGTGAGTGCCACCTCTGCTCGGGTGTCGCGCGACCTCGGGCCTTTCATTGAAATGACAAGCCATCGCTCGTTTACGTTGAATTTTACATTTTACCTAGGTAGGTACCTACTTACAATTTTACATGATCTATCTGTGTAATAAATAATTGTAAATTAAATTAATCTCCTTATTTTCAGCGCTCGTCCTTTAACCTGCGATTCAGTATATCAATACTGGAGCCGGAGCCGTAACTTACAGACGGTTGCTTAAGTTACAGAAACAGAGGTCATAAATATAAACTGCGCTTTAAACCGACAATTAACGAAGTCAGTTATTACAAAGTGGTTACCTTCCCGGGGGCCCGAGGGCCGTAATGGTCAAGAGCGGGGCGCGCCTTCCAGTTAATGTTATGGTCGGCGTAGGGTTGCCACCACCCACCTATTTAACCTACTTTTATAACGTCTCTGAGGCGATTTAAGCGGCATTGGGGCTATACAAACTTGGGCATTAGTTCTTGGTCAACCTTATCACTAAAACAAATGACTGCACAGGCTATTTTATCCTCAACGTGGCCTATATTTCTTTGGCTCCATCGGTTTTAATGTGTGCCTGCCTATTAAATGTACCACTTGATATTATCTACGTTGCCTTAAGTCTTCAGAACTGTCAACTCAAAGTGAACAACCCTAAAGTTGATGGTTCCGGCGAAGCCCTTATCAAGCGCAGTTATGGAGCAATGAACTGTGAGTATAAGTGCTTTCCATAGAGTGGCGTTATGCTTGGAGGGAAGTAATGGTGTCTGAAGCGTATCTACCTATACGTCGTTACTTACATTGTCTCCGACGTGGCAGCCCTGCCCTGCCCTGCCCTGCCCTGCCCTGCCCGACAGCGCTGGAAAATCCAATATCAAGCGACGTTGTAGACTAAGTGTGTAGAGAAACGAACGGCGTATATATGTCCCTTGTGGAATGAACTTATATGAACGTGACCAACGGGAGAGGAATGGCGATCGGAACTTGGGGAGCTGCAAGATTCTACTGTAATATGATGGGAGTCCTACGTGGAAGCCGAGCAGTCGCGAGCGCCGCGCGCCGCCGCGCCGCGCCGCGCTCCGCACCGTGCCCTATAGGAGTCATAACTCGGGCCGTTGACGTCTGAAGATGTCGATAGCGTTGCTCTAGATTACAGTCTGCATGAATAAGGCCGGCGAAGGCCTTATCAAGATTTGTTGTAGTTATGGAACAATGAACATTGAACAGGCAGTGGGAGTACTCGGTGCGGAGTGGGCGGAGTGCGCGCACAAATGCCATAACGGATAGGAATAATGGCTGAAACTGAAACATGTCGGCCATTCATGCTACGCCTGCTCTCGCTTGCAAACGGGTTCGCTTGAGCGAAGTTCTAGAAATAACAAAATAATAGCCATTATTTGAAATGTTACCCTATAAGTCTGTTATTTATAATATCACTTTAGCATAACCATTAACTTTGCCAGATTGGGTCGTTATGTTTTTATTAGAATATAAATTTAATGTCTAGCGTTACAAAGTAGCAAGAAGTCGTGTCATATCAGCCACCAAGATGATCATTCACCATGTACTCGGCCTTCATTCTAGGCTCCGTGTTTTTCACCTTACTTTACACTAGATGAATTTGAGATGTTACCTCCTAATTCAAGATTCTTCTAGTTTCAGGACATTTGTCTCTACCTAAAGAATTAACAAATATGAAACAACTAACTAGGAAGTAGGCTACACCCGAGCCGCACCCGCTGTCGCCATATACTCGTATCCATACGAGTACATACGTCATGTTCTGTTATAGACGTCATACAATATCGCAATCATGCATCATCTGTGCGAGATTGCCGTCGCGCATTGCCAGCAAGAACGCACTTTACTCCGCGTTTGTATTACGTGCCTCGTACATAGCTCGGATCCACTCAGCGCGTAGTGTTGCGGGCTCCCATTTGCTAGGGCTGTGTGGTTTGAGAAAAACCTGGGATTTGAGATCATAATCGGGACAGCCCGGCTGCGGCGGCAGATACATAAAAATCTAAACATTCAAATCTATTGTTCGTTCATCATTGCAATGCGTCACGACGAAATTCTTAAATCCATATGGACATCTCTACGGAAAATACAGCTCAACAATAGTAGGTAAGTTTTGGGTCTCTATTTTCAGCTATCTCACGATCGGTAATTCATGGTAGTTAATGTTTTGCATGATACTGATATCCCATATCTCTCCCACAAATATAGTAGGTAGGTAACCGTATGTATGGATGGCTGTCCCGCAAATATCAATAACTAAACGAGGCTCCCCTAGCGCCGCGCTGCGCCGCACCGCACCAGACCGCACTACACTAGTGCTCGGTGCTCGTAATGAGCTTTGCCCACAAATGGCGTTTTAACCGACTGCGTCGAGTGCAGGTAATGCTCTGCCGTGGGGGACGTAATGGCAGTTATTAGGTCCTGTGATGGACGTCATTTCGGCTTATGGCCAGATTGAACGGAATAGCTGCGACGCGGCGACGCCAATCATAATATAAAAATTACTCGTGTGGCTGCGGCTCGGAAATGTTGTCGGTTGTGTTCGATCGCTATCAAAGTATAACCCTCAAAGTTCTCAGAACTACATTTCTGTGCTGTGTTTCTGTGTCTTAGTTTTTGTTCTGATCTTTATTAGGTGGAGCTACCTGCTACGTCCACATTTTACTTATGTACATTTACGTCGCGCGATACATCACCGGTTGCACTGGACGCTTCACCGACCGATGTGGAGCATAGCTGCCTATGTACCGGTCCCGGTACAAAGTTATCGGTTCGGGCGCATCCTGCCCCGTGTTTGCGAAGGCTGCCGGATGCTGTCCCCTACCGACACTCCAGGTCCCTCGGTCCCGGGCCCCGCCACTCCCCACTGCACTATTCAACGCTGGGAACATCCTGTGCTAATGTACACGATTACAACTACAAACTACAACGACATAATGTAACGTCGCTCGTTCACTGGACGCGCAGTGTAAAGTGCAACGTTTGAAAACGCGACAGGCCAAATAAACTTTGCAAAAATGTCGCACCAGGGCACTACACAATGCTCGCTCCGTTTTATGACCGACAATAAAAGAGCTGTAAAAGCAGAAGTGTATAGCGTTAGCGGCGATGCGAGGAAATTGCGACGAGTTTAATGGAGGGACGGAGGTCCCGAGAGTTCTCGTGCTAATGGAAGTTCGATGTGCAGCGAGTGATCAGCGAGGCGCAGCTAAGTCTGTACACAGACACGTGGCTTGTGGCATGCCGATGCGATGCCGGCCCCTCGCTCGCCTCGGCCGTACGTACGAGCGATGCTGCAGAGTGCAGATGGCTGCGATAACCGTAGTGTCTCGCTTCGCTAGGGATGTCAGTCCCAACAGACGTTCTTAGAAATGTACAGATATGTCCCTACTTATGTATTCTTGCTACCTGTTCTAGCATTTATCAATCTAAGCTCAAGTAAAAAACAAGGATACTCAAATGACAAAGCTAAAGTCCTCGCTATGGCCCCTCATACATAATGCTAACACTGCATAAATCATTTACCGAGCGCCTGGCATGGCGGCGCGGCCCGGCCCGGCACATTATCAATTGTGATGTCGGCTCCCGTAAACAACGATTCCTACAAATAGATAGATTCATAAATCCATAATGCGGGCACGGCACCCACTTCGTTGGAAAAACAGATTTAACTTCTCTAACAAGACTGTTTACGTCCAAATTTGTCCATGATTTATTCTATTCGCTCACGTTTGCGAATAAAAGAGAAAACAGGAGCATAGAAATTGAAAATCAGCGTTGGTTGCTCACACCTAGCCAGCGTTCGGTTTGTATTCGTGAAGGCGTTTGCCACAGTCACGACACAGCAGTAGGATAACGCCAACATTGCCACTGTGCCACCACAGCGTGCACGGGCCTAGTGAAGCGCGGGCGGGCCGCACCGCGCCCCGGTCCCGGGCCCGGGCCCGGGCCGGTCACCGGACATTGGCCCTCACGAATTTATACGCTAATTACCTCTGTACATGACACATCATTATTGAATTTGAAGTCGAATAATTCACGTAGTTCTGTACGGGCGCTGGGTGAACTCGTTGCGACTTAGTAGTGTTAGCTCCTAGTGCTGGTTATAAATATTCTCGAAAAATAATTTATAGACTTTATGGTTAAAGAGCTCACGTCACAAGCAATTAGCAAAACCATGTATCATCAATTCATCATTTACGACTAAAATCATATAAAGTCGTGACATTTGGGAATTCTAAATCTGACTAGGTGGGAGATAACGATCAAAAACGTAGCAGCTTCATGTGGTCCCATTACTGCCAAGTCCAAAAAACTTTGCAGATGTATTTTTGGGTGCGGGCTGTGCTTAGATATGGAAAAGGAAAGAAGAAATTTGTATACTTCAGAAATATGTTTAAGAACAGCTAGTGGTATTTGGAGGAGCAGGCTCGTGCCATCCGTCGTTCACAATTAAAACTAATTGCATCGCTGTATGAGCTCCGCAGGCATTAGCACCGAATAATGACGACAATCGAATTACGCAGCCGCTCTGTACACACTACACAGAGCCCGCAGTAAGCTTGCCACTTACCTATAATAATTTTATTTCGGAATGAAAAATAAATATAATTTCCAGCAGTATTCCTCGCCTCATCATAATACAGTTGTTATTGATAATTGTGGGAAATACCGTAAGATAACATTATTTGAAAAGTATTTTGCTTTGTATTTGGTTTGCTATTTTAATCTGAACCGAAATAGGGCCGATTCCAAGTAACAAATAAACAATGTTGCGACAGCAAATACGTTATCCATGAAGGGTGTACAGTGTACATGTACAGTGGCAGCCCTAAATCGACGACCGGGCGTCAATCAAAGAGTAACAATGGGTTAAATAAATTATATTCGATTTAGCACAATAGGTGGAGCACAGTTCGCAGCAAGCATACCCGGGCGGGCGTTAACGTTGTACTGTACATAATTATATTATATCCTGTGACGCGGGGTTGTTTTGATACACAGCTGAAAGCGCTACTCGTTTGTTAGAAGCAAGCAGTCTGTTGTTCGAGCTGGAGCTTTTGTCTCTGTGACTAGGCGAGATATAAAGACAACACTAACTAGGACAGTGTGCCAGCAGCCTCTCCACCTCGAGTGCTGCTGACTAAGTATTCCGCGAGCCAACTATGCACAAAGCCCTTCCGGCCACTTCACACGATCGCTTCCACGTCTGCAGTCAACACTGCACGTGTGCAGTGTGCACTCTGCAGTACCTATGTTGTCGGGACGTCGTCAGCTCCATAAGCTATAGCTAACTTGTGCCTCACTCAAAACCGAGTCATTCTTAAAAACCTTTCATTATTAGGTTGTCTTATCTCTTTGAAGCCAGCGTAACGCTGCTCTGATTGTGTTTGAATTCCACCATCCTAGATCGGTTGATCTGCACGAAAGTTATCGCATGTATTTTGTCACAGCCGATAAAGTTGTCGGCGCCGTCGGTCGAGGGGCTGGTGCTCTCCATCGATCTCGATAAGACATCCGATGGCCTGTCCCCCTCCCCGCAGGTCCCCCGGACCCCCTCGGCACGGCTCGGCTCGGAGTAATGTATCGCGGGCGGTGAGTGGCGAGTGGCGCGGTAATCTCCTGGGAGTTATGCGACGTGATAGGATTTGCCGGAGCGAGCCGAGCCAGATGGATCACTCCGCTTCTGTATTACTTACCTACTGACTGGATGTACAGAAAGTTTCGAAGGATTTTTGGTTAAGTACTAAAACTTAGTGCTGAAAGAACTTTCAGAATGTCCTCAGTCGAAGTTGATATTTCTTGTTGCTAATTTTGTCATGTACCAGACAATCTCAAGTTTTGGATCAATTATGAGTTCGGTCTAGGAAAAATATATATAACTACTACTATAAAATCACGTCACATTACGAATGAACTTTTTACTTTTCCAGTTTCTTTAACTTTGTCCTTTACTTCGCATCTTCTCACAAACCAAAACTTCGGTTTTGCTTTCCAGAACATCAATTCAGTTTAATTTGTCAATTATCTAGTGATTTATAGTGGGAAGTGCCCGCTGGGTACACGACACACACACTCCGTCTCGGCTAGTAGGTATTATCGTAGTCGGCTACCATTCTCCTCTTCTGTAATTCCATCGCACTTGTCCCGCCCCTTCCCATTCGAATGCCATTTGCGCCGCCATCCATCATTCGATTCTTTCGCTCACAGCCGCACATCTGTGCCCGTTTCATACAGTACGCTGCGCTGGCCAGTAGAGCCGCCGTACAGACTATACTGTATAGTAGGCACTAACTCTACTAGCTCACTATACGAGTAGCAGCCACACAGGCGCTGCGTGGCGGCGGCGGCGGCGGCGGCGGCGGCGGCGGCGGCGGCGGCGCGGCGCGGCGGCGCGGCGGTGGCGGCGACGCGGCGCGCGGCGTCACCAGCCTCGGCTATTGAACTAGCCATTGATGTTTTTCTAATGCGCAGAACATCTGTATTCCTTACAAACTGCTGACACTCTGAAGTCAACCTTCTAGCGTTTGGGCAAGGTTGCAATTATAGAAACCATAAGACCGACTTATTTCTATGGCTCCTAAGCCGCGATATCAAGAGTGAAACATTTGATACTTTGTGACTAGAGAAACTTGTTAGTGCATCACCTATCTGTCTACATACAAAGTAGTTAGTACATTGAAATGATACGTGAGTAACTCTAACTCTGTCTGCGCCGCCATAGGTACTTTCGTGTTACATTGAGTGTCGTTTCGAATATTCTGCCAATACAAGTGTATCGTAACTACAACCACTTCACTGTCATTAGTTGATTACTGATTTATAATGTGAATAGGCAGGTAAATACATTACACGACCTCAGTTTACAATAGACTCGACGTACTTAAATCTACAAAAAGACCTACAAGAGTCACAAGAATTGTCGTCAATTAGCTAGAAAATTATTCTCCACTCGCGACAATGGGAGTCATGGGAGTGCAGGCGGCGCGGTGACGGCGAGCGCCGGGTGCATGCACATTGCACATTATACGCAACAACCAGCTGGTTGCGCCATGAACGCTGCACTTGTTTGAGTAATCGGTCGCCGAGAGGTGCACTGTTTACGTGCTTCCAGTACGAACCTATGAGCAAAACTTTAAAAAACTTTTGCTTTTGTTTATTGCTAGGCTAACGTTTTGATCATTATACCTACTCAGAGTTCACCCTCGCTGTAGCTTGGAGAGCAAACTGCGTTGTAATAACTTCAGGGTTAAATTAGTCTCACCCGGATGCACACTAGCGTAAGAAGATTTTCGATGTTTTTGTATTTCTATGAACACCATCTGGCGCTACTTTTGGAGTCACCTCGTCGAATAACTAATTCAAATACGGAAAGGCCACTGCCATGTCTGAATGTAGCATTGTAGGCTGATAGCGCAGTTATAATGAGGCGCGTATCCGTTATGGGAACTGGCAGCTTTTTACGACGTAGGTACGCCAGAACCAGATGTCAGCGCACTGGATCGAGTTACTTACTTGGTGTCGCTGCATCTCAGTTTTTATCCCGCACTAAACTAACATTGTTAGGTGTCGCTGCATCCGCATTCTCTCGCACGTACTCGCAGCTACCAGCCAGCACGGTGCAGGGCAGCTGCCACGCCAGTCGCGACGCTACTTTTCGAATTGCATTAGTCGTCTACAATGCGATGCTTAGGTACCTACGGGTAATATTATATAGAGACTTGACAATGGTGTCCGCAGGTTACACGTAAACTGACCTCTAGGTGTTCGCAGCTGCGGTGGAAAATACCATGTCATGTCGTAACAATATTACTAACGACGTCTGTCTGCACGAATCTCCAACACGTGTCGAGTCGCCGCCGCCGCCGTGTCACCTCCTGTCACAGCCGCGGCGGCGGGCGCGGGCGCGGGCGTAGGTTAAACATATTTTATATCTTATCGTGCAAGCTTAAAAGAATTTCTATCGGTGACACACGAAGTACCTACCCACCTTGAATAAGTGTGATGTTTAATCAAACGACATTATCTCAAGTCATCGGTCTCTTGTGAAATGAATCGAGAGGCTTTCTATATTGGAAACTGTAAACATCGATTATCTGGCGAGATGCTATCGCGGATTAATTCATTTCGTGAAATTAGTTTCTGACGGCTTATTATAAGCGAACGAGAGATAAAGCTACTTACATACTTATCATTTTCTCCTAAACCTGTACCGTAATGAATATTATTACAAAAAGGATTAAAGAGTCAAAGTCCGTAAAATACCTACCTACCTACCTACCTTTACAACAATATTTACGAAAGTATCGATTCCGGCCACAGCCGCCGCCGCCGCCGCCGCCGCCGCCGCCGCCGCCGCCGCCGCCGCCGCCGCCGCCGCCGCCGCCGCCGCCGCCGCCGCCGCCGCCGCCGCCGCCGCCGCCGCCGCCGCCGCCGCCGCCGCCGCCGCCGCCGCCGCCGCCGCCGCCGCCGCCGCCGCCGCCGCCGCCGCCGCATCTGTAACGGCGCTCCTGTCCTATCCCTGCGCGCCAACGCAACGGCAGCGGTCCAAGTCGAACGACACGTGCTCGTCTCCTGGCTGTAACCGGCTCTAATAGGACCATTAAAATAGAAGAGCGACTGAAGACTATCGAAACACAATTAAGCGAGCGTAGGTATTGTTTGGCGCCAGAACTTGGCAGGCATTTTGGTAGTCGTCCAGATTGTGCCACTGCGCCTGACGCAGCACTACACTCAAAAGTATCCACTGCGGTAGGTACTGCCAGCAGTTCACTTTTAAGAACACTCATCAGAGACCTTCATACAGTAGAGACCTACATGCCTCTGTAAGTAAGTCCGGCTTCACCTCATGGACAGACTGATTGCGATAGAAACTACTTCAGAAGACTGGATGTGAGCAATCGCCAGTGCATTCAAAAGCTTGTTACACATTATCGAGCCAGTGCGGCGTGGCGTGGCGTGACGTGGCGTGGCGTGGCGAGGCGCGGCGTGGGCCCGCCTCCCCTGCAGTCGGTTAGCGCCACAATAAACATACGTGACGCGACGGCCGGGCCGGCCACCCACCGCACCACGTAGGAAGAGAAACAAGCAAACATAACGACGGCTGAATTATCGGAAATGTTGTTGATTTGTGGCGTTCCGTGGCTTCAATAGATGGACCCCACCGCGAACACGACTTACTAATAGTAGCGGCCGGAATCTAATTTTAACTCGATTGTGGGCAGTCAGTAGGACTGAGTTACGGAACCTTCCGCAGATCCAATCGAAATATGGAAACGCAATGACGGAAACAGTTTTATTTTTCACTTCAGTATAATTTATCGAGTACCTACATACATACCTCCTTATTAAACAGAGAGCTCAGATGACAGCTTAATTAACTTGCATAACTTTAACCCAATTAAGTTAATGACACTGCCAGTGAGGCTGCATGGCTGCATTAATTAATCGATATTGAACTCATAAATTATGAGATGTATTTATTGTACGACATGGAGTAAGCAAGCACTCGCCCTAGTAAGGATATCGGCGCACCGCGCCGCCACGCCACGCCGCCATCGCCATCCGTGCGCTGCGCTGCGCTGCGTGGCGGCTGGCCAGCTCCGCGTTCGGTTTCGATTCGATAGTACATAATATAATTATACGATCTTCCTTATCCTTCTGTTATCGCGATCGTTAAATAACAGAACGCTGTTACAGTAAAATTAATGCACCATTGAATTTCATTGGTTTTGCACTGATTAAAGCAATTCATAGCGATTTATTGTTAACGCGAAGAATAGGAACAATAAATTGTTAATCAACGATTTGATTAGAGAGTCGGTCTCGTAATCGGACGGGAGAAAAAGTGTAGGTACTTACTTGAATGTAATTATTGATGTGTTCAACCTTTAGTTTTTGTCAGTATTGGTAGGACAACGTATGGTAGGTAGGTTTTTTGCATGACTATATAAGTTTTAGATTTCTATTCATCATGCAGCTATGGTGAATTTCATAAAAAAACATTTATTTGTAGTTTTAGTTAGTAACGAAACCTCTTCTCAAAATACACTAGCTATTGCCTCCACCCTTATCATGTACAGCGATGGTAGAGTACGGGCTCGACTTGTATTTATTACAATTAGATACCACAAACGAAAAATAAACAGTTTCGTCAACGCTGCGTCGCGCTGCCGCCGCGCCTCCACTCTATTGGAGAGCCGTTTCCCCGCAGGAGGTACTTCCCCATTGTCTCGAGTCGACTCTCGAGCGGCACTCATTCGCAGATAACTCATGTCACCTCAATCATCAATTATGCCGCGCACAAGCTGGGGCACGGGGCTGCCAGACCAGCGCAATGCCGCAGAGTAGTACCTCGCCAGTAGGCTCGTGTAGTCATGAACTCCATGGCTCCAACCTTCTAGTTTGTAGACTTACAAAGGGTAATTTTTATTTTGAAACTAAACCGAAGTCCAAGGTACAATTATTACAAATATGTTATGATCTACAGGTACGTATTTAAATGTCAAAAACTGAAATGGCTAACGGCGAAACGACAAAGTTCAGAATGTCCGTTCAAAAATTATAGAGTAATAGAAATGATTAATTATATTGCTGACTAAAACATTATCATTTCTGTAAATGAATAACTATAATAAGGCAGATTTTTGTGAGCACACGTGTAAGAGTGACTTTCCAGCAAGTTTCTATAAAGCTTAGGTACTGATTCACACTGCAGTACAATCGAGTAGGTAGGTACTCTTACAGTTACTGTTCTCGATCGCGCGGAGTCGCGTCATGGGATCGTTTGTTCGATTGTTTGTGCAAAAATGCTATCATGTTCGATGATAATATGATATGGCACCATACGGCACCTTCCTACCCACCGCGTGACTATATTGTGTTCCACGTGCAGTGATGTTTATTGTATCAAATCTCATCGTCCACGTGGGGGTAGGGTGGTGCCGGTTTATTCTGTTCTTTATCATGTTTGTAAATTAGAAACAACAGCTTGATGGTTCGCAGATGGTACCTACTTCGATTTCAAGAAAAATGTTGGAAATTGTAACAAAATGCTGCCAGGGAACATGATGATGCAAATTTGGATGCTAACAAAACAACTAACAATATTGCAATTGTGTGGAACGAGCCGGACAATACTACAATAGCATGCTGGAAACAATGTGTGCTGTTTTAAGTTACAATACAATTAACCAGAGTAGCTATAATTACAGTTGGCGGGTGTTGCCAGTGCAAGCGAGGCGGAAGAGGGATCACAATTATTGCGAAGCTTCTATCATCAGACCAAATCTAATTCTGTCAATTCAATTTCAGACCAACTTTGCTTCTAAATCTTTTCAGCCTTTTTAATCCTATTAAAACTTTTCCCAAAGGCTTAACAAAAATATCTTAAGAATAAGTTGTCGAACTAAAGCTGGGGCCGGAATCCGGCTGAGCCGGGCGCGGCGCTGCGCGGCGCGGCGCGGGCGGGTCGCCTTCTTCGTCCGGCTCGAAAATAATTCGTCATCGCGCTCGCGCACAATGGCGAGATCTCCTATCGCAAGCGCCTCGCTGTACAAAGAAATGCTTTATCCGAGAATAGAAAAGCTTTTATCCTGATATCCTGCTTTGTGTTATATGTAAAGTAAATAGTGCAGATAATGGGCAGACGGCGGACTCGTGCGCGACGAGATAACAACGGCTTGAAGCTCGGCCTCGTCTCCGGTGGAAGAGAGGTCGCCCTTTATGATCCAATATTTCTTTCAAATATTAGTAGGTAGTGTATTAAGAGCACATATTGCAAGCAGGCCGATGTGAGTTGGACACGAATTAGTAAGATTTCTTTACAAATGATCTTGTAAAGTGTGCCTGCCTACGTGATTAAGATTGTTTCAGAATTTCAGATCCTAGAATCAACGCATTTCTTAAGCATTTCTGACCTTCATACACATTTTATCGCTAACTGGACTAAAGAACAAATTAAAACGTACATCAACCTTCTTACAGTTTTCAACTTTCGCTTCTCCGCTCGCATTTTCCCTATTTTCAGTGAAAAATAGCATCAGTTGTTTTCCAGACATTTACGTAAATTGTTCAGTAGCTATGAACAAAGGAAATAACTATGACTTGCCAGATTAGGAGGGCACATGTGTACCATACAATATGAACCAATACACGACGCTATAAAACTATAAAAAAATTATATTATGACAACTCGATAAACACAGTCGTAAAAAATCCTAAAACATTTTCGTAACTGTTATGGTTGTCATCTTTTTAATTTCCCGCCGTTTCTAGGAATGAATATCTCAATCGTCGGCCACAGCGGGATAAGATTCGATGACCTCCGTGGCGTAGTGGCCGATGAGTCGATTGCGAAGCGAGAGGTAAGGTTCGACTCCCGCACAGGGCAAAGAAATGTGTGCACCACAAATATTTGCTCTGAGTCTTGGTGTTTGTAGGAGCATGGTTCTCGTAGTTTCTAAGTCCCACACGAGGAATCCTAGTTAGGTGTCAGGATCTATGTATGTGACTGGGTTCTCTGGTGGCTCAATTTGTTATAGTTTTCGGTTTCTCCAAGTTGGTAATCGGTGAGTTTTACGTCACAATTATATTATGCACAGTGAGTGGGTGTTTGTAAACCGGCGCCGGCGGCGCGGGGGCGGCAGTGCCGCCAGTGCCGCCAGTGGCGGCGCGGCGTAGTGTTCGTCGACGGAGCGAGGTGATTCCATGTAACGTTGGTTTTAGCATTCTATCCGTGTCCGCCGCCCCGCCTGCTGAGCATCTGCGGCGGCGGCGGCGGCGAGCATCGGCTACGAAGACGACATTTGGGTTGCTAAAATTTTAATGAGGACAAGAGAAACTTTACTTTACAAGTGTCGCTCGGCCGATTGATTTCGACGGGCGGCGTTGTCGTTTGACATGAAGTGGTCATCGCGACATCTACGGTCTACCACTGGGACTACCCACAGCTCTACCATGAAATGTCAAGTTTGTTACAGATGTCGTTTTTGGTGGTTTTTTTTTTGGCTAAAATTGCCTTACCTAACAGGCTCGAAATATACAAAACTTTACTCCGAGGATGGCAATTCACACCTTTAGATGAAAAAGTAAACTTAAACCCTTTAATGGCCGAACAGTATAAAACAGTGGAGGTAACTAAACTACCCACCGACGACCTTAAATTACACTCATAAACGTATTTGAGCCGAAACATTTCGCCAAAAACGTCCAATAAAAAGCTAGACGAGCGAGGATTTTTCGTGCTAATTGTGTTTGCTTCGTAATAAATGAGTAGCAACTCTAACCGGTTTTAAATAAGGTCTGTTATAGTTCGGTTGTGTTTGCGTGTAGTATAGGTAAATAGTGCAGGTTATCTGTACACGGGCGGGCGGCAATCTCCCGCCTACGGCCGCCGCGCTCCGCCGCCGCCGCCGCCGCCGGTCGGGCTCCGGTCGCGACAGAGTAGTTTAATTACGTAGAGCCACAGAATACTCAATAGTCGACGGATAAACTAATGAAACGCGAGGCGGTGCGGCTGCGGCGCGGCTGCGGTGCGACTGCGGAGCGGCGAGCGCGGGAGTCAGTGCTGATCGATCAGGGTACATTCGATGAATAAATCTCAGAATACAGCCTGTATTCTTAGGAATAAATGAAGTGCTTCTATCACGACAGGGTTGGGTTAACTTTGGAGCGAGCTTTTTAACAGAGTACCTATACATGAAGTGCTTAAGTTGGTCTGTCTTTGAAATAAGAGCCATTCACTACCTTCCTGACTCTCGTTTTTAATAAAATGAATTTGTTTCAATTCTAGTTTGATGATAGAACGCACCTTCTTTATCTAATTAAAATTTGGGGTGATAGCGCTGCCAAGACGCGACTAGCCGACCTACAAATACTACAAAATAAAATTATTAAAACCTTATCTCACTTTCATTACTTAACACCAACTTCCAAAATATACAAATGCACAAAGATAATGAACATAAAACAACTTTACAAATATAACTTATGCATTCCCGTGAGAGTGCAGGTAACTCATAATAAAGTACAGAAATGTTGTCAGTTTCGTTTGAGACAACCCTGGTTGTTAAAGTTTCCGGCGTTGTCGTGTCGAATCGCTGATCGATGAACGCTGGATGGATCGGCGAGCGCGACTCGAGCCGACTCCCGCCGACTCCCACCGATTCGTGATAAATTCGCTCCGCAGGTAAAACTCGTTAGGCGATAACGAAACTCGATATTTTAAAATAAATAATAACAATACGCACGCCGCATTATCCCTGGAGGTATTTTTTTAGCTTAAACATCGCCAACGGCTCTACGGGATAATTTGAAAGCTCGGAACTTTTTGCCGAACGCCGCCGCTGGTTTTTGTCGCGGCACCCCTCCATGAGAAAGCTTAAACTAAACTTGAATTACACTTCTCTAATGACATTCTGCCCGTTTATTTTATTTAAAATCTTTTGTTATGTTGTGACAATAGTCAGCGACGCGATAGAAGATCAGAAAGCCGAGCCTACCCTCTCTTATGCCGCGGGTGATATAGGTACTCATGTGAGATGATTTCATTTGTGCATTTCATTTTAATATCACGGCTGAATAAGCGGACGGCATTAAAGTATTGAGTTCCAACGAACCTTTACCGATACCAATCAAGCCATCATTCGTATGAACGTAAAGGATTGTGAGCATGTTGCTACAGAAGGTATACAATCACGATCTTATTACATTTCAGATTAAGTATATATTTTATTCCGTTCTCGGAATATTAAGCGTCATAGAAATCCAGACCTTTCCGTCGTGTCTCGGAGAATGACAAGTCGACAGAAAGTAACCGAAGGGACTTATACGACCCTGACCCTCCGTCATCCGCGAGAGATCCATCTGTCTGTTCTCGTGCCTCATGCCGTTTTGGACTGTCTCACTCGGGGGTTAGAGTTTTAAATGGCGTGCTAATTACAGCCTTTAAATTTACATGTACGGCCCGAGTAGATCTATCAATCTTTTCATACAAGTACACGCTTGAATGCGCTTTACATGGTGAATACATACCCCTATATCTTTTCACAACCTCAGAAATGAATGTTTGATTGATCCCGGCCGCGGTTCGCAGACCGTCGCCATCGTTTCGCCAGTGCGGAGTACGAAGAGAGTAGAGGCGGAGGGGCTAGGAGCACGAACGGCTTTTATGCTCGGGAATGGTTTTGGAAGCACGCTGACCTTTTAAACCGACAACAGTTCGTTTTCGGGCGCGACAATCTATTTCAGTTAGCGGTGGGCAGCGCTCCCTTTATATCCCTTTATTTATGTACCGGCGGCGGCGGCGCTGCGAGGTCGGTCGGACTGACCTGCTCCATATATTCACGTTCGAACTAGAGCGGCCATTAGTCCACTCGAGGCTGCGACGCTCATTTTATTTCTCGCATAAACATGTGTAATGAGCATTTCAGCTTTCGTACTATGATTTGTGTAAAGGTCTCGAGATCCGAGAGGATTACCTTTATAGGTAGGTGGTTGTATCCTAAGCCTACAGCATCTACTATACTCGTATCTATAGTCACAGCGGTCGTTGTACTATGTTTTTTTCTGAAATCTTCCCAAGTAATCAAAAGCATTTGCTTTATTTTGCAGTTAGAGTTTCTAGATTATCCGAACCTCACCTCTGCGGTTGAGTGTTGGAAAGCGGTCACTGTTCACGGAGGCTTACGATCTAGCCGCTTCTCACACAGCGATGGCAATCTCGAGAGAAACTACGAAAACCACTTAATCACGGTCCCACGTCCACCCGACCGGCGGAGGAGTCGACGGACCGTCCGTCGGACGCGAGATAGGTCTGCCCGAAGCGGAACAAAAACGGGAGATTACAGGCTCCGGCCGTTCTCGAAATCAGCGGAGCGTTCTTGGAACAGCTCTAAATTGGAGTCGAGTTTCGGAGCAATGTCAAACATTCGATATCGGAGATGGAATGCTTGAGAGTAATTCAATATCGGCGGCATCTCGAGCGTCCTGTTATAAACATGCCGATGGAGATGCAGTTGATGGGGACCGATTATTGCTCGGGAGCTACGGTAATGAAAGTACAATATCTCAATCTCTACGTTGTTATATGTATAACGTCATTGTTATGTATAAATAATTTTAGTCGCTTTGATAAGGCTCCCTCAGTCAAACGTGCGTTAGCGGCGATAGGAATAAATAACCAGTTAGCCCGACTTCACGTGAACATGACCCAACGTTTAATTATTCACGTTGGCTTGACGCACTATACTTATAGCATACCGCCTCCTTTACTTGTTTCCTAATTACACTCATTAATAAGGATGATTAAACAGTTAACCTTATCGCAATGAATAGATATCGGAGGTGTAATTATCCTCAGTAAAAACTGGAGATAGATCGAGTCGATACGAAATTCATCGAAGAAGCTAATGGACTCCCTTCACGATAATGTGCGTCGTTCGGAGCAGACCGACCTATGTATTTATTATGATTGATGATGCAGACGAGGTAATCTTTGGTGTAGGTGTAATATATTCCATTTATTACCAATAAATATAATATTGCGTACGAAACCCCGCCGCGGGACATACCTAGGAGCGGATAGCACATCTCGCCAGCGCACGTGCACTGCGTAGGCACCTCATCAAGCGAACAACGTCCCGCCCGCGGCCGCAGCCGCTCTCCAGGTTTCCCCAATTATCAATTTTCCATAAAACATTCTGAAGAATTAATTCAGTGTGTACACATATCGTTACTATCAATGGGTACATTTTTATTCACGGGTTACAATGTACGGATTTGGTATTTCCAACCAGTTCCAACCAAATCCCCACTGCTACGGCGTGTATGTGAAACTTTCGCATTTCTACTTGGAGTTTGGACTCCTTGGCTTTGTAAATACGTCCAATTAGATTATGTTGTGCCTTAGATGTTCGCAATCAACATCGATTTCATATCGTAGTTCATCAATAGTTAAAGTAAGGTTTAAATAATTTTAGAAACCACTTTCTGTAAGGTTTCTTAAGTTTTACTTTCATCTCGATCTTCGTTCATAAAATGACGTTCGGCTACCTACCTAAGCATATTATTTTATGTTTACTTTCTCGAAGTAGATGTGTCAGTCCTCTTACCTCGCAAGATGGTTGATCACATTTCAGATCCAATTTGCCTTATCTCAGCGAATCCGATCTAACGTTAAAATGGAATTCGATCCGAGTTCCAAATTTAAAACCCGTGAACCACGAGCGAAGTCGCCTGTCAAAATCAATTAGACGTCATCGGCCATGACCGAGCCGCCTAGCCGGGACGGGACGGGACGACGTCGCCGAGGTAATTACAATAGGGCTGCTGGGTATGTCGGAGGAGCGGCTCTCAATAGCGCGCCGCCATCATTATGTGGCTTTTTGCACGCTCCACGGGAATGGTACAGCTTCCTTCTTTAGCTATGTATTTTTTTACATAACTCTATTTCTTTCTATTCATGTAAAGGCTGTATTAGCTGTACGATTAGTCACGCCAGTTCTGTACAGTTTGCGTACGGAAATCCTGTGTACGAAATGTAGGTCCGTCGATACAGAAACAACAGTGGACCTGATAACCGGCCATATGTATGCCCGTGCACTCCACCGCCACCGGTGCGCCAGTTCGCTGGCCCAAGTACGGAAATGGAAATGGATTGGTGCCTATCCCACGTCCGCCTCGGATGTCGTTACTCACCGCCTATCGCCACCATGGGATACACAACACACGTAGCGCTCGGCTATAACGTGAGAGACAAATGGTTTCAGATGAGAGCATTAGGTCGGATTACATAAACTACACGGTAACGAATGCCAACACGGGACTGGAAGATTACCGTTTCCGAGACAATGGGCTCTTAGCATCCGGGAAACGATAGACTAGTATCTTGCACTATAAAGCCGTCCCTCGAGGAGCCGGACGCGGCCCTGATTGAGAGTGCTATTAATTGTGTCGCAGGCTGTCAGTGAGCGATCGCCGCTCGTCCGTCGCAAAAACTCGGCGGAGCGAACCGGGACGGGCGGAGTCGCCGGCGCGGACCACTGGCTGCGGCCGCCGCGCCGGCCCGCACTGCGGCGAGGACGGCCACAGAGCATGTCACGTTACAAATCTGTAATTATCACTTTACCGTATGCTGTCGAAACAATTGACAGCTTCACCACAGCGGTTGAGCTGGTTTAGATTACACGGCTCGATTCTGAATACCAATTTGAGTTTTGTTTGAGAACGTATTCTTGGATATCTTAATCAGATCATTTATTATTTTGGAAAGCTACGTTGTTCAAATACTCCTGCATTGGGAGCGTCATTATAACATAAATGGTTCGAGACACAAAGCGCTACTCACACGGTTCCGTAGCAGCGTCGAAGCTGCGATGTCGCTCGCCAGTTGTCGGCCACAGGCCCCCAGCGCGCCTAATAAAGGACGAGACCGCGGGCTCGAGCGACTTCCACATACGGGGAGGAGGCCCTGCACTACTTGGAAAGAAATTATAAATCCTGCCCACATCCGTAATCCCAAAGGGTACCAGTAACAAATATGGTCTAACATTATTTCTTGATTAGGTACCCTACTTACACCTAAATTCCTGCCCACATTATATCCTGTATGTTGTTTAATTCCAGTTCAGGGTAGAATATTATGTTTCTATGTATTTATGTACCTCGTTCTGGTCTAGCTTACAGCGTACCCCCACCTAATATCTTTCTGCACTACGAGTACGCCTACGCTACGCATTACGCAGCTCCTAGAAGTATTTTTAGCAAACATTGTGGGTTCCAGGGATCAATGGCACAATCGAATCGGATCAGAGCGTGTAGTCGTAGGCCCCTCTGCGACATAGGAAAATAATACGAAGAAATTGCTACATTACCTCCTCAGAACACACGCTTCTTGCACGCCTTCCTGACTCACGGCGGTCTAATAACTAGTTGGAAACATTGAAGTATGTTCAACGGCTGGAAACCAAGTTGAACGGCGCTTTGAACTCTGAAGCAGTTCTAGTGCCAGTTCTAACTCGAGGAATTCTAGCGTAGCTTCTAATTTTATACATCATCAAAGGTATCTAGAAATTCCCGCAGTTGTGATTGGGCATTTTCAAAGCAGTAGAGCCTGCCGTGTCCGTAGGCTTTAGCTAAAAGAATGATGTACATGTCCCTCGTCGAAGTTAGTTCCGCTGTCGAGTGTTTTCGGCTCTCAGCCGGTCGTTTAACTAATGTAGTCGTGTTCTTGCCGACGAGAATTAATTCAATTCCGCTTTCTTTGTTTTTGCTCAGCCATTATTACAATGTAGCGCGCTGCTCGATCGAGCACGCTCATTGCCGACCGGATCGGACGTGGGACCTATTGGTACCTACAGCACTGGTAGACGGAGACCTACTGACGCAGCAGGCGATGGGTTGCACAATGCACAAGCAAACGTTCCAAGTGTAAGTTTCTCATCGTTTTCTAGGAACAAGCTGAAGTCTGTCAACTTACCGGGAAAGTAGTAATCAATATTGAGTTACTTGATTACCTCGATGCAATGTAACATTAGTACACCCGCATTGATTGAGGATTATCAAGTTCTTCTCCAATTTCAAATCAAATGCAACTCTTCTTTGGATCCAAAACAATCCTCTGACGCTTGTATGAACTAAGCGAATATTAAAAGCTTTATAACTTTATGGTAGAGTGATGTTAGAAGGGGTCTCCGCCGCGCCGCGCCGCGCCGCGCCGCGCCGGCTGCTGTGGCAGCGCGTTTCCCTCCGCTCCGGCCGCGCTCGAGTTTCACATCCGCGCGTTTCAGCGCACTTGATAAAGCGTTAACATTCACAATGTTAGTGGGAGCACCGCCACAAACGCGACTGGCACAATAACAGTCTTACTTGCAGGACGTAAGATTGAAAATCGAGTAGCTCTGCCGATGACAGCCACCTCATTAGCAAATTGACGCTCGTGTGGATCCAATCACGTTTTTATCGATCGAATGACAGCTGTCGCGGTAAAAAGTCGAATCGTTTTCGTGCAAGCCATAATAACTGCACGCGGCTCTCTGATGTTTCACGTTTTATAGTCACCCGTAACAGACATGAAAAACAATTTTGAACGGTTTGGCAAAACGACAGTATCGAAAGGCCAAGCTGATCGATCACACACAAATTATACTCAACAGCTCTCCCGCGGCCAGCAACGTACCTAAAAATAAATCGTTTTCCAATTCCTGTTCAATATTCAAGATGAATATGGATGTCGTCAACATAGTATTTTCCTGTTTTGCAAGTAAAAATCATGTTTTGGGGGTGAGCCGATGCGAGTAGCCGTCTCGTATTCGATGTGAATTCGTTTCGATTAGCACCGGGTTTTGTCGCAAAGAGAATGCATCCGAATAGGCACCTCTTATATAATATATTGTACGCCGTTGTTTTGTGACCCGATTGAAAAGGTTTCACGAGCACTACAAAATACCGACGGAATCAATTGGACTACAATTGGGCGCGACGATGGCGGCGCGGCGCGGCGCGGCGCTCGAATTTCTCATTGTTAGCAGAGCCGAACTTCAGAGGAGCTCATCGAAGGCATAGATCGGGCGAAAGGTTGGTAACTGGATGAAGCAAACGATTTTATACAGACTGAATAACAGACAAGAAAACAAAAATGAGCTTCTAAATTTAAATTCGAAAAACAGTCATGTTCAAACCGCTTGTACTTTCGTAAAAGCCACCTAATAACGTGTGATGTCATATTAAATGCCAATCAAATCCTTTTAAAAACCTTACACGGTAGACGCCTCACGGACGCACGGTCGGCTTAAGCCCCCGGCGGCACTCGTTGAATTTAAATCCAATTGCGATTCGACCAATCGCGTCGCGTAGGCCAGCCTGAGCCTACAGCTTAGGCATCAGTCGGTACGGAGAAGCCACAGTTCGCGTTACAGTCACTGAGTGGCTGAGTCCATAAGCCGCGAGCAGGACATGTCGGCTGACAACCTTGCCGTGTTAAACCGTATTAAACTGGCTATTTCGGACCTGGCCCGGGGCTAGGGACGAGTACGTATTAGGTCGCTATACATATATAATTATACTTGTGTTTTATACTACAATCCGAGAGGAAAGCCCTGAACTGCGTATAGATAGGGGGTTAGATTAGATTCTTCCCATCCCCATTGTAACCTCGGGTTGGCGACCTTTCTCTCTTTATCTGGGAAATTTTATTTGTCCATTGGGTCCACCCGACAAAATGTTTCTTATAGTTGCAGGGTACTGTGACCCGAAGCAATCCCTGTGACGACACTTGTAAGTTGTAGCAGGGTTTGGTATTTCGATGGCGATCACGTACTAATGAGGTTGCCGTGGGAACAGCGGAGCACGCGCAGCACGCAGCTAACTGATGAGCGAGATGCTAAGTGGAGGTACACGTGACACGACGCGCTTGCGAATGAAGCCAGGTGAGGATCTCTAAACGTCTGTGTGGGGTTTCATTCAGTGTCGTTGTAAGGTCAAGTAGAGCTAGCCACAGCGCTCGCGACACTAAAACCCACCGTCGAACGACATTTGGAATGATTTTTACAAGCTTCTACTCAACTCACTGCATTAGTATAGTACCTATGTACGAGAACCTACTCGCATCATCATATTATTTGCACAGATGTTTGCTTAGGTTCAATCTTGCGAGTCTATTTCAACCAGTTTCCGATCATTGGCCCGTCAAGTTTCCGATATGATAGAGACGGACAGACAACAGAACTACTTGGCGACTAATAGTAGAACAGTGGTGTATGTGGATGAGCTCGTTTTGACCTGCTTCCAATACCAAACCTACGTATTATACGAAAGCCTGTCTCGGAGATACATTTAACAACAAAAATATTATCTATATCAGGCCATTTCGCTTTAGTTCGAGGCAAACACGTTTGTGGCAACTTTTATCAGCAACAAAGAAAGTTCCGCCTGCGGAGCCCGGGTGTCAAATGAGGGACATTTTTATCGTCATGCACACATTACGTCGCTGAGTGATGCGAGCCGCGAGATGGGACGGGGCGGTGAGCGATGTGGGCCACAGTAGCACAGTGGCACGGCCAGTAGGTGAACTTCATTTCCCCTCCATCTCATCGTAGGTACATTTTTTGCTTTAATGTGGACAGACTTAAAGAAGATGATGATGTTCTTTTCGTCGTTTTGGACGACGGCTCGTTTCCTCCAGCAAGTGCCCAGATCCCGTGCCCCCGAAGGAGCACTTCCTGTGTCTAGGGAATCAGGAACTAGGAATGCTTCGGTCCTGCAAACATCCAGGCTCAGAGCCGATACCTGTGATTTCTGACTCGTCGAAAATGATTTTCTCGTCAAAATCTTACTTTTATTGATATAAATGGAAGCAAAAGATAAATTGTCATTCTATTCTCAATCTACTTCTACATGAAATAAGAAAAATACGAAACATCTCAGTCTTATCCACACTAAACTGGCTCAGTGAGTAAAAGCCTGTAAAAACATGCGGTGCCAAATGGCTCTTGACAATTTCAGAGTTCTCAGATTTTATAGCAGAGTTGCGCGACATTGCACGTTTGTCACAGCGTAGAGATGAGTGGATCAGATAGGCGCCGCGCAGCCCGCGTCGGCGGCGGCGGCCTGCTCTTAAGAAGCGCTCGTTGTTTCGCACTGTGCAACTGTGCAGCTCCGCGTGAGTAATGCAAGCCGACAAAGGAAGGCCGTGAGGGATGGCACGCAGCTCTCGGCGGCGGCGGCGGCGGTGGTTACTGGCTCAATTCTGGCTTGTGTCGGCTGCGTTATAATTATGTTGTAGAACTAAAGGCGGCCATAATAGTGTACAAATTATCTGAATGTCTGAATCGAATTAATGACTTCTTCGAACTAACAGAACTTTTCGTTTCCAATATTTTTATAAACTGTAGGATAAGGATATGAAGCCCTCGGCGTGCATGCCATCTGCTGACGCGGAGGCCAGTTCAATTCAAATTAATGCGCCTTAAAAACCTTCAGTTAGGCCGTTAGGTCCAGCCTTCAGTACAAGTTATTTTATTTTATGCTTCAACAAAATTACATTTCACAGCGTCGCCTTTGAAATACCAGCCTAGATATAGGCCTTCGCAATCTCCAAGTTTAATCTACGGAGATTACTTCCATCTCGTTCGTTTCCTCAGGCACGCCGCCCTCGCCTCGGTACGGCGAATGCAGTTCGCTCCGCTTCACGCCGCCGCCGCGCCGCCGCCGCCGCCGCGCCGCCGCCGCCGCCGCCCGTGGTCGGCGGCCTCAGCATGACAGCCCGCATACATGTGCGTGTCGCAATGTACCCACCCGCACGTAGGTGACTTGTTACCTGCGGCTACATACAATGTAACATTAACCGAGCACCAGCACTTCCACCTTAACGATTTTATTTTAGGGCTTAAATTCTGTCGCAGAAAGGCAACGTCTCCACAAAGAACATTTTTTTAGAATTTCAAACTTTGATCGAACGTGTCAGAAAGTTCAAAATACAACAGCGCCTGTAGCTGCGGTTAACAGTTTATGATTTTAGCATGTCTCGTATGAAATTGTGGTGTGCTTGACGTTTGATGGCGATGGTGTTATCTCGCAGGCTGTCACTTATCTGGCTCGCGAGAACTCGGCGCGGATTAGAGCCGCCGCCGCCCGCCCGCCGCCCGCCGCCCGCCGCCGCGAATTGTGGCAATGGCAGGCCCCGGCGTCGCATACAAGAGCGCATTACAGTTGGAAATTATAGTAATACGAGATAGGATTTGCTTGACAATAAGGTTTCTTCGCGCTAAAAGGTTTACATAGGAAGCTTTACAATAAAACGCGTCTGTTTTTTTAACCAAAACTGTTTAAACCGAAATGATGGACTATCAGACAAAATAGCTGCTTGGCATCGTTCTAATTATCGCTGATTATCTCGACGACAACCGAAATAACGCTTGGCTAGAACGTAAAAAATGATTGTCATGTGAACAGTGAAGTTAGAAGGACACTGGCCGCTTCGGATCCCACTCCGCTTACCTACCGGCTATTAATCACAGAGTTATAAAGCTCCATGTAAGCGTCCATCCAATAACCATCAAAACTATCCAAGTTCTCGTTTGTGTTGTGTAAATGAATTTTTAATATTTCGCTAGGAAGCGGCGGCGTAGGTACGGCGCGGCGCGGCGCGGCACAGGTACGGCACGGTTACGGTACAGGTGTGTCGAGGTACAAAATCTTCTGATGGCTAATCGACTAAATAAAGTATGATTATGCGGAGCTATAACCCGCGTTTATGGAGCCAATTTGTTTATTGAATGAGTGGGGTGTCGTAAAACTTAAAGTTTATGCATTTATTGGATTTCAATAGGACTGGTCGTTTTGGACTCTATGGTGAGTTCAGTCATTCTTTACAGAAACATATTTTATTATTTTATTCGTGATTCCTTCAACTAAACTCAGATAAAGTTGGCTGAGCTGAGAAATTGTGAAGATTTTATGTGAATAATGTTTGAGGTAACAGATTATTTTTACCACACTACAAGGCGGAGTGCCTAAGTACGCAAACTTGAGTGCACTTTTTATTCCACGCCCATATAAAACTAATGTCTCATTAAATACGTTTCCCAATAAAACAGATGACGTCACACCGACGACAGCAAAATCTGTAAAAACGTGTGTGGGAGTTCACACTGCACACTGCACACTGCTGCATCACTTCGACACTTGTCAGTCGGCCCCGGCCGGGGCCGCCCACCGGCTCTACAAACTCCTCCACCGGATTTACTCATGTTGACATTGTCGATACTTTCAATAACTTCGGAATGGAATAAGCATGGATGGGCGTCGGAGAGATGTTTATCTCGCACTCGGACACACCCACTGCACACTTTAATAACAGGGCTGGTAGAGACACTCTACCTACTCTACTATACAGAGAGATTAGAAATAGGGGGCGTTCATAAAGTTAATCATAACTTTGAAGAGAACGCGGAGTCTACACACGGATAGGACTGCAGATATGTACAGGTCGTCCGCTTAATGATCAGTACGATGCCTGCGCATTTGCAATGCCGTCCAGAACTTTAGAGTGTAAAGCCTTTCAACCAGCCTTTCAACTCTACAAATCAAAAGTATAAAATAAGGTATTCGGAAGCAAGTTGTTAGGTTTCTGGAAGTAAAGTTGGTAACGGCGGCGTCGGTCGGGCAACGACGCCGTAAACGTTAACTTGTTATTTTAAATCGCCAATAAAGTTGCGCTATTAAAACACATTTGTAGCACTCGTACTCTACCGCGGCAGAGCTGCTGCTATCCTATCGCGTACAGTGTAGAGTGTAGAGTGTAGAGTGTAGAGTGTAGAGTGTGGAGTGTGCAGTGTGGGTGGAGTGCGTGCGAGCTGTAGTCTGTTCCGTAGAGCTACCTACTACTAGAGTAAGGCTGTGTGTGTGTAGTGTCGTCGCTCGAGTGTAGGTAGAGTAAGGCTGCCGTTACGTCGGCGTCGTCGTGGCTCGAAGCGGCTCATTGTGCCGCCTGAATAGAGCTCTAATTGAGGCCTGTAATTATGGCCGTTCTGGCGGCTCTTTTGGAAACTGCCTCTTTGTATGGACTCCTTAATAAGCGAGTGTTTTCAAAATAATTTCCGTATCAATAGCGAGCCTATAGAAAGAGAACAGTATACCATTAATTAAAGTAATCTATGCGTAATACTTATTTGCGTCATTTATTCTACAATGTTATATTGTAAGTCGTATTTCTTTTCTGTTAAATATCGCAGTGGAGTATTTATTATATTATTTTCCCCAAGTTTATGTGCGCCCAGTCCCTGCAGCAGCTGCTTTCAAAGAAAGCTTCATTATTCGGGTCGACATTGTCTGAGGGTCCCGGGTGTCCAAATTATGCTGTATCCCAGAATAAATATTGTCACAATGGAGTTGTGACGTTTGACGTCCATCGTCAGATAGTGCGCAAACAGACCCCCCGGAGTCCGGAGACGCCGATACTAACTACGAGACCAACCACGCAGCCTCCGCACCACCGCCTCTAGCGACACGGAGACTCTAAACATTACGTATACACTGCTGCTTCAGGCCAACATTTTGAAATCCACACTAGAAGTAATATTCATTGGATTTGCCGATAGGCGAAACAGACGTCCAAGAAATACGCAATGTGAACTCAGATGTAGATAGGATTGGAGTCCCTAACAACTCGGACACGAATTCGAGTTAGCGAAACAACAAACTTTATTCTGATGTCGAATCGAAGAAAATGTAACCCTATCTCAATGGCTTAAGAGTGACGAATCCTATGTACCTATGTAATTCGTAGTTGACTCTGCGTGTTTACCTGCGATGTTTGAGCAGGGCGCGGGACCGGGCGCGGGCGCGGAAGCGGCCGATGGAAAGCGTTTTGGGAGCAAACAGCCGAGGAATTTTACCAGATCGCGCCACAAAGAACAATGGCCACTCGGCTGCGCCGTCGGAATGGTGGCCAGAATGCAGGTTCGATTCCCCGATTATATAATTATTATACAACGTAAAGTGTGCCCTCAGGGAAACCTCAGGCTCACATAATACGAGTAGATGCTAATACGAGTACAGTGCCCACGAGCCGCGCGCCTCTACATTTTATGCAAACGATAAATTATGAAGGCACATTACACAAAAAATGTTGTCCATCTGTAACAATATAGCTTTTTATTGTATCCGTAGATACATTTTGGCATTTGTCCTTTTTCGAACTTATTTCTTTCACAAGTTGTGTTTCGTTGAAACGAAACTTTGTTTTCCAATAAAGGTCTCGGGGCTCGAACACACGATGCTTGAGAACGGATTATCGACACAAATGTAAAGAACAATTCATGTTACAAATATACATACGAACTTACACTCTCTATAACGATATTTTACAATGTGAATAGTACCGCCACCCGGCGCCCGCGCCGCCGCCGCCGTACCGCCGCCGCCCGCGCCGCCGCCGTACCGCCACCCGGCGCCCGCGCCGCCGCCGCCCGCGCCGCGCGCCGTCCGTGCCGCGCCTGCGCCGCGCCGGTTGCGTGATCCGTCCAACATGATGCTTTAGTACTAAGCATCAATTATATTCCAACTGTGAAAACTGCACAATATAAGCACAGTGTAAGAAACTACAGTTATCTAATAATTATGATTAATAACAAAATAACTAGATATCTAATTAAGATTCTGCTCGACATGACAAATGATCGCCGTCATAACATTGTGCAGAATGTTCTAATGCCGAAGTTGCTCAGTGTTGCGGTATTTTCTTGAGGTGAATTCACGATAATTAGTTAATTACACGAAGTCATCTAACGGTCTAATACTGGACCGGCCCTCGCGACTCTAGAGATGCCATTTTTCTTATCGCAAATATTGGTTTTACCGTACGTCCTGTCCACAGAACATTGGTAAACTTACTAAAAGTTTCGTGCAGAAATACCGAAGCTAACATCGAAACGCACTATGCGTTTCGACATTTCGGCATTCGGCATTATTTCCGATATCGAATCCGTGTCTACGAAGCATTTTCGTAGATATAGCGAAGATAATTGAAATGAATAGTTATAATGTTCACTAATTCATAAATATATTCATATATTCATTAATTTTTAGTTTTTCATTCCTTAATGCATAAATACTCATAAAGCATAAACATAATAATGTGAAATAATATCGCTATGGTTATAATTATAATAATGTTTAGTAATACAATCGATGTGTTTACTTTAAGAGTTTGTTACTCTCACCAACATTCTAATATAACGTAAGTACCTAGGCCAAGAGTGAGGAGTTAGGCCTACGCGTATTAGCTCCAGAATGTGTACCTACTTAGCAAAATGTGCCTTATTTGGCGACCACCTGCCGACTCCTGGCAATCCGCATACTGGGTCGCCGTGGGGGAGGAAAGCTCCGGACCGTCTAATTTGACGCAATAAAGAAGAGGCCTACGTCCAGCAGTGGACCGATAGAGGCTGCCGGTGATGATGATGATGACGAATGTGCCTGTCCTAAATCAGTTCCATTTTCATGTTTCCCAAATTTCCCAAATCACATAACATAACACACACGGAAATTTAACTGGGTATACATAGACAAAAGTAAAACGCTGCCAGTTCGCTCAGATGAAAGCGAGTGCATCCGCGGACAGAGCCTAGTAGTGCCGGTGCCACCCGAGCACCCGATATGTAAATGGTAATGAGAGATTGTATCTCGCACTCGTGTGAAACCAACGAGTATTAATACTCGATCTGACGGCTGCCATTACACTCTAATTGGTGCCGGTACGCGTAGGGGGTATGCCTTCTAAAGGCTCGGATTCACGACGCCTTATACATTGGCTTTATGTTTACCTAGTACATATTATATTAGTGCTGTGCCAGTACTATTCATTATTCAAGTAGATGCTAGAAAAAACCTAGTTACGGTTACTCCGGCGGGCATCTAGTAACTGCTATCATATTCCGAGAACCTAATCATCAAATTTCATGAATTATTTTTTTCTTGTACAGATTAACTCTACCATGTACGCGGTAACTAAAAACTAGGTATACTATACACACACACACACACACACACACATATAATACTTTAGGAATCATATGTATCTAAGTATATTGAATGAATCTGATATGCATTGACATAGTCGTATGCGTCGCGGCCGCGGTTTCGCCCGTCCCGCCTGTGGTCCCGCGCTCCCGTTTGTGACGCGTTTTAATCCTGATCGGACGTGTTCAATCACTGCGGTAAAGTAATTAAAACCCGCGCTGTCCATTTACAAAACGACAACTTATCCCTCGTTTTTTGGCGAATCGAAGCATTTTCCGCAACAGTTCTATTTGACCGTTAAATGAGTTTTTGCCGGAATCACCTTGATTTGGCACCGGTGGGCATTCAGCATACAATCTGGCGCCGCTTGCCAGTGCGAAGTGAACCTTGGACGGAAGGGGTAAGGTCGGTCCTAGATTGGCGGCACTCGTATGATGGTGTATTTAACTAGAGTCGAGTGTAGAGAAGCGAAGATCATCCAATTACGGCGCTACGTGCTCCGTGTGAATTGTTAAGATATTTAGCGCAGTTGCGTCCGTCGCCCGCGCCCGCGCCCGCGCCCGCGCCCGCGCCCGCGCCCGCGCCCGCGCCCGCGCCCGCGCCCGCGCCCGCGCCCGCGCCCGCGCCCGCGCCCGCGCCCGCTCTACCTCGGTCTGTATCGTACTCTGTACTTTGTTCTGTACTTTACTCGCTGTACTCGTTTTGTAGCAGAATTGAGTTGAGCGGTAGATAGGATCGTTTCCGCTTCAGTTTCAGCATTTAACTTTTCGGGTTTCCTTACTAGCTTCCGGAATGTGTTATACCACAATACTTACATGTCAACTAGTTGTTTTTTACCCTTTAAAATGCTTATAACGTTCTGACACTGGTATACCTACCTATGGTATCTCTAATTTATCCTTCGATTCGTAATCAATGAAATGGAATCTTTATTCACTTTTTACAGGTAACTGACTTCACCTTATGTTCTCTACAATCTTTATCAAGTCACCGCCGCGCCGCCGCCGCCGCCGTCGCCGCGCCTGCATGCGTGCGGCGGGCGGCGCGGCGCGGCGCAGCGCGGCGCGGCGCGGCGCAGCGCGGCGCGGCGGGGCGAGCGGCAAATTCGCCGTGAAATTAAGCCTTTGAGCGACTAGTGACGACGGCATAACCGCCTCCACCATGACTGCATCTGATCTGATTGCACGCGCGTGACGCACGCGCATTCTACAATCAATAGCTGCACGACTGCACTGTATGCACAGCACAGCGCGGCAACACAGCGGACACGTAAAGATACGGGGCACGGCGGACCGCAGTATTCTACTGCCCTTTACAATATTATGTGAGGCTCTTCTATGTGACTTTACTACTAACGTATCTATAGTGTACAATATTGAACTGTAACCGTACAGCGCGAGAATGCTCCGCCTGGAGGCTTGTCGACCAGCAGCTGGGCTTGGGATTTCTATCGAGTGAAGCCGTTGCGCAGCTGACCTTCCGAGCGCTTGGCATACAAAGAACTTTGACATTTCCTAGATGTTGATTCAATTGAGTGATTGATGGTAATAGCAGGCGGGGCGCGGGCGGCAGGCGCTAGGCGGCGGGCGGCAAGTGGCGGGCGGCGGGCGGCAGGCGGCGGGCGGCGGGCGGTGGAATGCCGATGGACGATACTCATAGATAGAGGCTGCTAATTTATGGCACTGGCGGATACGCCCCGCTTTCACTTTTTATTTCAACATCTTTAGCAAAATTGTACAAACCCCTATCTGTCTATCCCCCGGCCTTGCCTGGTTCGTTGTACTACATGTTATTATATTATAATACATACATACGCAGCGAGACCGGCGCGGCGCGGTGCGGCGCGGCGCTACGCGGCGCGGGTGCTAAGTGATCCTCTCTCCGCCGAGGTGGGTAGCACGCTCGGCGCGGCGCGCGGCGGCTTAGCGTTACGAATTCCATTGGAATGCTTCACATAAAGGATGAATACTCTCTTAATCCGTCTCCGATTCCATCCTCAGCTATTATGTCCGCTTTAATCCCTTCAACGCAACTCAATGTCATTACCAGTGCGAAGCGACGAGTGACTGGGCTGGCTCCATTAAGATTAGAACTTATTTGCATTCTCGGTTAGGTACAGGGTGGGTACAGGGTACCTACAGCATCTATTATTTCTATTCATGTACGAGTCACGGACTGAGGCGAGGGGGACTATAATGGAAATGGAATTCTCAAAGTTCTCATTCAATTAAATTAAGAGCCTTATTTCTGTAAAAAAACTTAATCCAGCCATCTCATTGATTCTGATAAAACTTTGAGAATCCTCTTCGCTGAGTTTTTACGTTTCGTTTTATGAGCTTCAAAAAGACAAAGAAAAGAAAACGTGCTACAAAAAGATTACTTCTTTCTTCTTTTTTTTTCAAAAGTCACTAGTTCTAATCGACAGTAAGACCTATTCCATGCGCCAGTAAAGTGGAAGTAGAACATAGAGCGAGTGAAGCGAGTGGTGGCGGCGGCGGCGGAGGCGTGAGGAGCAATGGACTTGCAGGAGGACGGCGCTGGCGCGTGAACCGGCGCGGATCGCGGATCGCGGGACTCGTGACGCGTGACGCTGCGCCGCGCGGACCCGTCCCGCCTCGACCTACCTACTGCCTACGTATATGTAGCTATACTCTTCGATCAGGTTATACATCAAAGACTCAGATGTCCTCCATTATACTGCATTATATAGTGACGATCTTTTATCTTCTCATTCTGAACCATGAAGGGATAGACTCGGTGACAATGTTTCGCATTGTCTCTATATGTTAGGTACTTTTAATTCTATAAGATTTCTCAAAGTAATAGTTGACATCTTTAGTGGTACACACACACTTTTAAAATAACGGCGGCAAGTTTTTCTAAAATAAAACGCCATATGGAATCCCCTCGCTACGAGTATTTCACGCCGCCGATCCAGTGCATATTTGAATATCAAAGCAAGCTGCGCGATAATAGCTCTGTGGTTCTCTCGGTCGGCGACCAAACACGGGGGGCATCCATAGCTCGCGGCAAACAACGTGCAGTGACGGCGGCGGCGCGGCGGCGCGGCACGGCGCGGCGCGGGACGAGGCGTCCGGCGATGCAATGCGATGTGTTCCGCTGTTCGGGATATTAGTTTGTTGGACATGTCCCACCGGTGGGATGAGCCACGACTCGATTAACTTAGCGGGAAGTTACGACTCGCGATTAAGCCGCCGAGGTTAGTTGGCAATGTTGGCTAACGCGGGCTCGTTCCCTGATGCGCTGGGTCCTGTAATTTCTGCGACAAAGAAAATGCAATATGAAACTTTATAATGACTTACTTATTTGAAAATGACTGATGTCATTATTCATTGTTATTGTTACGAGCCCACAATCGAGCGGCGCGCGATGGACAACTCACTCCCATTGTAATGTTGTATTCAATGCTTTTCTGAAAGCGATTCTTGTCGAAGTGAGCCCTGCGCCTGCGGGTGAGGACGCACTCGGCTGATTGCTCCACGCATGACTGGCGAAATCTCATCTCCAGTTTGATATTGGAAAATTGCAACCACTACGACCTTATCCCCGGCGGCGGCGCGGTAACGGCGACGCGGACGCCGCGCTGCGTCACGCCACTTCCTCAGCATTCGTTTTTGCGACCATTACTCCAGAATGATGGTCACCTCAGCCCCATTTTTTACCGCATCCGTTTTCGGAGTACCTATCTATCGGTAAAAAGCGGTAAAAGATCGATTTCGTAGATCACGGAGGTCGGACAAAAACGAGGGCCGATTTGCACAAGCGATGTGACATTGGCCGATACCGGCCAATTCCTGAGAGAATATTAAACTTAGTAGGTAGTACGAGTATTAAACGAATTCGATTGAGGCCCGGCTGGCGGCTGGCGGCTGGCGGCTGGCGGCCGGCGGCTGACGGGCGGCGGCTGCTCCGAACAAAGCCGCTGCTGCTCTCGCCTCTGCAACAAAAGAACGTAAAGCGGAGGGGAGTAATCTCAAGGAGAACTAAAGAGATCTCTTATTTTTTATCTTTTCTCATGGTTGGGCTTTATTGAATTCAGTAAAAAAAGTAGCGAGTAACAAGCGATTGCATTGGGATTCCAGCGAACGGTACAAAAGGAAATATAAATCGTTCGACAGTATACTCGTAGTATAGTAGTATAGACTGGTCACAAATGATATTGAATTGTACAGACAATGATAAAAAACAAGTTGCGCAGACGAGCCGTCTCCCTTTACGCTTGATTTGAGTTCCCCAAGAAAAAGAACATAAATATCTTTAAGCGCAAATTCGCGACGCACGGCATGCGGCACCGCCGCACCGCACCGCACCGCACCGCACCGCCCGGCCCTGCCCGGCCCGGCTCGGCCTCGTAGCACGAACGTCAGAATGCATGCAACCGTTTGCATGAGCTATATTATATTTCATCGGCAACTTTAAATCATATTTGTCCATCGCAACATTTGGAATGTACACAGTCGACTGGCAGTACAATAATAGCGTGTCGTGTCGCGACAGACGAGCTGTTTGTACTCGTAAGCGCACGCACGATACCAGCACATTTCGGCTGAGAAGCTTTTCAGCATGATATGATCAGTATAAAGTTGTTGGAACAGAACCGCCTGCAATCTTTACATCATAGACTGATTCCCATTCGCATTCGCCACGAGACGCGCGGCGCGGCGCGGCGCGGCGCGACGCGATTATGCCGCGCGATACTAATATACCGCGCGAGGAGGCTCTGCCGCGAGATATCAATCTCCAGCGAAAGCGAGGCTTGGGGAGAACGGGCCGAATGGGCCAAAACGCTGCAAGTTCAGTAACGACCTCCTAGGATGGTGATTTATTAAATTACCTATTACTCCTACGAAGCTCACATATACCTAACGAGAAAAAAATATGTCGTCTCTAGACGTACCATTTGCAGCTGCAAGCTCGTACCACAGCATATTGAATATTCGACTCGAGTGCAACGGCAACATGCATTTAGTTGATTCCGTCTGTACTTTAGTGCTAACGTGCGCAGTGTACGACAAAGACAATTTGTCGAAAGTATCGAATTTGAACAGCGACCGTTGGCGTAGCACAACACAGGTACATAGGTACTCATACTATGTACTACTATGTACAAAAACGCTCAAAGCTCATTTCCCCCAGTAGGTGGGTACTGCGGTACTGCGGCACTCCCGCCCGCCACGTGCGCCTCCTGTCAATGTAACTGCCAACAGTGCCAACTGCTAGTGTACTTAATGTATGTATGTATGTAAACGGTATACGGATCTAACACACTCCACTCCGCTCCCTACGAATGGCTGCCATATCTCGGCCGTACCTGCAGATTCCGAACGATCTGTCATCTCCACGGGAGTTCGAGTGTGCTAAGTCGCTGCGCCTGTGTGGGTGGGTGTACTTGGAAATGTGCCCGTAATTATTTACTCTCCGCATGTGTGTGTGTTTACTCAAAGTAGGGCTGGTATTATACTCGTAGAACGAGCGATTAGAGTGTGCGGCGGCGGCAGAGCGATAGCAATCGAAACAAATGACGAGCCCTTTGGAACCGAGCGAGGACGGGGGCGAAGCACAGTCGGCTTGCGGAGGCGCACCGGTTACTGTGGAGTTCCAAAATTATTAACGACAGGATACTGACAAGGGAATTTTTGTCCAAACTCGGCACGCTCCCTCCCACCTTGGAATTTTGAGAGTGCCGAGATGTGACTATACCTCACTTTGAGTGACTTGAAATACTTTGAACCATTAGTCCTTACATGGATCTCGCAGACTGTTTTTCTTGATTTGAATCGCAAGTCAATTCAATTACAATTTTCCTTTTGCCGCCATATTGTGTAAGTAATTAATTAGCGTTCGACGCCTAATATAGCGACTCCAAACTTGTAAAGAGAAAACAAACAGGTGCGCATCCGCGAGGGAGGGCGGGCACAGTCGCGGCGTGCGCTACCGGCGCGGCGCGGCGCCGGCGGCGGCTGCTGTGCCACCGGCGAAGGAGTGGTTACACAGTTGTGAGTAGAGTAGAGCCCGTGCACTAGCGCTGCGCCCGGACCCGCCTGCGCCTGCTAATGGCAGCGTGTGACGGCTGTTTGCTTTCCATCGCTCGCCATCTTGTGGGAACTGCATGTTCCGCGCGCGTATTTGTTTATATTGCTATTGGGGTTCCACGGACGCACTTCAATGAACCCAATTCTAGGTTGTGTGCGAGAATTACAATTTTTGTATTTTTATCAGAAATCTAAATCATTATCGTCCACAAGCCGCGGGCGCATAGTTGATAGGTGCTACCTACATACATAAAAGAGAATGGTTAGTTACGAACTTTAATGAACTAAGTTCAACAAAGGTTACGAACAATAGAAATGAAAAATGTATGGGACTTAAGACTTTAGTGAGTGTGTAATATATAGCCCCATCGCACAATGCCTGCCGCACACAAGTAGGATGCCGGCCCCGCTCCGGCGCCACTCCGGCCCAATGGGCACTTCACCTCAATCCGCCGCCACGGAGGAAGTGCCTCTGTACTCAATGATAAACGCTATAGAACAACCTCTCGTTACCCGCTACCCTACCGAACGCTGCACCTTTATTGAATATCAATTTTATCTACTCTCTCGGAAACATTTTCATCTCTAGAGTTGGTCACAAATTGGCAGTAGAGTACTCATCCATGAGTCTCATTACAAAGAACTCGCATGGGTCACCGTCTTCCATTATGATGGAATTATAGATGCGGATCGGAAGATCTGAGCCTCACAGCAGATGCCATCGACGGTTTGGAATCCTGGCTGCCAAGATAAATTGGCAACCAAAATAGAAAGTCGCGCTTCAGACTCAACCAAATAATTAGAAAACGAGTAAGTTTAGAGGGACCTCTATGCAAAACTGTAGTGCGTAGTGTAATACTAGCTCTACATGCAGCAGCACATGCGACGCGACTCCAAACGCGGTGTGGCGAGTGGCGACCCATATTAGGCGCAGTGCAGATATCATCACATTGTGTCCTATTACAAGCAGTTACACAACAAGTTCTTGTTCTCTGTTGTCAAGATAACAATGTGGTACGGAACCCGTTCCGTGGCAGCGCGGCGCGGCATCGCGTCGCACGCCCTGGCCGCGCCGCGCCGCCGCCGCCCTGCAGGAAGTGGAGCGCCGACACTCGAGCGCGGAACTCGATACGTGTGCGCGCGATCGAGTGACGGCGAGCCCTAGGCCCTGGGCTGGGCAGGCGGGCCGGAGGACTGCCACTAGTCAACCACAATTACATAATTATAGTAGTAACAAAATGTTGAGCTTGGCCTCACAGGGGCGCATGATACACTATCAACCATATCACGCAATACTCGATATCGTGATCCGGTAGTATTGATGAGTTATTGATGGTATTTACGGTATCGCGATAATATTGATGGATTTCAAATCTACGATCTAAGGAGCGTAGCTGCGCACGTTTTTTATCATAAAATTAATTACTTTTATTTTAGTTTTTTCAAACTATATTTGTTTCAGTTATCTGTACAGAAGACGACAGCACATTAGGAGTTCAACGTAGTTCTGAAGTCAATACTGGGACTGCTACCTCAATAATATCACGACTTCTGGTCATCAATAATATTGATAGTGTAAACAGGCCGTAGGATTTTATTGGTTTGAATGTACCGCTCTTCTCCCTTCCCTATGGTGTGTCATCACATGTTTGCGTAGCTATCTAATGGGATGGCCTAAAATTGGACGCGTAGTATCCCTGGCCTTTCTTCTTTAGGTTTACCAGCTGCCAACACCGCCTACTAAAATAACGACACGTTTTACTGGATGGATGGGTGAACATGGATGGGAAGTGGTTGCGGTCGGCGATAGGAAACGCTCTTCAGAGGCGCATTCATCCATGGGAACTATAAACAGCGGGTAACGGCAATAGTTAAGTATTTTACGAGATCAATTATTCACTTGGCGATTTGTTATACAATTTGGCAGCGCGTCACGCGAGCGGAGGGACGGCGCGTTCCCACGGCCGCGGCCGCCGCCCGCACCGCCGCGCCGCCGCGCCGCCGCGCCTCCGCCCGCCCGGTGCGGACGCGCCATGTGTGCCGGGACAGGGGCCACAACCACACACGTAATAACATCCCCTTTATTGTTTCATAAACCTTCGTGAACCCTGTTCCCAGGGATGGCCATGACTCGTATCGTACCTACCTACCTACTAGTGCCTTAGCCCAGCCATGTTCGCTTCAGTCACTAGATATCATTTATGATAGTGAGTGTACGCATTATGGGCTGCGAGAGGCATGACGTTTGTGAACAGCTGGCGTTGTTTATTTGGAGCTAATTAAACTGATCATAAAAATAAACGCTTGGTACATATTTGGGCGTGTAGGTACGCAACATCACGACTTGTCTGTCACGTCATCGACCTTTGTTTGCAACGGATAGCAGACTGTGAGAGTTATGGATGTGGGCAAATATGATCTACATTATGATTTATGATGTAGGTGCACAGTAAATATTAAAAAAAGCGCGTTTCGATCACCCGCATATTTCCCGGCCCAGATTCTCTGTATCTAAGGAATTAAGATTACATAAATTGTGATAAAAAGCACTAGAGACACCGATGACATCGATAATTATCATTGAGAGCCGTCGGTGAAGCACCCGGTACCAACTGAGTCACAGTTCCTAAGGAAAATTTGATTTAGAAAGATACAATTTAGAGCAGATAGAGTAGGCAGGCAGTACTGACTGATTAGCACCTGTATATTTAACAAGGTACCTTTAAAGATAGTCGCAACATTAATAGGCACACGGGCCGCGGTCCGGGCCGAGAGCGGCGGCGGCGGCGGCGGCGGCGCCTATCTGGGTGATCGATCACATCGATTCTATCACAAATGGCATAAAAAACAACGGCGCAGACTCTCCGCGGAATCTCGGAATAAACATTGAAAGAAAGCGGCTGACAGAGCGAGCACAGACGGCATCGCGCGCGGGTGAAGAACCCTCACATAATCATATCTCCGCCGCGCCGCGCCCGCGCCGGAGCCCGCAATGGTCCGTTCGCATCGCCCGATCTAGAGAACAATGATATTTCTCCATAGAGATGTTATCGGCCGTCCTTTTGTGGCCGCGTTTGTGGCTCTACCATTATTTTATTTCCTTTGTACACCGATAACATTATAATGGTAATAGATTACATAAATAGCGATGAGAGGCGAAAGTTTGCTGAAAGCGGCGGCGGCGGCGGGCGATCACGGTGACGTCGGTGCTGGTCCTGCGTGCGCTGCGGGCGCTGCGGGCACTGCGGGCGGGTGTCGGCTCGCATCCGACGGACGAGATATTAATCAGTGTCATCTGCCTGATCGGTATTTACGAACATAGACAAACGATTCCGCTCAACAGGAACCAAATAAAGTTCGCCTTCTTGCGAGCATTCATGTCGGTGTATTCAGATACATTTTTTGTGGGTTCGCGATATAAATTGTAGATAAAAGAGTCATTACCGAGTTGAAAATATTGATAGGCCATTCAGCAGTTTTTCATGCCTACACCCGTAGACTCATTATGCGTACTGACTGACGTAGTGCTGCTAGTTATCTACGTCAGCTGTTGCAAGCACAGATAGTACCTAAACAGCATGATGTTTGTCCATGTCAGTCTTTATTATCGAGCAGGCATTGTTCCGCGAGGCGAGGCGAGGCGAGGCGAGGAGAGTGACGCTAGTGCCCCTCTGTACAGGGGCCTGCAGTTGATGTCACGTCACGGATGCTAAACTGTGGCACTAACGCTGCAGCTGCTGTGTGCCTGGTTGGCGATACACTACATTAACCCCCCGGCCGGGCCGGCTACGGCTCGCGTTGCGTAATGCCCTTGATTTAAGTTGTTTACAGAACCAGGGATACTGTGATGCGGCCATTCAACATGCGCCAAGCAAAACATTTAAAACGTATTTCCATGTCATTCAATGACTCGCTGATAACGTCAAAACATAGGTTATTTAAACTATTTGGTAACAGTAAATAGACAAATCGGTACAATGTGGAAACGGCACACTAATTAATTTAAAGTGAAGGCTTCTTCTATAACTTATGTAAGTTACACACCAAGCAAAACAAGAAACACCTCAATTATTAATATTTTTTGTTTGTAATGTGTAATTAATATGAATGTGACGTAACGCTGAGCATGTGGAGTAGATGGCGCGAGATAGCGCTACAACGCGTTGGCGCGGCGAAGCGCAAATATAAGTTCAACGATGTTTAGTTTTGTTTGATTCATCTACTTATACTAGGTACCCGTCTATTTTGGTACTACCTATCACAAATTCGTGTAAGTAAAGGCGTCATATTCAGTTTCATCCACATGGTCGCCATATAGCCAGTCGCCATAGCCAAGGTTTACCTGCAAGCATGTATTACAAAAATAGATCCCACGCAGGTTATTATTAAAGGGTTTCCGTTTTCTCCTTTTCAGGCTGGGTCGCTAATTGCCTATTTACGTAAGATTTACGATAATTTACGAGCCGCCCGCCGCCGCCGCAGTTTTGGCTTGACTTTGCCCGACGTAAATGGTGGTCAATTAACAAAAAGTTACAATGTCACAGCTGTAGTATACATAGTCAGTTGTATCGAGCAAGTGAGCTCGATATTACCAGCGAGTTGTACTCCGCCTCCGCCTCCGCCTCCGCCTCCGCCTCGTGCCAATCAAACTGAATGCCAAATGTACATGAGGAAGTATTGTCATTAAACAAGCCCCTCGGTGAAATTAAGCACGTAATGTCAATCAGATAGCGCTCACAAAGTTAAATGTATTCAGGGCTGTTTGGAATTAATGAGCCAGTTCCGAACTACAGCTTTCGTTTACGACTCCGTTTGTAGAGTGGATCGGCGGGCGCGGCGCGGTGAATACCTACCGTCGCCGTCGCCGTCGCCGTCCTCGATCTGTTGGGAATCGATTTCTTTTCTTACGCCAATGACCGATTCTCGAATATGTCTCTAAAATTCTGATAGTCCATTTAACATGAGAATGTAAGTAGGACATAGAATGGCGGATCCAGGTACATCGCAGATAGCTGGCGAGCTGCGAGTTTTCTAATCATTGAGTTAGTGTTGTGTTTACTCTGCCGCCGACGTTGCTACTACCAGTAACAGCACTAAGCTCCACGTTCACGTTCGTGTTCAGTGAACAGTGGGAGTGAGAACGACGCTCACTTGGGCACTGGTTGTGCGTGTCTGTGAAATATTATCGTACCAAAAGAATGTGTTAATGTGTATCTCGAAGTTTGTCGATTCAAATCTGCAGAACTGGCCGAGGCTAAATATGTACTTCATTGCCATAATATAAAAACAAAGGCTCTTATTTCTTACCTAACCTTGACGCAATTTGACCATCAGCGTGGACCCTTTTTGCCGTTTTTTATCTGAAAAGTAGCTCTACCCCGGAGCTGTTACTGTACATAAACCCGCACTCCGTAGGCGCGGCGGGCGCGGGCGTCTCGGGTGCCGAGCTCGGTCGACGCTCGCCGTGTATAGTACGGACGGAGTTACGGACATCAAAGAAGTTTTTACGCCTCCTTTATGAGTGTATTTCCAGCGGCCGGCCTTTCAGACTAGTTAGTTTGAAAGCAGGATCTACGGCAGGTATAGAGTACAGAGTAGAGCGCGCCGCCGCGCCGCGCCGCGCCGCGCCGCGCCGCTCGCGGGCTCTTCAATGGCCGCCCGCCTTTGTAACTTTAGCTTTCAGGTTGACGCGACGCGGAGCTCCGAGTAACTTGACCCATCCTACACCACTCATGCATAAGTGGAACAATCGCGCCTATTTTGAACTCTATAATCAAGCAAATAGAGATTTCAAACCCGGGTTGGGTCGCTTATTGTACAAAATAAAGACTACGTAAGTCAGGTTACACGTTAACCGAACCTAACTAAACTTGTATTGAAAGTAGGGAGGGTATAGCGGGGAAAACTGGGTAAAACCTTTGGAATGCTACACAAAATTACTCACCCTAGGTACCTAGACAGCGTGTAGGAACATTCATTATAATTTGGCTTTTTTCTTTGGATGCCTGTTGTGAAGGCCGGCGCTGAGTAAACACGCGTCTGCCCGAATTCTTCAAGCATAAACTTGGCTTTAGAATAATAGCTTGCTTACAATTTTTATGGCTTTGCGGAGCATAGAATTATAATGATACATCGAGACGTAGAGCTACTTACGTCACCTCGCCTTCCTTGCTTTCTTCTTTGACGAAGGTACACAGGCTGTAGGTAGAATAAGAAAAACAGATAAACGGCTTTTAATCTGACAACTAAGAAGAATTATAATTACTTACTCTTGATGGAAATATAAAAACGGCGGCGGCGGCTATATCTAGCGCTTGTTTTTTTATCTCCCGCCGCTGGAGCGGACGACGGCGACGACCCAGTTGACAGTTTTAATTAAAATATGAAAAAATACTATTGATTTCGCATAAATATCTATGACCCAATATCTGGAACTAGCGGCTCAATTAAGCGTGCCGCGCGCGATATTTTGTTTATCGCCGCTTCTCGCCGCGACACAGTGCGCGGTGCGCGGTGCGCGGTGCGCTGTGTGCGGTGGGTCGGCGAAGTGACGCTCCTCGCTCGTGTTTATCTGTGAATTTGGAAAACAAACGTCTCGAATTCCATTAGTTTGGGGAAAAGTTGGTCGTTCCAATATTAGACATTCCTTGTCATGTCGTCTCTCGAGCAGAGAGACGTCTGTGCCCATTGTACTGGTACCTACTTTTTTATTTCACGTTTAAGGACATTGACAAAGTTTCCTTGCCGCTTTTTCTTGAGTTGTTAAATTGTAGTCAACAAAGTCGTGTTAACTGCAAAACTGTAAATTTCCTTCTCATTGAGCACTTAGATTCATAACTGTATTCAGGTTCGCGAGAAACCGATCTGCTAAATTATTATGCCACTGATCGATAGTCCTCCCGCTGCGAGCTCGCGCCAGCTCCAGCGACGCCGCCGGGCGCCAGCACCGCGCAGCGCCGCGCCGGCCGCGCCGCTCCGCGCCACTTGGCACTCACAAGCTGCCGCGTCACGTCCGTCTACGACGAGCTCTTTACTCGGGCTACTTTCCCATTTATACCAAACAGCGTGCACTGATGAATACATTAAATAAATCGCTGTCAGTTGCCAAATCGCTCGCAAGCGGGTCACTGCTGCCACCGTTGCCACCGCTGCCACCACTGCTACCGCTGCCACCGCTGCCACCGCTGACTATGCATGCAGGTATCAATTAATGACGCACCGCGCGCCGCGCCGCTCCGCGCTAATGCAGACGTCACGCGTGCGATGTGACACGACGGCCGTTGCGCATGGATTCTTGGCCGTGAGTGAAGAAGCGTGTCATAATCATAACATAACTACACTAGGTACATTATTTATATGTTGAGGACAAATTGAAGAATTTGCCGTATTACATAACGGCAACCACAAAATATGGCAGTCGATCATCATTTGACATCATTTTGGGTTGTAGTCTAGTACCTAACTAAAGTGATCACTAAAGGTTTTAAATAGTAGCTGGGTACTACTAGTACCGGCGTACGTTTTCGTTTCATCATTGTGAGAGTAGGTAGTGACCTCTTGGACACCTGTCGTGGTCACCGCCGGCGCCGCCGCCCGCGCCGCGCACGAGCAGCATCGAGGCTACAGCGACAGTTAGCACGTCGAGTGCGACCGAGCGGCGAGTCACGTCTCGCCCGCATCACCAGTTGTTGTGCTAATAACATGACAAATAATGGTTTCTACGGACCGATTCGACAATCTGGTTTCTTATAATGGAGCTGCGCGAGGTGTGAATTGGACTCAATGTGGAACTCTCGGATAAAGTGCTAAAACTTGCTAACGACGACGACGCGACAGCTTTGTAAATAGCGACAAGTCTACGAGCGGCAAATGGAATGGCCGCATTGCTACGAGGAGCTATAGGACACTTGGAAAGTTGGAAGGAAAAACAGTCGTGTGCCTATTAAATTATTCCCATCAATTTCCAGCAAGTTTCCAACAGCGCAGCGTGGCCAATTTGTAAACGTAAAGGTTATATTTCTTCGCAATGCTTTTTTAATTTTTTTTTCAATTCAACTAGTGAAAAAAAGTATAAAGTCGATTACTAAAACATCAAAAATGACTAAACAAATACAAGTTCCACGATCGATACCGTATGAGCGCGCCCCACGGCACAGTCCCCGCATCACACATCAATTTTATTCAGCAAATAAAACTGTTTCGACGATTTCATTGCCGAAGCCGCTAGCCGGGGCTCGGCTCCACTGTCGATGTGACTACGTTATTAGCAGACGCTCGTGAACCGTACGGCGCACACGCCAACATGATTAGCGACGCTCGCTCGCTCGCAGCAGCTAGTCGGCCTCTACTGGCGATGGCGATGGCGCCAGCTTCTTCTTTCGTTTCCGAGAATACGTCGACGATTATAAATTTAAAATCACTAGATCGATGTTTGCTTCGAAGATTTTGCAACTTTGCAAATTCATAATTCATGTCGCTCGAGAAGCCCGTAGGAGGTTTTAATAAGGCCCGCCTGGGAGAGGTGACGCGAGCCGAGCGTCAAGGCGAATGTGAAATACGGCTTTAGATTATGTTTAAATATGTCCCCCGGGAGAGACGCTTTATCATGAGCCTTTTACGTTTCGCAACCAAAATATATTATTTACAAATGGACATAAAATGTAGCAAAAAGAGTTGTACTTTCGAATATCTAGGAGGCGCATATATGCGCCATATACCTAGTGTCCAATTGATAAGTCGATTACGGAGGATGAATACCTACTATAATTGGTAGCACAAAGCAATTTCCAATGTGTAAACTCATGTAGCTTGTAATGTTGTCGATCGAAGTTCATCGTTCTTGCCACCGCAACCGTAACCTTTGGATGTTTCCAACTACGCCTGCTGGAGTTTCAAAACCCTTCGTTTTGAAGTTTAGAAACGCGAATAAAGGAACAAAGCAGACTCCCGGGGCGGCGCGGTGCGGCGCGGCGCCCTCTGTGGCCTGTGACTGTGACTGTGACACGCACGCTGAAGCCGAGCCGGGCGGGGGCCGGGCCGGGAACACTCACTCACGAAACGTTCACGAAAAAACGTGCCGACAACAATAATAATTAGTTTGAGGATCAAACGAATATGCATTTGCGAGGGGTGGATTTGTTTTGCTTTACTGCACGTCGAGCACGGGCACGGGCATGGGCACGGGCACGGGAGCTGCTGTGGCACCACATTACCATGTAGTGCTCTCAAAGGGATCGTGACATAAAAGTATCACTTAGCTATGGAAACTAGTCTAAATTTACTACTTTCGAGTATTGAGCAAACCGTTATTACAAAAGTCAACCCAATGAAGTGAGTCGGGGCGCGCAGACTGTTTGCTTTCCGTACAATTGTAGTATTTCGTGTTGCAGTAGATACGAGTACATACGTAGCTATTTGACTGGCAAATTTATGGTTTCTGCAACTTCGATATTATTACTTATTATATCGTTTGTATAGGTTAGGGACTTACTGTAGCTTCAAACCCACCCTGAAGCAGAAATGTGTCGCCAAGTGTGAGGATGTGTGCGAGTAGGTATCGGAGTGTTCCAGCACAAGTCGTCGAAAGACAGAGCCATTATAAGCTTTGTATGAAAGTAAGCATATCAAGTAAATTCTTAGTTCTAGGTATTATAATTATTTGGAGAATACTGAAAGTCGGCCCCGCTGTAATGTTGCGGCGCGGCGCGGCGCGGGCGGCGTGTTGTCATTAAATCCTCCGGCAGTTTTTTGATCCGCGGCTTCGTTGCGGTAAATTAATGCCGTTTTCATTCCCGCAAAGGGAAACTTTTGAATAAAGGAACAATTTCGTGCACGATTTAAATTATAGTTACAATGGAGTTTCTCTAAAATTTCCTAGCGGGGGGTTCTGTCTACTTTGGAGCGTGTATTCGACACCGACCGCAGGCGACTGTAACCGCAGCCGAGCCGCGCCGGCCGCGGCCGTGCCGTTCGTCCCGGTTCTATCACTGTGACAATAGGGTGCAGAGTCACGTGTACGGAGGCGAGGGGCGCCAGCTTGCATCAGTTTAATAACATGGGAGCGGTGCTTAATGCCGTACATCCGCGAGGGCGCTGCCGCCGCCGCCGCCGCCGCCGGAGTGCACCCGGGCCGCTCTCGGAAAATAATATTCCCTGAGTATATTCAAGATTTTTTGCTCACAAATTGTTGAAACGGACAGATTTATCTGTAAGAAAAGTTGATCTAAATACAAACTAGCGCGAGACCACAGCGGCCTATAATTTGAAAGTATTCAAAGCAGGTGTCCTCGGACACCGAAATTCGGGACACCCCTCGTCAGTCGCTCCGAGGCCCGAGGCCCGCACCCTGCGACATGCGACGCCACATTTGTATTATTATTTACGTAAACACGACGACACGACACGACGGTACTTACCTACGGAGGAGAGCACGGAGTAGCTACGGTCTACGGACACAACGAGCGCGTTACATTTGTGTCAGCTTAATTTATTTGGATGACAGGTAAAACGCATGTCGTTTGGGTTTACGGCGGCCACATTGTGGGTTCTGCTTTCACGGAATTATGAATTGATGGTAATTTTATGTTTTGAGTCATCATGTTGCAGAGAACGAAACGGTGGCTCTATATTCAGAGATAATGATAAGTAGATACGGCATCGGCAGGGCCTAATCTACATACATTTACAACAACAGCTCCAGTGGAGTAAGTAGTTGGTGCATACGAGAATTTCTCATGTACTTGTTCCTCATGCTGATTAACGCAACAGCACACAACTCCCCAGAATGAAACCCTAGTAGTATTTCCAACCCTGGAAGTAGGCACTCTACGTAGTTGAAAGCATCGTGCTTGGTGACCAATCTGTTCGTATCGGCGGAGGGCGGCGGCGCGGCGGCGGCGCGGCGGCGGCGGCGCGCGGCGCTCCGGCGGCGGCGGCGCGCGGCGCTCCGGCGGCGGCGGCGCGCGGCGCTCCGGCGGCGCTCCGACATATTTTACAAGGATTAAGCGGTAAACAAAGTTTATTTACACATTGATATTTATTCGGGAGCGCGCTGCGCACGCCGCGCGCGCGCCTTCCTTCCTTATTTATACGTGCTCGTAATCGATATCATTATTTATGATACGTACTTTTACTTTATTTATCTGTATTCAGGATTTATTGCACGAAAACTAACTGTACCGAACGGTTCGCCGAAAGCTATAAAATTCTCCAAAAGTTATAAAAACCCCGATAGACGGCAGAATGTCGCAAAAAATCGATTGACTCGGCAACTTTTGAAAGCGGAGACAAGTTTTTATGCCTCTCCATTACATCGCAGACTCAAACGAGAAAGTAGTTAAACGCGCTCTTTGTACTATAAACTTAAAGATTTGCTGAAGTTCCTGCGATGCCGCATGTCAGCGCGCGGCGCACGCGGCCGGCGCGGCGCGGGCGACGACATCGCGTCTTACGCCGAGCAAACATTCAAACCTCATGTGGACAAAATGTGTATATTTATAAAGTAATCGAATTAAGTGAATCATGTTTTGTAAAAGGTAACAAGTATAACTAAGAGTAACAAATCTTGAGTTTGAGAAAATCAAGACTAAAGTAAGTTTTGCGCTCTCGTAGTCAATGGCGGCGCCGGCTAGCGGTTGTACCGTATCGATGGTCGGGGTCGGGGTAGTGTGTGTGTACTTGGTGGCTTATGAGTAAGTCTTTGAAAAATAAATAGGTATCTGTGTCATGGTTATTCATGTTTTTGTTATTTATTTATTCCAATCAGCAATTTCACTTACGAAGGTAGGTAGGTACTATAAACATGAGCAATATATATCCGAGAGCTGTTTCCCCGGCTCGTACGCTCCGAGACGAGCGCGAGGAGTAGCGCAGCCGGGTGCGGTGCGGTGCGGTGCGGCGTGCACTGCACACTGCACACTGCACACCCGCACATCGATCGCTGGCGGATTGGAGAACACTTGGCCTGTACTCTGCACGACACACACATGCGGGGAGATAGCCCCTTAGTTAGGAGTACCTACCTATGTGACTGCACTGGACACACAATCCGTGTCTGACGGGCTTCGGATATTAAGACCTCATCGAGCACTCGTTCCCTCAAAGTATCGTGTTTCAATGAAACTCGTTTATTTAATTTATTATTTTTACAGGCAGGCGATGAATAACGTGTGACTAAATGAAAACAGCAAACGTAAAACGTCAAATATCTTCGCCGAATTACATGATTCCGAATGGGGCGTGCGTCATTTACCATGATTATGACGACGTAATCAAATATCTAATGTAACATTGCATTGCATCGCATTGCACTATGTACGGCCTCCGTCGGACCTAGGTACTGGGTCGGTGCACTATACTACCTACCGCCCGCGACTTTCAGTATCGTTCTGTAAGTTTTTATACATATTGGCGTCATTGGCATGGCCTGGCTTATTCTCCATCCTACACAATTTTCTTCTTGGTTTTGAGACTTTCATTGCGATTTATAATTTACTACATAGGTATTTTATTATTTTTACCATTTTTGACCGAACAAAAGTTTGAGCAATGCAGGTGTCCGGACTGTCCGGCGTCAGGTAAGAATCAGTCAACATCAATAATTAATATATTATTACATTTTATTTCTGTGTATCTACCTCGACCTACTCAAATTGCCTGCCATTTAGAAATATGTAACTGTACAAAAGATAAATTCTGTAAATAGTCGCAATTAAGATAAAAATAAAATAGCCAACCGTTACACCAATTACGAAGTAGACGTACCATACACGCAGAGATCTGGCAGTGTCTCTCACGACACGACACGACACGAGCTGACGCGACGCCTTCTACTCGTCCTCGTATATCTACTGTACCCTTCTCTAAGAACGATCACTCACACAACCGACGCGGACGCGCGATCGTGATGCTACAAAAAGTACAAAGCCACATTGAAGTAATGGACTTTTTATCTCGCGCAGTAAAAAAACGTTGATGTCTACGCGGAGGTGTGAACGCGTATTTATAAGTGTTTTCCTCGCGCTGCACATCTGTCGCGTCGCGTCGGTCGCAGCGGCCTGATCATAGCTCGGCCGCTGGGCACCCGGCGCGGCGCGGCGCGGCGCGGTGTGGCGCTACAGATTGAGCATCAGTTACTGCATACCTACCTAACCAGCGCACGGCACCCGCATCGGCCTTCGTCATAAATACTGAAAGAAACACCTAACATTAATTCACGAATGCCTGACGGGTGGCAAGTGGCAACTAGCAATAGCATGGTCGGTAGGTAGGTATATTGGTTTAGCTGCTGTGTGGAGTGGAGGCACTCAACAACTGAGCGTTATCCGGGCGGGCCGCAACATTTAGTTTCCTAATGTAACTGAATTGCAATAGAGCGATGAGTGCGCAGAACTGGCCGCTCTTGGTGTCGACTTGGTTTTGCTTGTTGGCAAATTCTACGGAATTTAATTTGCAGTCTTGGCAGCGTTTAACGGCGGCGTTTACAAAATTTCGCCCGCCTCGCCTCCCGCAGCCGCCGACATCTCACTACTAGGGTGAACTTTAGATAGGTAAGCTTTCTCATAGCAGTTTATTGTAAAACCACAAAAGGGCTGTAAATGATATGGGATGCACCTTAGAACTATGAAGTCTTAGCAACGAGTATCTCTGTATAAGTAATTTTCAACAAACCCAGAGGCATCTCGTTCAACTCTATTCTCTTTCATGTCAAGTCAACAACCTCCCAATTGCAACCGAAACAAAACCCACTTGCAGCTGACGCTGAGCCCCATATACGTATTATATATTATGTACAAGTACAATATCTATAAACAATGCAAATACAAAATTCAATTAGAGCCGTTCATAAATCTAATTAACAATTCAATGAGAAAGAGCGTGCCAATTAGACAGCCGCTAGCACAGATGTTCCTGTACAAACAGCCGCGCAAACACTGGAGGGAGGGCCCGCATAGCCGCATACTCATACTGCGCGCACTTCTTACAGACTCCTTGCAGGACGGACTAAATAACGAAACAACTACGCTACGAGCGCTGCCCTATTAGCTATGAGTAACAAACAATGGGTTGGCGCATACCTACTGCCGTATGTCCACAATAATTAAAACCGCATAGTGCGAGTAGGTACAGGCGCATCTCCATTAATATTTGAGATTGGATTTGTCCAGAAGTTGAATCCGAGATACAAGACGGGCGGCGCGGCGCGACGCATCGAGTCGAGCGAGGTGAGGCCCCGCCAGACTCGATCCACCATTTAAGTCTGCCACGTGGCGTGTACAAGAGTCAGATTGCTCCAGCTACGTGCGACGCGCACGTATTTGTACGTGACTGCGTCCAGTTCGCACCTGTGCTGCGCGGTACTGAGGGGTGCGGCGCGGCTATCCTGCTGCATCGCTACATTGTGCTGTGGCCGTACAAGCACGTTATGGGTCTTTAACGCCTTCTGAGGCTGTCCATGTGCCATTTCCGTCGCTACTCCATTATGAGCTACATTGTGAGCGACGCACGTTGTGACCGTAGTCCAGCTTAACAAGGTACGTAGTCCATTGCTTTGTAACTTTCGCCTGTCAAGTATGTTATAAATATGCAATTAGATGTATTTTTTTTAATTAAAAAGTCGTTTCACTCATCCACTGTTGCGTAGAAGTGGTCTTCGTATTGAATTTATAAGATTTGGTTTTACCTCCCAATCCAAATCCGAGACGTTTTGAACGTGTAAATTTTCCGGACAATTTCTAAAACATGGAGAAAGTTAATTAGAGCGAGGGTGGAGGTGACGCGACGGCGCGGCGCGGCGCGGCTGCGTGGTGGACTTGCTCATATCGTTCACTGTAACTAAACAAATCTAACAATTCCATAGGAATTTGGCAAATGAATGTACATTTAATGAGAGATAAAATGTTGTATGATTATCTGATTAGTAGCTCTTCGCCGCGAAAACAGAGGAACGAGACTGATCGGCGGCGGCGGCGGCGGCGGCGGCGGCGGCGGCGGCGGCGGCCCATTTCACTGGACTGCAAGCACATTGTAATCCTCACTTTATAATACAAAGCAGGCTCTTCGTATTGGCCTTCATTTATAAATGATTTAACAATCAATCAATGCTTGCACGCTAGTCATATCATAGCGTAAGTGAGAGCGAGGCGCATCGGTCCCCGCACGAGCATAGGATTCAATTAAAACAAAGGGGCTTAGTCAGTTTTTTGATGTTCTCGATGTAGTCTTTAGATCCACGATCATAATATCTCATCTTTCGATGATTAATGAACTATAAACATCAATAAATTCCGGTCTAAATGAGCGCGCGTACGAAAATACTCGGCCACTGCAGGCTCGCCCGCCCCACCAACTCTCGCCGCCGTAATCTCAACCTTCAGCCAAGTGAATTAAGTTTAATTTTATTGCTATGATTAAGATATTTTGATAAGTACGTTAATAGTGAAATAATTGAACCCAAAGTCGGCGACACGAATTCAGACGGCGACCACGAGCGCCGCGACGCTACGCGACGCGACGCGACGACCGCGCCACCGACCGCACCGCGGGCGCCGCCACCACACGGCTTCGGAGCGGTTGATGTCACGTGAAACGGGATTACCAGCTCTCAACTATATGCGCTCATTACGCTTACCTACTACTGTCTAGGATCGGAACAAAGATGTTCTTTACAATCCACCATTGACTATGAAGCCTATGAAGGCTTTATAATCTTTGCAGTACACTGAAAGTAAGCATACTAAATAAAATTCAAAGGCGCGGCGCGACAAATATCGGCCGAAGCCCACAAACGTAGGGTTTGTAATTGTACTAAATGAAGCCAAGTCCGGAACCCCAAGAATGCGTACTTAGTTTAGCTAACTACTCTTGACGGTGTCAAGAAAATAGCTTTTGTTGGAGTCAGCCCTCGCGGATCTCGGTGTGCTGTCACACCGAGATCCGCGAGGGCTGACTCGTGCGTCGATGGATGACAGCATGCGGCAGTCTGGCTCTGACGCGAACGAATAAAAATTCGTATGATGCCGGAGCACATAGTTTGCAATTCTATGAAAACATTTGCGCTTACATTGTATAGATTATGCCCATAAACCCCGGCTCACGTTGCGCTGCCCGTGCGCGCCCCCCGCCCGCCGCGCCGCCTGCCGGTGCATCTGCATCTGCGAGGCGCATGCGTTATCTGCATCGCCGCTATCGCCGAGTGGAGATACTGTATGATATGGTGGCTGGAGGTGACGCAACCCGCTCGTCTCTGTTACGTAACGGTTGTGCAAGGTACAGATAACTGCAACATCGGCCAATAATAGGATAATAGTCGCACAGCGCTGTGTTTCGACATTACAGACAAATGGAGCCATGCATGGACACGAAAGATAAGATGAGCTGCGTTGACTTGGACGACCTCCCCACATCACCACATCGCCTGCGTGTGTTGTGCGGCGCGCGGCGGCTACGGCTGCTCTTGGAGCCGCTGATACGATGCCCTAGTTCGTTTGAGTCGCGCCTTCGAGGGCCATCCGACGTCGCGTCGTCGCGTCGGCGTCGTTGGCGCTCTGAAGTGGTGTCGGGCGGCCAGCGCCTACTTACATAGTCGTATTCTGTGCCGGCGGCGGTATTTATTGCTATTCTTATTCACTCTGTTTATTTTTATTTTATGCTCGCTTTCGCCTGTTATGTTTTAGCCTCGACAGAATGGCAGCATATTTGGTTTGAGTACAAAATTCAATTAAGTAAATTGATTCATACTCCGATGGAAACTCAGATAGAGTAAATTGGATAACTATATTAACGACTTTCGCGCTCGAAGCTTGATCTACATCGGCCGGCCGTTTTAATTTAAAAGGTTTTTTTAAAGTAATTGTTGTCATCGAATGCGCCGTTCGCGTTCCAAGTTCCTTCTAAATGGCATAACCAGCTTTATGTCTTTTCTCAATGGCCATTAACTTACTGTCATAACGACCAGCAATCACAATCAAAAGGCGCATGGCGGCGGCAGCGGCGGCGGCGGAGGCACGCGCGGCGGCGCGCGGCGGCGGCGGAGGCGGCGCGCGGCTATACTATGGTGCCGATAGTGCCGAGCGCAGGAAAAACATAACGCGCACTTCGATTTTCTGGTTATGGGTTATTCAGAGCGTCTCTCGTCCCCATCAGTGGGAACGCTGGGAATATATTATGTAAGTAGGGGAATAGAGACAGGACAGTCAACAACTAGGCTGTTTCGTCATTCAGGAGCTTGTAGCGTGACGTCCAATGGCCCAGAACTTTTTGGATGTTTTATGCGAAGCATATACAACAGATACTGTAGTACTTCTTTTATTAAAGTAATTTAGCAACATTATTGGTGGTCTGCTTTCGTTTAATTCCTCGTTTATAGGATACTTCGGACTTCAACGCGAGCTGTATCGAGCGAGGGTATTGTTTTGTGAGCGCAGTTTGGGAATATTGCCCGCGGGGCGTTTTTATAGCTCGTAAACGTATGGGATTATAGAGTACCCACTCCTGTACAGTACGAGTACAACCCACCCACGCCAACTAACTATAAAAGTGTAAACGGCTCGGTATATATGTACATACCTACTTCATTGAAACTTTTTCGATTATACCGAAGATTTTTTTGTGGTGCTACCACGGAACGCAGTGTACTACTGCTACTACTTGTACCTTAAGTACACAGCGTTCAGCCTGGGCGAGCCGTGTATCCAACGAAGCACGAGCCGGCGAGATCCTCCCTGGGCTGACGTAGGCAGCGGCCCGCTGCGCTGCGCCGCGCCGCGCCGCGCAGCGCAGGCTGCTCGCCCGCATACATTAGCATGCGGCATGCGGTATGCCGCACGCATGCAGCCGCGCATGCATGCGTGCATGAGCCGGCAGCGGCGCGGGCGGTGGCGGTGTGCGCTCGCCTAATCACGGTAATAACGAGTCAGCAAAAAGCGCTCGCTCGTTACATTTGCATGTCGCGCCCACACAATGTTGATTGGAACTCCGCTTTTATACATCACGATTTTCATATTTTGCACGGACATTTTGCCTTTGGTTCTGGTCGTTACCTACGTACCTCTCGAGCACCATTCAGTGTAGTACCTACCCACCTAACTTTTGCCACGAGTACCTGCCTATTGCGTGGCTACGCTCGTAGCAATCGGATAATGTACCTGTGTAGCTGAGAGTCAGTAGAGTCAGCGGTTCGCTATGCTTTCGCATGCCGCATGCTAGCCAGTAGTCGTGCAACCAATATGTATTGTTTGCAATTATTTCTTTTTGGGAAGATTTAAGCAGTAAGGTAAACCGCGTTAGATAAGATTACGGCTGTAGTCGGCTGTACTTGAATCGGTGAGCAACTAGCGACGCGACGCGACGCGGACGGGGTGAGGCGATAAGATAACGCAGCCAGTGCGGCCTGCGGTTTAGTTAATAATTAGTTAGTCGTCGTCGTAAGTTATGTAATGAAGTGCTCGGTGCCGGGTGAAGCCGCCGATGCTGCGCCGCGCCGCCCGGTGCGGAGCCGCTAGCGGTGCGCAGATCCCCGCTCGGCCACGCGTGGCGGTCGTGTGGTCGTGGCACGGTACGGCACGGCACGGCACGGCACGGCGGCGCAGCACGAGTCGCGTGCCATGCAGTCAGCTCTACCGTCGCCATCATCTTCACACTATAAACAGCTACTTAGGTATTATGTACCACGCACCTATCATATACTATACCTATTTCGGATAATTAAAATAGCTTGATTAATATATTTATAAATTCCGACTGCTTGTAGAAAACTCATTAATTTTAAACATTACGGTTTTCCTTCACATCAAAATTGAGTTAAAAAATTTATAGTGCTTATATACATATTGCTATTATTTTATATTTGCTACAATACAACATCTGTGGCTCGTTGGGCTCACCGCGCACCGCGGCGCTGGTGGACCCGGGGCGGGTGGCGCTCGGCGAGCGGGGCCAGCGCCACCGTGGGGCGCGGCGCTGGTGGACCCGGGGCGGGTGGCGCTCGGCGAGCTGGGCCAGCGCTACCGTCGGGCGCGGCGCTGGTGGACCCAGGGCGGGTGGCGCTCGGCAAGCGGGGCCAGCGCCACCGTGGGGCGCAACGCAAGGCGAGCGGGGCCTCGGGAACTCACCTTCCACACACGCCCAAGAGAAGGCCCAAAATTATAAACTATTATATTTTATTATATTCATGTGGTTTTTGTATTAGGCTTTATTATTTTCCATTTTTTTTTCTTCATGAGATATTTTGATGCACGCCTACACCCCTCTCCTTTTTTTTTTCTCGGGATATGCATTAGGCAAACCACCTCTGCGGGTGCCCTCTCGGGCTCGCCACGTGAGGCTTGGGCCTCTTTCTCCGCTGGGTGCGTCCCGGAATACACGGGCCGCACCTAAGCTCGGGACTTCTGACTTGGGCGTTGGACCCCCCGATCCGCGGGCCAAAAGTCCCCGTTGTGGTCCTTCACTGTGCCCCCTGCTGATCAGTGGGACACGCGAAGGACCTCTTCCCGCCAGGTTATTTGCTACGGCCACCAATTCCCCTAGGAGAATTGCTGACCGAACCCCAGGGTGCACCGTCCCAGCTGCTGCCCTTCCCTCCGGATGCAACGCATCAAGAGGGACGAACAACAGCCGGGCACTCGTGGAAGTTACCTGGCCCGCACCCCACACCCCTCTCTCCTTTTTTTTTTTTTTTTTTTTTTTCCCGGGGAAATGCATTAGGCATACCACCCGGCCCCCGGGGGGGGGCGGGGTGGTTATGTGGGACTCCCCCGCCAGCTGGTCTGGCGGGGTTTACCCACTAAAACCCCGGGGTGTTCTCCTCTCCGCATTATGGAGGTGGTCACGGGTTCGCACGGCGCTTCCGCGACCACCTCTGCGGGCGCCCTCCCGGGCTCGCCACGTGAGGCTTGGGCCTCTTTCTCCGCTGGGTGCGTCCCGGAACACACGGGCCGCACCTCAGCTCGGGACTTCTAACTTGGGCGTTGGACCCCCGATCCGCGGCCCAAAAGTCCCCGTTATTGGTCCCTCGCTGTGCCCTCTGCTGATCAGAGGGACACGCGAAGGACCTCTTCTCGCCAGGTTATTTGCTACGGCCACCAATTCCCCTAGGAGAATTGCTGACCGAACCCCAGGGTGCACCGTCCCAGCTGCTGCCCTTCCCTCCGGATGCAACGCATCAAGAGGGACGAACAACAGCCGGGCACTCGTGGAGGTTACCTGGCCCGCACCCCACACCCCTCTCTCCTTCACTATGGGTGGTTGACTGGTAGAAAATGCTCTTGGCGTTAATTCCGCCATTTGTACTTGTTAGTTAATCTGTGCAATAAAGTATTAAATTTGTGTTGTTCTAGTTTTAAGTTTTCTTTGTTCTGTGGTGTTTCAATAAAGAGTTTATCTATCTATTAAATAAATAAACAAATAAATATGGTGGATGGAATTGGATGCGGAAAGTGTAACAGGCGAAGTAATTATTTATAACTGTAATAAGAAACTAGAGCTTTATACTCCTTTACCATTATCTATTCTTGCATAATTCTGCAATATACCAAATGTAGTTTTACAACGTGTTGTGGTTCCTGTCAGTGAGTTATATTAAAAATACATTAATTCCTTGACCTAAGGTAATTTTACAGCTTCTTTATGAATCCGTCACGTAGCATTTCCCGAGGGGACGATAATCTTGCCGCGTGTGAGTAGTATCGGTAGTGAGTGCAGCCAAGTGCCCAAGTGCCGTGCCACCGTTACCACCAGTGAGCATCACGGAATAAAAAAATATCGTCCGTAAAGCAACTTTACAGACAATTCATTTTTTAGTCAATTGTAACATAACCTATTATTACTACACTCGCCGACAGATGCTACTTTTTTTAATAATAAAAGAATAAATATTTGTTATTATACTAATGAGATTTTGAAAATGCTAGAATTATTAACCTTCACTGTCGAAATTGTTGTTCTTTATGCAATGAAAACCACATTAACTTTTCACTCGACTTTATAAACAGTCGATGAAACAGTTCACATGTAGATGTAAGTTGTGTGCTGCCGCTGTCTTTCTTCTCCTCGGACGCATAGGCCAATCGAGTGGAAGAGAGATGGATGCAGCGTAATCGTACAATGAGCGTAACGGGACAATGAGTCATCCTTTTTCGTGCATGCAGCCGGCGGCGTTCATCGACGTTGTCACGTCAAAAATATAAAAATGTAGGTTTTTTTTCATCATTAAAATTTTATATTCTAAAGAATACACAATAATATTTCAGTCTTAAATCACAGCGTTGGGCTAGTAATGGGTATCACCTACGAACTAGTACATGGCGGCTCGTTATCAGCCAGGTCCTTGGCGGAGAGCGCCGCGGGCGGGGCCGAGGGCGGTCGGAACTTGGTCTCGAGCAGGTCGCCGTCCTCCTCCTCCTCCTCCAGCGAGCTCGGCGCCATTTCCAGAACGGGCTGCTGCAGCCCCCACTCCTGCACCTCTAGCGCCAACGCCAGCACGCGGCTTCGGAACGTGAGCTTCTGGTGCGGCTGGAAAGTGCGCAGCAGCGGCGCCAGTGACTTGAAGAAGTTGTCATCGTCTTCGTCGAGTGGGCCGACGCGCGTCGCCACCAGCGACACCAGCTTGCGCTCGAGCGGCGACAGCTCCGCGGCCGCCGGCTCCTCGCTCGGGCCCGCGCCGTTGCCGGGCCGCGCGCGCTTGCAGCAGTCGGCGGCGGCGGCGGCGCCGGCGAGCGGCAGCACGAGTTGGGCGCCGATGGCCGGCGCCATTCTTTTCTGAACCTTGAGCGGCAGCCGCAGCGTGGGTTCGAGGAAGGTCAAGGCGTGGTAGTACCCGTAGATCTTATTACCGTGCACGCTGCCACTGTCTTTTCCACTGTTCAGCAGCTGCCCGCGCACCTTCACGTAGCAGTCCCGCGAGGTACGCCACCGCTGTTGGATCTTCTTTTCTGCAACGTAAAGAAGGCGAAGAGTTTTATCCCCCATTTACTATAACTACTTATACAAAACCTAGAATCGTCCAAATGCTCCTCACGTCGTCGAAGAGAGGTTCCAATATTAGGAAAAGAAATACGAAGTTGCTGCCTTTTGAGCCCCTAAAAGCGAATGAAATCTTGAGAACTACCTACTTTTTTAAGATGGTACGATTGAGATCAATTATAAATGTCTACATAATGCCTAGTAGGCCACCGCGCCGCACCGCGCCACGGGGCGCAGGAGATACAACATCATGTTTGCGACGCTGCGCTGCGCTGGCGCAACGGGCGCGCGGCGCAGCGCGGGCGGCGGTGGCGCATGGCGGCGTCGTACGTACACGTACCGATCTTGCGCCGGTCGAGGCGGCTGAGGTCGTGCTTGTCGACGATTGCGGCGGTGACGGCGGTCCAGGCCTTCTGGCGCGCCTCGCGGTTGTTGTACAGCTCGTGCCCCGAGTCCCAGATCTGCGGCCAAGCGCGCACTTCCTCGATCACGCGGTCCGTGTCGATCACCACGCGCTCCGGATCCATCACGCGTGCGGTCGGCTCCGCGTCGCGGGCAGCTCTGCCCGCGCGCGCACACCCGCCCGCATACCGGAGTCTGCGGCCGGCGGCGGCAGTCGCCACTCGGCACGCAGAGACGCGAGCAGCGGATAAGTATTACGATATTATTCAAATATTTACCTGACTGAGCGACGCAAAGGAAGGCATTGTGTTTATCAGTTTATGTATTTTTTATTTTATTGATAATATCGTTTAATATTTCTTTTTGTATTATTATTTTAACATTCGCTTTTCAGTGAAGGAAAACATCGTAAGAGACCCACATACCTACCCGAGAATTATTTCGGAGGAAGGCATGTTATCCACCAATCCGGGCCGGGCCCCCGTGGTGCATATGGCCGAACGCTTCTCACGAAAGTGAGGCGAAACCCGTGCTAAGCAGTGGGACGTTATGGGTTGATGAGATCGCTCTGAGCAATAAGACCGCCCATTGTGACACTAATTGTAAAATTTGTTTTGTTCTAGTTTTTAAGTTTTCTTTGTTCTGTGGTGTTTCAATAAAGAGTTTATCTATCTATCTTTGATTATTTTTTAGTTATCATTAACCCCTCATCCCCTTATCCACACATTCCCACATTCTCACATCCTCATATCCCCACTTCCCCATATCCCCATACTCTCATCCCCCCATCATCACATCCTCACATCCTCACACCCACACATCCCCACATCGTCACATCCTCACATCCCCTCAAATCCTCGCATCCCCACATCCTCACATTCCCATATCCCCATACTCGCACACGCTCACATCCTCACATCCACACATCCCCAAATCCTCACATCCGCACATCATCACATCCTCACATCCCCATATCCTCTCACCCTCATCCCCTCACCCCCTATCCCTTATCATTTATTTACTATTTTATTATTTAATTATGATTTACCTCTCAACTTCCATTCGCCACGCCCGGTCACATTTTTCGTAACGCATTTACCAGTTTACTCCCCAAGTCAAGCGTCCGTAAAGAAGTTTTACTTCATTAATGTGCTCGCGCCTCACTCTCTTGCCCCTACAGTATCATAAGCAACGTAACTTTCTTTCTATCTAACTAACTTATATCTCCCTCTCAGCTTTCTTTCACCTCGCCCGATCACACTTTTCGTAATGCTCTCGTCACGCGTTCACCAGCTTACTCCCCAAGTCAAGCGTGCAAAGAAGTTTTATTTCAATATGTAAAGCTAGATTCATATTTGTCTGACGTGTCGGGTCGTGATGCATCAGTAGGCATCGGTTTTATACATTTAACACAAGCCGTCACAACACACTGCATCGGAGAAATGTCAACCCTACCATAATATTAAATGTATGAAACCGAAAATAAAAGTGAAATGTTTTGCCTATTTACAATAAATTATTTGAGTTTTTTTTTTGAAACCGATACCTTTCTGATGCATCACGACACCACGACACGTCGGACAAAATATGTGAATCTAGCTTAACTCTTTACCTTCTTGAGTGGGGTAGGACTTAATCATTATTATGATTATTCTACTTAGGCACTGTCGCGTCGGCTCCAAAAAAGTTAAACATCTCTGTGTGCAAGAGAATTTTTTTTTGTATTGAATTTTCATATTCTCCTAAAAATATTTGGGGTGTGTGCAATTAGGTACATTAGAAATTGGAATTATGAACATGTTGAACAACTCTTGACTGTCAACAAGAAATTATACGAAGTCGAAACTTATTAAAAAACAGAAATAAGAAACATAAGTTTGAGACTTGATATCTTCTAAATATCTGGAATATACCGCGTCAATGGTGGTCCCATATATTGTTGTGGATTCATGTGGATCATTATTCATTTTCAAATTCAATATTTTCGAAAGAAAAGTTGTCAACCGATTGTACATTTTTGAGAATAAGTACAAACAATCCAAATCTCCGTACTCATTAGTGCTTGATAGAATGTTTATTTATTTATTTCAATATACAGTGCCTTAACAGGTGTTTCCAAAGCGACACCGTACTTACATGTAACTACGAACCAACACATTTAAGGGCAACATCCGTAAATGTCGCTAAAGAACATGTAAAAATGTCCAGCTCGCTGTGCTCAGCGCAGATTCTATTCAACAATCGAAAAGCCCTAGTAATAGGCGCTTGGTGGAGCGCATTGGTTCTTCCGACTGACACCGCGAACAATTTGTGGCGTCGCGCGCGCAAATAGTTGTCAGGCACGTTCAACTTCAAGCACATTAGTACAAGTGGGTTGTGTACAAAACCTCGTAGAAGTTTAAAAATATACGTAACTAATACGAGGTCCCTCCTGACTTCCAACTTGTAATACCCTACCATTCCCAGGACGAAAAGAGTAGGATACATCAATGGATAGAAAGGATAAACCCCGTACTGTTTTAGGTACAGAAAACGTGTAAATTTATTCTGTATTTTGTCCACCATGGATCTATATTTAGATTCATGGGGGCTCCATGTTATATGCTTCTTGCGGATTGTGGCAGGAGGCGTAATTGATTTCTCAAGTCACAAGTCTCAATTTGAAGTTGCAAAACACTTATGAGCGAGTGGAATAGACAATTACCATCGCCAGGAATTCCTGTGTTCCTGTGTAGAATAACTTCGGGAGTAATGCATTCATTACGCTGTTCATAAATATGAAGTTGTTGGCTGTGAAATTGATTTTCCTGTAGCGTTACATTTTCTATATTTTCAACAGCCCTACCTTGCACGACATTCTCTTCATTACTGCACAATTTTCGCCTTTTCCTGTGAAAAAATTAGGAAATCGTAAAGTTACATAGTATTGAGGCATATACTACAATTTGTTTTAAATATTATAAAATCAAATTACATATCCACGTAGGATTTTTCTGCTTTACGTTGACGAAATTCCCTTTGACGTTCAGCATTTGTTTTTGGTACTTTTCTTTTTTTTTTTTCTTTTCTTCATTTTTCTTCAAATCTTTCTGACGCTGATAATATGCTCTTTGACGTTCACGATTTCTTTTTCTTTTTAGCTCTTTATACTTTTCTTGTCTATAAAAAGAAAATATCTAGGTATAAATAATTAGGTATTAATAGTGTAATTACACACCAAAACAATTATTCATTAAAAAATTTTTACCAAAAATAACGATACACGATGTACATTTATTATAGATATAATATCATATATAGTTTCTCTGCGCGGCATTCATGTGCATTACCTATACATCAAAAACAAAGGTACTTTGATATTAATTCAAGTTACACTTTTTGAGCGTGGCACGGTAACCGATAAGAAAACATTTTTTTTTCTTTTATTAAATAAATGAGAAGTTAATATTCTTCAAAATATTTTTATTATCTTACAATACATGTAGGTTAATCAGGAATATTTATAATTGAAACTATAGGTTTATGGTAACTGAAATAAGAACATAAGTTTGAGACTTGATATCTTCTAAATATCTGGAAAATACCGCGTCACTGGTGGTCCCATTTTTGTGGTGGATTCTTGTGGATCATTATTAATTTTGAAATTGAATATTTTCGAAAGAAAAGTTGCCAACCGCTCTGATTTTTTATCAGCGAAGTTGATGTTGAAATCGCCAGCCAAGATAAGTGGAAATTTATTACCATTTGTACCACAAGTATTTTCGACCCTTCTTCAGTGTACTCCTTTTTTAAAAGTGCCACCTAGAGGCGATTTGCAGAACTAAAGACACAAGCGTGATATTTCAATAAGTCATTAAAAGTTCTGCTATTCATCGATAGATGGCAAAACTAAAAAGTATCAACAATATCACCGCTGTGCCGGTCGGAGTGGGGGGTGTTAGGTTATTTTCGTTACGGAATTTCTGGATTCGGTCTCCACGCTCAAGGCCCGCGATAGAAGCTAGGCAATAGCTTAAAAATAATACTGTATTTGTCATAATAATAATAAAATGAATGTATATAGAGTACTTACTCATTTTCTTTCACTATTTTTTCGTGACTTTCTTCATTAATAAATGCACTTTGTTTATTCATATTTAAAACACTTTGTACACAAATCATACGAGTACAGATATTCACTGTTGTACGTGCGAGCTTCGTAGAGTCGTACCATGAAGTAAATACAAAGAGGAGGTGCCCTAACGCCGAAACTCTAAGCAGGCATGAGTCACCATTTTGCGGGGCGAAGAGGGGGATTACGCATGCGCAGAGTAACGCCGATACAACCAATGCCACCCAGAGGCGATTTGCAGGACTAAAGAGACAAGTGTGATATTTCAAAAAGTCATTAAAAGTTCTGCTATTCATCGATAGATAGCAAAACTAAAAAGTATCACCGCTGTGCCGGTCGGAGTGGGGGGTGTTTGGTTATTTTCGTTACGGAATTTCTGGATTCGGTTTCCACGCTCAAGGCCCGTGATAGAAGCTATGCAATAGCTTTGTTGGACCTACGTACTAATGGGGCACATTTGAATAAAAGTCACTTTAACTAGGTAATGAAGACTTTGCGTGTATTTTAGGTTTCGACTAATTTTTGTGAGGACGGAGCGCGCGGCCTATCGGCGTCGCAGTAGCGTTATATTAAGTCTGTGTCTGTGATGTGAGATCGGGAAAAGCGAAGATGACCGAGTGCCTTCGTAGAAAGGTTCGGCTATTCGAGCGCGTGAGCACTCGACTATCGTGACGTACTTTGCTACCGATCAGCTGCGCGCGCCGTCCAAAATATATCACAGTTTCTACAAAAAATAATTAACTTAAGAATATTAAATTTAATCAGTACAAGTAAATAAAAAATATAGGTCGCTACAGCTTAGAAAAAACTCATGTGTACACAGGTTGTCACAATCTGACATATCCTATTTTTTATGACACTTCTGATTCTGACAACTGAGAAGTAGTTACTAGTATAGTGACAGAATCAGAGAAGACATTATGATAACCTCAAAACTAATCTAACGATTTGTGGATTTGTGTGATCGAATTTAATTTTAAATTAAATCTTTCTGAATTATTTCGTGTTTCTGGTGTTTCTACGCTCCCAAGCCAGCAATTTACATAATATTTTGCTGAACGAATAGAAAAAACGAAGCAAATTATTCAGTGGATTTCAGACGGCTGATGCAAGCGCGGTATTTTTATTTAGAAGTCGAGTAAGTTTCCTTAAATAACCCCCAAGGAAAACCGGCACTTTCATACTTGATGTAATCAATTGTTTCATCCTTTACTATACCTACTAAAGTATGTATTTTCAATAGAATAGTAGAGATCGTCATCATCACCACCACCACCACCACCACAACCACCATCACCATCAACATTCACCCACACCGATCCCGAGAGGACGTCAGTCAGACGCCAGACAGTCGTCGACTGCTGAGAACGGGTCTCCCGTCAATTTCGTGGGGAGGGTCAGGCCATAATCCATAATATAATAATATAAACTGCTATTATAATGTGGTATAATTTTATCCCTAAATACACATTTACATGGAGGGAATTTTGAATATGATGACAAGCTGACACTCAATATGTATAACAAGTTGCTAATAGCGTTTACTATGATGAACACTAATTAGAGTGACTGTGGCATTTCTTACCATATTATCCTCCAGTGGCTTTTCCTTTTGGGTTTGGGAGGGACAGGTAATGGTAGGTATCTAATATATTATTCATGACCGCTGTAAAAATATCCAACAAAACACATTGAAATATTGTCCATATCTGTATCAGCGCACTGCAATATAGCTGTTATGACAAACATTTGTCAACCTTCTGAGCGGAGTGGGTAGCACTATAATGAGAAATTATACTGATGACCAAGATGTAAATGTTCAGCTCTCCAAATTATATATTTAGTTTAATGATTAAATTTATCCATCTATCAGTGTATGGCAGAAATTAAATTATTAACTTTAGAACTTTAGGGTTGAAACTTCCTATAACTGTGAGGCTTACCCCAAGACATGTATTATGTGAATAAATAAATTAATAATTAGTCTATATATATAAAAACTAGCTGTGCCCTGCAGTTTCACCCGCATAGTTCCTGTTCCTGCAGGAATATTTGGATAAAATATAGCCTATGTTACTCGCTGTCAATGTAGCTTTCCATTAGAGAAAATTAAGCCATAACTTTACATATTCCTATACATACTATTATCCCCTATATTTATTTTACCCCTCAAACAAACATTGAATGCCAAATTTATTAAAAATACATTTCTAGCTTCTAGCTTCAAAAATGACGATACTTCCATACAAACTTTCATCCCCTATTTCAAACCCTTACAATGCATTTTATGCGATAAAAAGTAGCCTATGTCCTTCCCTAGGCTCTAGACTATTTCTGTGCCAAAATTTCACTTCAATCGGTTCAGTAGTTCAGGCGTGAAAGAGCAACAGACAGAGTTACTTTCGCATTTATAATATAAGTAAGGATGTTATGTTGGTTTGTGTACGCTTCAAAAACTCAAAAAGTTCTGCACTGATCGAGCTGAAATTTTAGCATGATATATAATCCGCATCAAGGATTGTTTTTATCTATTTTTTTCACCAGTGACATATCAGCGAATGTGCGAATGTGCCACAGCGAAGCGTGGCAGGGCACAGCTTGTAATATATAAATTACTTCAACTTGGTTGGTTTACCTTAAAGCCCATACATGGATACACTGTTTGTAGCGCAACATCCATTTTCTAATACCAAAAAATATTATTTTCATACTAGTATGGCCCCATGATTTCACCTGCTCTGTTTATTATCCTACCGGAACAGTTAAATTTTATGGGATAAAAAGTATATAAAGTTATCTATGTACAAATTTTCATCAAATGCACAGCGACACTGCACTGAGCTCGTCACCCTATTTGTATTTTTGTTAACTCGCTGCGTATCTATTATCCCTGCGTTTGTGTCAGGAGACCAGAATGAACAAAGTCGTTTACCGTGACTCCAGGTGCGGGGAGCAGAGCTCACTGTCTGTGCGGCGCTGTGTGGAGGAGAGCGTGCGGCGCGTGTTCGGAGCGTGCGGCGCCGCGCCGCCGGTGGACGTCCTGGTCGCGGCGCCGCGCCGTGCGCTGCTGCGGGCGCCTCCTGAACGCCTTCGCGCCCTCCGCGCCGCGCTTGCGTTGAACCCCGGCCTGACCGTGCGCGCCGCTGCGCCCTGCCTGCAGGCGCTCGTGTGACGCCGCCATGGCCACACGCTCGGTGGAAGGCCGCCACGTGCTGATCGTGGCGCCGCGTGAAGAGCTGGCGACGCCGAGCCAGGTGGCGCTGCCCGAGCCGGAACCTGCGCCCGGCCTCATCCTGGCGGACGGCTCCATCAACTGGGGCTGCCCCTGCCTCGGCGGAATGGCCACCGGGCCCTGCGGAAACCAGTTCCGCGACGCCTTCTCCTGCTTCCACTACAGGTACAGATGCACTTTGGCCGAATTCGCAGAATGCACTTGGATCGGGCTGATAGAATAGTGACGATTGATGTTCGATCAGCCGTTGGACACTGCTCATCAACTGTTATTGTACAAAGGATGAGACCGTGCGCTCCTTTGTTGCAGCGAGGCGGACACGAAGGGCAGCGACTGCTACGAGAAGTTCAGCGTGATGCAGCAGTGCATGACGCAGTACCCCGAGCTGTACGGGAAGGACGACGACGAGCTGGCCGCCGCGCTCGATGAGGCGGCGCAGGCAGAGCCCCTGGCCTCCGCCCCGTCCGCGGCACCCGCCGCACCAGCCGGCGACAAGTAGTGCCTGCGACGCATAGCTTAGTTTAGTGTGTTACAAATAAATATACATTCTTGGTGTTCATATCTGCAGTTTAATTTAAACCAGCCAGTTTTAGTTTTTTTTTTTTTTCCCGGGAAATGCATTAGGCATACCACCCGGCCCCGGGGGGGGGCACTAAAACCCCGGGGTGTTCTCCTCTCCGCATTATGGAGGTGGTTACGGGTTCGCACGGCGCTTCCGCGACCATCTCTGCGGGCGCCCTCCCGGGCTCGCCACGTGAGGCTTGGGCCTCTTTCTCAGCTGGGTGCGTCCCGGAACACACGGGCCGCACCTCAGCTCGGGACTAACTTGGGCGTTAGACCCCCGATCCGCGGCCCAAAAGTCCCCGTTATTGGTCCCTCGCTGTGCCCTCTGCTGATCAGAGGGACACGCGAAGGACCTCTTCTCGCCAGGTTATTTGCTGCGGCCACCAATTCCCCTAGGAGAATTGCTGACCGAACCCCAGGGTGCACCGGCCCAGCTGCTGCCCTTCCCTCCGGATGCAACGCATCAAGAGGGACGAACAACAGCCGGGCACTCGTGGAGGTTACCTGGCCCGCACCCCAGCCAGTTTTAGTTTGAGTTTATGTCGACTAATATAAAAATTTGTAGATTGTACCACAAGGAAACAAAATAATGTATTTACAAGAGCGTTTTTTTTTTTAATCCAGAGCAAAGCGAAGGATTCTATAGTAATTCTATAGAATCCTAAGCGTAGCGAGGGAGTCAAAGTACTTCGCTCGAGCTTAAATAATTTTGTTGCCGTGTGGTACACGATGATACTTTTCATCCCAAGCTATGAGAAAATATTCATCATACGAGAAAAAAATCTTTTGACGTGACAACGTCTAATAAATCGATCAACGCCGGCTGCATGCACGAAAAAGTTGACATATTGTCCCGTAACGCTCATTGTCCCGTTACGCTCATTGTACGCTTGCGCCGAATCTATCTCTCTTCTCTTCCTGACAGGTTAATTAATCTTACATTTTAAAAATCTGATTACTAGTATAATTTCGAGTAATTTAATAAAAAGAAACAAAAATAATCAAAATTTTAAAAATTATAGAAAAATATTAAAAAAAAAATATAATTATAATTTTTTTTGTGTTTTTTTTTAGAGTGCACGGGAATGACCCACTTTACTCGCACTTATTGAGGAGCAAAATGCCTCTTTTCGAATACATGGGATGAAATAGTAGTATGAGGTCTTTTAGGTATTAATGGAAATGGCTGGTCCCAAGCAGTAGGTAGGTGGTTTGGTTTGGTTTGGTTTGGTTTGGTTTGGTTCGGTTCGGTTCGGTTCGGTTCGGTTCGGTTCGGTTCGGTTCGGTTTGCTTCGGTTCGGTTCGGTTCGGTTCGGTTCGGTTCGGTTCGGTTCGGTTCGGTTCGGTTCGGTTCGGTTCGGTTCGGTTCGGTTCGGTTCGGTTTTTTTTTTTTTTTTTTTTTTTTTTTTTTATGATAACAATGTGTCCATTAGCGTGAGGCGCTAATGCCTTTTATTAGTAAAGTCTTATTAATAAGTGTAAGTCCAATGCTCTTTTTTTTTTATATAATATATTATTTTATGTATCAGATTATTTCTTTTTATATATTTCACAGATTTGTGTTTTTTAATGTATATATATATTTATATTTTTTTTTTTTTTTTTTTTTTTTTTTTTTTTTTCTTATTATTCTATACACGCGCTTTACATTAAAGATTGTACAAATACAATACATAGTGTATATTTGTTTTTAAAATTTTTCAAGTTACAATTTTAATTTTACAATTTAATTTTACATAGTTCAAAGGTATTGAGAGAAAATTTACTAATTTAATACAGTGTACAAATACAACACATAAGGTGTTGTATTTGTTTGAAATTTACAAGTAATAACAATTTTAATTTTACAGTTTAATTTTTTATATAATTCAAATGGCTACAGGTGTTTACAAAAAAAAAAAAAAAAATTTTCTATTTTACAATGTACAAGTTTATCCTAATTCAAAATTTTTACATTTGTCAACAACTTTAGCCGATCGCCGGCTCCACCCCACTCTGGAAGATCTTTATATTTTCTTTTATTATACTGGTGTCCCTGTGTTTCATGGCCGTCTTAAGGTTGTGCTCCAAGATCGCCTTCTCCGAGACTTCGCTGGCTCGCGCGATGAACCTTCCCAGTGCATCGTCGGCACAGTCAGTGTAGTTCGGTTAGGTTAGGTTAGGTTTTTTTTTTTTTTTTTTTTTTTTTTATGATAACAATGTGTCCATTAGCGTGAGGCGCTAATGCCTTTTATTAGTAGTTTTTAAGTTTTTTACAATTTTTTAGGTATCTTATTCGCGCTTCTTAAAACTAAAGGGTTCTTAATGTAATAGGTAATAAGTGTAAGTCCAATGCTATTTTTTTTTTTTTTTTTTTTTTTTTTTTTTTTTTATATAATATATTATTTTATGTATCAAATTATTTCTTTTTATATATTTCACAGATTTGTGTTTTTTTAATGTATATATATATTTATATATTATATATATATATATTTTTTTTTTTTTTTTTTTTTTTTTTTTTTTTTATTATTATTCTATACACGCGCTTTACATTAAAGATTGTACAATTACAATACATAGTGTGTATTTGTTTTTAAAATTTTTCAAGTTACAATTTTAATTTTACAATTTTAATTTTACATAGTTCAAAGGTATTGAGAGAAAATTTACTAGTTTAATACAGTGTACAAATACAACACATAAGGTGTTGTATTTGTTTGAAATTTACAAGTAATAACAATTTTAATTTTACAGTTTAATTTTTTTTTTTATATAATTCAAATGGTTACAGGTGTTTTCAAAATTTTCTATTTTACAATATTCAAGTTTATCCTATTTCAAAATTTTAACATTTGTCAACAACTTTAGCCGATCGCCGGCTCCACCCCGCTCTGGAAGATCTTTATATTTTCTTTTATTATACTGGTGTCCCTGTGTTTCATGGCCGTCTTAAGGTTTTGCTCCAAGATCGCCTTCTCCGAGACTTCGCTGGCTCGCGCGATGAACCTTCCTAGTGCATCGTCGGCACAGTCAGTGTAGTAGACACACTTTTCAGTGTGTCGCGACACCGCCACCACCGCATGCGGGACACTATCGTGCAAGCGTATCTTCGAAGATTTTGTTTGGATGACTATGACCCTAGCGGAGGTAAGTCCCTGGGACTCGTGAATGGTTAGAAGGCGAGAATCTGTCCCGGACCCGAATCCCAAGATGGAGAGGGATTTTTTCTCTTCTTGCGTGAACACAAGATATAGAGTTTCCGGGAGATCGGGGGGGATTCTCGCATCCGTGTACCTTTCTCGGCTCAGGGATCGTACTCTAGATGCTGCAGAGTACATTCCGTTGTACACTTCGCTAAGGGCATAGGGGACGTCCATCGGGTTGCGGTACGTACAGTACCTTTCCTCCTTGACTGTGACTAAGGAGTCCGGGTACTTGTACTGTAAGACGAAGAGATTTTCTCTGTCCAGATATGGAAGTTGGTTGATGTCTCCAACGAGGACGAGTTCGCCGGCACCAGAAAGCCGGGCAGCCATGACTATGGCTCCGAAGTGATTCATGGAAGCCTCGTCAACCGTTAAACGGGTGATCCGACAGGGCTTCCTGAATCCGTTCGCAAGCACTGAAGCCATAGTGCGCACTTTGAACTTTGTCGCCTCACCGATGCGAGGCTCCAGGCGGCGTCTGAGTTCTCCGGCCGCCTCGAGCGTTGTGGTGACGACGACGTCCTCGTCCTCGTTGAAGTTCTGGACAATCTCTGTGGTCTTTCCGCAACCTGGCACTCCGTTGATCCATGTGATCCGTGGCACCGTCCATTCCCCCCATACATCCCGTTCGCCAGGTTTACCTTCGATGGTTTTAGCCATCTCCAGCATCCTGTCGTCCAGCATGATCCGGGTACAACGGGCGGTGACAACGATTGGATCGTCTATGGGCGTCCTGAAAAACAACCTTCCTGTTCGCTGGGTTTTCTCCTCGTCGAGTGCCACGAAACCACTTGTAGCGCTGTAGGCAACCATATACTGACCTGACAAAACTCCTCTGATGGTCTGGGATGTGTCATTGTTGTATACGGCCGCCTCCGCCTCCCCGATCCTCACCTTCAACAGCGATTCGTTGTCCTGCTGGAAGGCTTTCAGGATATCTCTGCAGGTGGCTTGATTGACCTCGCGGGTCGCTCTCACCACCGCCAGAAACTCGAGGAAGGCGTTTGCCACGTGGTCCATGGGTCCCGAGATCTGTCTCAGGCTCGGCGGGATTACTTGTCCTTTGTCCGCTCTGGTTCTGACCGGCCGCTGCGGTTCAGGAACTCTCAAGGGGGGCCTTAAGAATTCCCAAACCGCCGCTCCCTGTCTCCCCAGATCGTCCAAGTGTGGTCCCAATGCTCTCGAACCGGAAGGCTTTTTCGTCATCGCAATCGAAGATCTACTCGTTGTCGCGACCTGTCTCGTTGGCTTGCAGGGTGTTGGAGCTTTGGCACTGAAGAAGTGTTTTAGGGCAGTTGCTGTCGCCTTACACTTCCTTAACAGTTTTGATTGTGCCAAAGCGTCTTCAGGGTCTTCCTCCTTCTGCTTCTGTTGGTCGGCTATTTTTGTTTGAAGTCGCTCCGATCCGCTTTGTAGACCATGACTCGGGCCCGGGAGAGGGAGAGGGGCGGGGCAGGATGCCGTTGCCGTGTCGTGGCCGGGGGCTTTGAGGAAGCTGAGATCTTCCCCTCTGCCCTCGTACACGATAACCTCGTGATGTTGTGAGGCTATAAGGCAACCATTCCTGTCCACCACCTCCCCCCTCTCGAATCCAAGCGTCATGACGTCCACACTGACGAGAGCGGGTCTACCTCCCAATGGACCCTCTCCAAGACTACTGAGCAGAGCACAAGCACGGGCGAAGGGTGAGACGCCATCCCACTCGAACAGCACCACCACCTTGTCAGGTAGTTGTGCTATCCGGCATGGTTGGCCCCCCACTCTCGCCTCAGCGAACGAATCTAGCTTTGCTCTTCTGATTCTAGTCTCGGAGGTGTTTCCATTGAGAAGCAGAGCCAGTCCCGGCGGGATCGTGACTTTGCCTCCTCTTTCTGCCCGACAGAAGGAGACTCCTAGCTTCTCGTTGTCGTTGTCCATGAACATTGCCACGCCTCTAATCCTTATCCCCGGGGAACCGACCGCGCCTTTTTGCAGCAATTCGTTGGCTGTTAGTGACTGGGTGGTTGAGATGACTAATCCCGGGGATGCGTCCGATGTTTGAGGCTGTGGCTGGAGGGGAGAGGGCGATGTGTGTAGGGGGAGTGTTGACATTTGTGTGGTTGGGTGTGTGAGTGTGGGTAGTGTTTGTGGAAGTGTGGGTGTTGGTACGGGTGTATCAGGAAGCTGATCTCTTCGGAAGGCCGTTGAGCCGTTTGCTGCTGCTGCGCTTTTCGCCACTACGCTCGCGTAGTCCAAGAAAGGTGTTCGGGTGGTCAGGTCCTCCATGATGGTTGGAAGTGCGGATTGTGTGAGCTTGGCCTGGATTTTGATCTCCAGGTCCATCCTCTCCCTGCCATACCTTGGACAGTCGAACAGTAGATGCCATATCGTTTCATCGTGGCTGGGATCACAGATGCAAGATGGACTGTCCTTTAAGCGGAAGCGGTGCAGGTACGCCCCGAATCCTCCGTGACCGGTCAGTATTTGGACATGGACAGGTGTTAGCGTCATGTCTTTCAGAGCTCGTCTCGCTAAGGAGACGGTAGGAAGGAATGCCTTCGTTACTGAGCCGGTGGTGGATGATTCGTAGCGCGCCTGCCACTTCTGGACAGTTTTCTCTCTTATCTGCTTTCGGATGAACGATATGGGGACCTTGCTGTAGTCCGGGGCGGTCTTCTTTTTAAGCGCAGCATTTTTCGCAAGTTCGTCGGCGCGTTCGTTGCCCGGCGTACCTACGTGTGCTCTTAGCCAAAAGAACCTCACAACCCGTCCCTCCTCTCCGATCTCTTTCATGAGGCTCTTTGTTTCGAGTGCCAGTTGGTGAGTAACCGATGCGTTTCGCAGCAGGTCGAGTGACGATCTTGAGTCACTCATGATGTTAATTTCCTGCGCTGCTCTCGATTGTCTCGCCAACTTGACAGCTCTGAAAAGAGCGTAGAGTTCAGACTGGAAGACCGTGTTGTGTGGCTCTAAACGGAAGGTGGAATACTTTTTCTCTCTGTTCTCCTTCCACAGGGTTAGGGCTGCCCCGACTTTGCCTTCGATCTTGCTGCCGTCGGTGTAGATGGTCGGACCGACTATTCGCAGTTTGTTGATCGTCTCGGCGTCGAGGTTGTCTAGGCGCTCGTACTCGGTTGTTATGAGTGACGCTGGGTGGGGGTTTTGCAACGGGCCCACCTTGCGCTCTATATCCCTTCCCGGTGGAACGAAGTCCACAGAGTATCCTTTCCTGGCCTTGAAGAGATCGGCGGCTTCTTGTACTCTGAGGTCCAGTGGTAGCAATCCCGATAGAATGAGTGCCGATGTTAGAGAGACAGTGCGGTACGCCTTGCAGATCTTCTGTGCGAATCCCCTTTGGAGCGAGTCAAACTGGTTTTTCACCATAATTTTCTCCGCCGCAGGGGACCACGCGCTCGCCGCGTACAACACTATCGGCTCTATCACCGACACGTATATGGTCCTTGTTATGCTTCTATTTAACCCCCAGGTCACTTTCGCTGCACACGCTAGCTGTTTATAAATATCTGCCGCCTTTGCGCAGGTCGCGGATACGTGTGCATTGAAAGTGAGCTTGCAGTCTATTACCAGTCCCAACAGCTTTACTTCGTTAACCAAGTTTAGCCGAGTACCGCACATGTGAACTTGGGGTGGGTCGTACTTAAGTTTCTTCGTGATGGTCATCGCGTTGGTCTTGTGCGCGGCGAAGTTTAACTTATTTTGTACTCCCCATTCATGTACGGTAGCTAAGGTGGTTTCGGCTTTAAGCTGTAGGGCGCTGACTGCATGGTCTGAGAACACAAGGACCACATCATCTGCAAAAGCCTGACAGAATACACCTGAAATTGCCATTTTGTGCAACAGCGGATCCAGGATTAGGTTCCAGAAGGTCGGTCCGCCAATGGATCCTTGGACACATCCCTTCGTGGTTTCCTTCTCGCTGGTCGCTCTGGCATAGTTGACTTTGATCTTGCGATCTTTCAGGTATGATTCCACCAGGGCATACAGGTTTCTAGGGCACTTTCTTTCTACCAACTGTCGCTTCAGTGCTGGCCACCAGGCGTTGTCGAAGGCTCCCTCTATGTCCAGCGAAACCAGTAAGACGACTTTTTTCATTCGTACTTCCGCTTTGACATGTTGTATTAGGTCATAGAGGGCCTCCTCCGTCCCGCGCTGTGGCATGAAGCCGTATTGCTTTCCTGAGACACCCGGCAAGAGATGCCACTGAATTCTGGTGATGAGAAGCTTCTCGACTATCTTTCCGAGGACCGAGAGTAAACCGATTGGTCTGTAGGACTTTGGATGGGTGTAGTCTTCTTTCCCTGGCTTACGAAGAATGCAGACGTGTGCGACTTTCCACTGCTTGGGGAAGTGTGGTAGGGATAGGCACTTGTTGGCCAGTTCCATGAACACCTCCCTGTTGCTGTGAATTGCCGCAGTGCAGATATCGGACGTCAGCCCATCTGGACCGGGTGCTTTTTTCGGATTTAGGCCCCTAAGGACCGTATCCAGCTCCGCAGTTGTGAAGAGTGGGTCGTCGTCCGACAATGTTGTTAATTCTGCAGGGGTTTTTCCTTCCGTCAATCCTCTTGTGGTCTTGTGATGGTCGGTTTCGGATTCCACCGAGTCGTCAGGATAGAAGGTTTTCGCTAAAAGTTTCGCTGAGTTTTCTGGGCTTAACGTTAAGCCCGCTGCGTCCCTTAATAGCGTATCCTCCTGCCGTCTGGCTGTCTTCCTCAGAACTCGGTAGATTCCGTCCCACATACTCTCTCGGTCTTGCGTCGAGCAGAATTCCTTCCAGTGTTGCGTGGCCTCCTCTTCCGCCTTCCGCTGGTAGGAACTCTTCGCTTCTACATACTGGTCGATGACGAATTGTCTCCGGATGGGAGCGGCATTTCGGATTCTCCGTTTTCTCCTGAGCACCTCCTTCTTGAGCCGCTCAAGTGAATCGGTCCACCACGGGGGTTTCAACTCCGCCTTCCTCATTCTCAGCTTAGGCACTGTGTGTTCGCACGCATTGTGTATTGCCTCGGTGTACAAGCTGAGTAGGTCCTCCAGATCCTCAGGGCACTCGACTTTCTTGACCCTTTCGGGGGTGACGTCGCTCTCGGCTAAACCAACGGCGAGGTTTGTGGTGAAATCTGACCATTTTGCCTTTTTGGTGTTGTAAATGCGCGTCGATACCGGCCTTAGAGGTTCTAAGGCTTTCTCTAGGCGCATTGTAAAGGCGATTGCGTTGTGGTCTGATGTTGTGAGATTTCTATCCACTCTCCAGCCGTCGATTCTGCCCAGAAGCGACATGCTGCAGGCTGTAACATCCACAATACTGGTGCACATCCTGCCCTCCCTATGGGTCTCGAAAGTCGGTACCTGCCCTGTGTTGAGAATCTGAAGCTCCATTTCATTGAGAAAGGCATTGTATTCTCCTCCGCGGTGGTCCTCCACGCCGCCTCCCCACCATTGACTCTTCGCGTTGACGTCTCCTCCGACCAGTATGTTACCAGTTGGCATCCTCTTGCTTACTTCCTGAATCCTTTTAAGGTACGGGTCCAACTCTTGGTCTCCCTCGAGGTACACGGACACGATTCCTAGCTTCAGCGTGCCAGCCTTGAGCAGAACAGCGGCCACATTCTCGGTCACAAGCTGGGGGTCGTGAATAACCTCCAGCGTGTTCCCGAAAACAATGACCGCCGCTTTGACTGGCTTTTGCCGGCTCAGAGTACACTGGATGATCTGTGTACCCGGGGTCTGTTTCATTGCGCCTATTCTTCCCACGTAGGGTTCCTGAACTAGCGCAATCGAAACTCCCTGTCTCTGAGCCACCTGCATAAACTCCGCTGTTACCAGTTTCGACCGCTGTAGGTTGGCTTGGATGAAGTTTAGCCTGCCCTGCGGTCGCACCGCGCCCGCTCCCCCGGGGGAGACCGTCACGTCAAATCCCGTGGCGCCCGTCTCAGCAATAGGCAACCCTTGACCTCGCTATGAAATCCCACCTCTGTCTCTCCTGGCACTCTTCGCTGAAGGCGGAGTGTGCCAGCTCTGTCGTCTCTCGCTTGGATTTTTTACAATTAATGCAGGTTGGGGGTCCGGATTTCTCCTTGACCGGGCACTCTCGGGCTGCATGCGTTCCGCTGCAGTAGCCGCAGATGGTCTTTTCAGCATTGCATAATCGCCTTGTGTGCCCGTATCCTAAACACTTTGTGCACTGCACAAGAGGAGATTGGTCTTCAATCCGTGATCTTCTGAGCCCCAGATGTATGTTTCCTGCTTCAGTGAATGCTTTCCAAACGATCGGCGACAGCTCTAAGACGGGGTGGCACTCCAGAGCGTTCCGGGCCCTCTTTCTGTAACGGACCTTGATGTGCTGATCCGCCACTCCGACGCCCTGCAGGAGGTGTTGATTCTGTGCTTTGATCAACTCCACCATTTCCGCGTCAGTGTAGCAGGCCAGCACACCTCGGACACATGCCAGGGGATTTGCGTTCGTCGGCTCCTGCACCTTTAGGCCGCTCGTCTCGGTCATCCGCTTTTTGGCCTTCTGGAGGTCCTCCTTGCTTGCGCAATTTAGGACCACCTTCTGGTTCCGGGCTTTCCGAACACCATCGACTTTCACTCCGGACTTGCGAAAGTCCAGAGCTACTCTCACCGAGTCGATGATGTTATCGCCCGTTTTTTTCGGATCCGTTGACGAGATGATGAGTGTGTGTTTGGGCTTTGGAGGGGGCGGAGGTTTCGCCACCGCCTGAGCATACGTGACCGGGCCTTGCGGGCGGTCTACGGTGCTCATGTCGGTGACTTCTTTCCGCAACGTGTCCAGAGTCTGTCTGACCTCTTCGATGACTAGTTCCGTACCCAAGTTGGGTTTCTGGGGGCTTGGAGACCTCTGCTTACAGTCTCGTAGCTCTCGGAGGTCAGACGACACGATATCCAGCCTTTCACACAGCGGCCTGAATTGCTCTGTGATGTCAATTTTGGGGGGGGGAGGGAGGGGTCTTTCCGGGGGATTTGCGACGGTGTGCATGGTCTCCCTCGCGATCATCTTCAAGCTGGCAACATCTGTGCGCAGCTCAGAGATGATCTCGGGGGTGAAAGTGTCGTTTGCGGGTTCTCGGGTTGCTGTTGTCTGTGGGAGTTCAGTTATCGACTGTTGTACCGTTTCCGTCGTTCTACGCAGCGAATCTATTTGATTTTGCATCGTCTGGATGCCACCGGACAATCTGGCCATCTCTGCCTCTAAATGCGTCAGATCGACCGATGACGTCGCCGCAGTGCTCGCCGCGTAGTTGTGTAATCTTGCGTCCACAGCTTCCAGCTTCCCTTTTACCGCTTTTATGTCACCGAAAGGCCCCTCCGTTTCGTACCCTAGCCAGCTGCGGATGGCTCGGGTCTCTTTTAAACTGTCAGTGATGTCAGCCCTTGCCAGAACCATCTCCGCAGTCAGGTTCTGTTTCAGCTCGATCACTGCTTTGTTGTGCGCCCTCTCTATCCTCACGACCTCCTTTGCGTGCCGCGCACGTTCCTTCTCTAGGGAAGCGATGTGCCTTCCCCGAGAATCCGACAACGACAAACATATCTCGTAGAGGCCCTGAAGACTATTGGCCGCCGCGACTTTGCACTCCTTCTTCATTGTTGTAGCTAGCTCCAGGGCCTCCTTACCCTCCTGAAGCAGCTTGTTCGCTACCTTTGTAGCCTGGTCCATCTCCGCTCCCACTCGTCCCCCCCGGCCGGGAGCAGCGTACAGCATGTTCATACGTCTTCTCTCGGACGCACCGGACCCCACCGATGACCTGTCTAGGTCATCGAAGAGGTCCGACGCGTCCTGTGAGCCCGCTGCCGCAAACTCCCGCTCCGTACTGCCTTCCATCGGTGCTGTGTCTACTAAAGTGAAATTGCCGATGTTTGCTCTGGTGGTGTGGGGGGAGGTGATGGTAATAGTGGGTGTCTTCGGTGGTTCCAGGCCTAGCGTGTCTAATCCGGTGTTTGCAGGTAGTCGCAGGGCGGGAATCGACAGCTCAAGAGCTGCCGACTCGAGGCTCTGCGACACCTTTGTCTGTCTTGATAAATGTGTCACCGCCGTTTCCGACAATGCCTTAGGAGACTTCCTCAGGCCCGCCTGGAGTCTCTTTGTCGGTGACTTGGCAACAACCGAGGCCGCCCTTTTCATAACTTTCTCCCGAAGGGTGCGTTTCGTCTTCTCTGCGGCGGAGGTGGAGGCCGCGGTCGGCTTTGGCTGTTGTTGCTGGTCCATTTTTGTTATGCTGTTTTGTTTATAATATAATTCTAAATCTAAGTTATTCTAATTTTCTAAAACTAAGCGCGTGTATGCAAAGGACTTACAATTTGTTATTTTTGACGTCTGGTGGTCTGCGTCTTCTCTAGTGTTGCGCGAGTAAAATACCCGTCGCGTCCGTAAGTTGGTGTGATGCACTGTGCGAATCGTCGTCTGGGATTGGCGCTCGCGCGTAGGCACTGTGGCTTCGTCCAATCCGAAGCTGGCAAGGCGCAGCTCGATGAGATGGGGCGTGGCCTGGGCCGCGCGGTCGGGGTATATGCGTGGGAGTGGAGGTGGCTTGTCCAACTAGGTCAGTCAAGCCAGCTGTGGTTGGCTGCCTGATTTAATGTTGGGGGAGGGGTAGGGGGGGAACTTCGTACCTGGCGGTGGATGGTGAGCGCTCACACGCAGTCTTCGTCGGTGATGGTAAGCGCTGGCTGGCTGGTGACGTCAGTGATGGTGAGCGCTGGCTTCTGTGATGGTGAGCGCCGTGTGACGTCAGCGATGGTGAGTGCCGCTTCCGTGTGACTTCAGTGATGGTGAGCGCAGTGATGGTGAGCGCCGTGTGACGTCAACGATGGTGAGCGCTGCTTCCGTGTGACGTCAGTGATGGTAGGCGCAGTGATGGTGAGCGCCGTGTGACGTCAACGATGGTAAGCGCTGCTTCTTGTGACGCTGGTGCTGGTGAGCGCAGTGATGGTGAGCGCCGTGTGACGTCAGCGATGGTAAGCGCTGCTGCTTCTTGTGACGCTGGTGCTGGTGGGCGCAGTGATGGTGAGCGCCGTGTGACGTCAGCGATGGTGAGCGCTGCTTCGTGCGACGTTAGTACAGGTGGGCGCAGTGATGGTGAGCGCCGTGTGACGTCAGCGATGGTAAGCGCCGCTTCCGAGTGACGTCAGTGATGGTGAGCGCAGTGATGGTGAGCGCTGCTTCGTGTGACGTTGGTGCTGGTGAGCGCTGTGATGGTGAGCGCCGTGTGACGTCAGCGATAGTGAGCGCTGCTTCGTGTGACGTTGGTGCTGGTGAGCGCAGTGATGGTGAGCGCCGTGACGTAGTACTGGTTCACGCTGTGATGGTAAGCGCTCCCTGGTGACGTCACTGCGGGGGGTGGTGGGGTGCTCCGCCGGGGGGGGGGGGAGGGGGAGGGGGGGAGGGGGAGTACCTGGGCGTCGTGCTCGACGGCCGGTGGAAGTTCACCGAGCACTTCCGACGACTTGCGCCGAAAGTCGTCGCCTTCGCCGGAGTGCTCGGCAGGCTCCTCCCCAACCTCGGGGGACCGAGCGTGGCGTGCCGCCGCCTCTACTGCGGTGTGGTGCGCTCAAAGGCGCTCTACGGAGCGCCGATATGGGCAGACGCCCTGAGCGCTCAGAACAAGGCGTTGCTGCGACGTCCGCAGCGCGCCATAGCGCTCAGGGCGACCCGGGCGTACTGCACCGTCTCGTTCGAGGCGGCGTGCGTCCTGGCTGGCACGCCACCTTGGGACCTCGACGCCGAGGCCCAGGCGCTGGTATACCTGCGCAACGCCGAGGCCAAGCGGACTGGTGTCCGGCCCCCTCCGGAGGTGGTCAACCGATGGAGACAGCAGGCGAACGATGACCTCCTCCGGAGGTGGTCGGAGAGGCTTGAGAGCCCGACGGCTGGCCACGAGCTGGTGGCCGCCATCCGGCCCGAGCTCGCCCAGTGGCTGGGGCGCAGGCACGGTACGCTGACGTACCACCTGGCGCAGATCCTGTCAGGACATGGTTGTTTTGGCAGGTACCTGTTCCGGGTGGTGCGTCGGGAGCCAACACCTGCGTGCCACCACTGTGGCGGAGCCGACGACACGGCGCAGCACACCCGCGCCGTGTGTCCCGCCTGGGCGGAGCAGCGCGCCGCCCTGGCGGCAGTGATCGGCGGGGACCTCTCGCTGCCGGCCATCATTCGCAAGATGGTCGGCAGCCCAGAGGCTTGGGAGGCGGTGGTGGCATACGCCGAGCGCGTAGTGCCCGAGAAGGAGACGGCGGAAAGGGCGCGGGAGGACGATGTCCTCTCGCTCCCGATCCGCCGCCGCCGGCCAGGTCGCAGGAGGCTGGCGTATGCCCACCACCTGCCACCATAACGGGGACTAGGGGCGGAGGATCGGGGGATCCTTCGCCCCACCACATAGTCCCGAGGCGAGATGCGCTCTGTGATGTTCTCCAGAGCGCATCCATCCTAGGCGAGGCCGAGTGCCCCTAGAGGCGCGTCCGCGGCAGTCGCCCGGACGTCCGCAGGGGTGGTCGTGGAAGCGCAATCGCGAGCCCGCGGTCACCCCAACATGCGGAGAGAGAACATCCCGGGGGTTTTTAGTGGGTACACCCAGTCAGCGCGCATCACTAGGATGCGCACTGACGGGGGACCCCCACATAACCATCCGGCCTCCCCAAGGCCGGTGGTATCAATAAGGTAATTTCCCCCCGGGCAACAAAAAAAAAAAAAAAAAAAAAAGGTTAGGTTAGGTTGGGCGGGTCTGGGTTCATCCATCACTAGATGCCTGAATCCAGGCCTTCCTCATTCACCCCGTGGTGAGTGGGGAGGCGTCGGCTTTGGGAAGGAGCGCAGGTCGCTAAGATCTCCCAAGGCAAGTCCGGGGTCATCCTTCACGTGGTTGCTGCCTGTTCTTGGTCTAATCCCCTCTGGAATAGACGTAACTGAAACCCCGGGCGCCGCGGTCTCGGTCGCGGGTCCCTCTACCGTGTTTACACGGTATAGGGGCTCGCGGACGAGATAGAACGGGATGAAGGTTCTCGCAAAGCTTTTGCTTTGCGGGGGCCCCATCCCGGATCATCCTTCACCCTCATTATCATCATCTTCATCCCTCACCCCCCATTCTCATCCCCATCTCTTTCAGTATATATTTTCTTCATTGTTTCTTATTTATCTATTGTGTGTTTCTTCTTTTTGTTTTTGCTTTTGTTCTGTTCTGTTTTGTGTGTGTTTCTTTTTCTTGTTTTCACCCCCATCTTTCACCTAATCCTACGGTCCCGGTGCCCGCCTATGGGATGCATGGCCGGGGGGTAGACCCGGTCCCAAGGGCACCAACCCAGGCCGTCACGCCTTTAAACTGTCGAAACCAATTATGGCGAGTCGCAAATCTTACAAACTACCCCAGGAGGGTACCGCCACTTTCAGTGGCGGAGAATCCCTCACCGGCTCTCCCGAGCCGGTCTGCCCCTCGTACTCTGGGGGGGGCAACGACCGCTATAAGAGCCCCAGCTCTTCAGACCACCGCAGTACCCTGGACACCGATTTTCCCACCGATCTGGATGTTGACGAGGTTCCCGTCGACCGACTTCTTTCCAAGAAGCCGGACGCGACTGGAAAGAGAGAGGCGCGCGTTACCTTAACGCGTTGCCCGCCCAGCGAGGAGGACGTCTTCGCGCTGGCCAAAACGGCGAATCTCAGCGACACGGAGACCGACATGAGCTGTGAGACGGTGACGTCTCAAGCGTCGCTCTCCTCCAATCGTTTTTGGAGGAAGCGCGCGAGGGACGTCCCCGGCTCCGGCTCCAGCGACGATCCGGCGCTGCCAATAAAGACCCCCAGCAAGAGGGGACGAGGCCGTCCCCCTTCCACGGGGAAGTACGTCGGCCTGGCCAAGGCCAAGGCCGAGTTGAACAAGGCCAAGGCGGAAGAGCTCCGACTGGAGGCCGAGAGGGAGATGGCCGACGAGCTGGCACGAAAGAGGGCCACTCGTGCGGCCATATACCGCAAATCCCCGGTCCTACCAACGCAGGAGAGGGAGGAGCCGGAGACGATCGATCTGGAGAAGGTGGTGCAGGAGTCGCTCGACACCATCACCCAGGTCGCCAGGACGTCAGGACGCCTCAAGGGGACCTATGTCAGGGCCCTGAACGAGGCGACTGACGCCCTGAAGGTGTCGTTCGCGGAGCTCCGCGTCCGCACGGCGACAGAGGAGGTGGCGCGGCTGGAGGCGGCCAACGCGCGACTCGCGGCCGAGCTCAGTGAGCTCCGCAAGGAGTTGGCCGAGCTGCGATCTGCCACGACCCCAGCCCCGAACCCGACCCCCCCATCAACGGACGAACTGGTGCGCGCCGTCATGGCCCAGTGTGGGGCTATGATCACCACCCGCTTCGGGAAGCTGGAGGATCTCCTGCTTCCCGAAAGGCGTCTGCGTCCCCCACTGGCCGCAGACAGAAGGAGGAGCTCGGCCGCCGAGGAAGCCGCCGCCAGGACGTCCACCCCCCGCGAGACTTCCCCGCCGCGGATGGAGGAGGTGGCGGAGGTCGCAACCTTTGCGGCCGCCGCCAAAAAGAAGTCGAAGAAGAAGGCTCCGAAGACCCCGGCTCCAGAGCCAAAGTCCAAGGCAGCGAGGACGAAGAAAGCGGCCGAGCCTCAGCCCCTGCCACCTCAGACACAGCCGCGGCCCAAACCTCGCTCACAACCCGCGGACGGGGAATGGACCGTTGCGTCACGGGGGGGCAAGCCAAACAAGGCGAAAAAGAAGAAGGGCCCGACCCCTCCCCAGAAGAAGACCCCTAAGTTGAGGGCCCCCCGCTCCACAGCGGTCGTCTTAACACTCCAGCCGGAGGCCGTGGAGCTTGGGGCTACCTACGGCAAGATCCTCTCCGAGGCGAAGCGGCGAATTGACGTGACGGAGCTGGGCATAAGTGGTGTCCAGTTCCGCACCACGGCCACCGGCGCCCGCCTCCTAAAGCTGCCCGGGGCCGCCAGTGCGGAGAAGGCGGACGCTCTGGCCTCCAAGCTCCGGGAGCACTTTGGGGAGGACGTGGTCCGGGTCTCCAGGCCCGAAAAGTGTGCAGAAATGCGGGTAACGGGCCTGGATGACTCGGCAACCAAAGTGGAGGTGCTGGAAGCCGTGGCCCTGGCTGGGGGCTGCACGGTGGAGGCCATAAGGGCGGGCGAGATTGTTCGTCACCCTGGTCGGCAAGGGACATTGTGGCTCCGGTGCCCGGTGGCCGCCGCAAAGAAGGCCGCACAGAAAAGGCTCCAGGTGGGCTGGGCCTCAGTCCGGGCCGTTATCCTGGCGCCCAGACCACAAAAGTGCTTCAGGTGCCTGGAGCCCGGCCACCTGGGGGCCAACTGTGCGGTGGGCATTGACCGCAGCGGACTGTGTTTCCGCTGCGGGAAAGAGGGCCACACTGCTGCACTGTGTGCCGCGCAGCCGCATTGCCCGGCGTGCGAGGTGGCAAAAAAGCCGGCCGACCACCCCATCGGGACCAAGTCGTGCTCCGCCACGCCCCCAAAAAGGGGAAAAAAGGGAAGAAAGCCGGCAGATGAAGGCCCTAGGGCCCCCTCGCTGCCGGCCCAGCAGGCCACGCCGCGGGCGGAGAAGCCGATGGACACCACCAATTGATGGCCACCACGTTCCTTCAGGCGAACATCAACCACTCTGCCCGAGCTCAGGATTTGCTCCTCCAGAGCATGGCAGAGTGGTTGATAGATGTAGCGGTAGTCGCCGAACCCTACTTCGTCCCCCCCCGCGACAACTGGGTCGGGGACAGGGAGGGCGTGGTGGCCATCGTGGCCCAGTCCCCACCTCTGGACAAGGTGGTCAGGGGCCGAGGTTGCGTCTCGGCCATCCGGAACGGCATTGCGGTGATCGGGGTGTATTTCTCGCCGAACAGGACCCTCGCCGATTTTGAGGTCATGTTGGCGGAGGTCGGGGCCCTGGTGGCGAGGGCGCACCCCGTTCCCGTAATCGTCGCCGGAGACCTGAACGCCAAGTCCAGGGCGTGGGGATGTCCGGTGACGGACGCCCGCGGCGAGGCGCTTGAGGAGTGGGCGGTGGCCCTCGACCTCGCCGTCCTCAACAGGGGCTCGGAAAACACGTGCGTGCGGGAGCGAGGCGGATCCATCGTGGACGTCTCGTTCGCCAGCCCTGCTCTCGCGCGCCGTGTCCACAACTGGTGCGTCAGGGTGGACGTGGAGACACTGTCGGATCACCGATACATTCGGTTTGACGTCTCCACGTCCACACCAGGAGTGGCGACCCGGGCCCCTGCTGGCCAGGGGACGCGCTGGTCCCTGAGGCGGTTGGACGGCGAGGTCGCGATGGAGGCGGCCATCGTCGAGGCCTGGGTGGCGGGTTCTGGTCCCGACCAAGCGGTAATGGACGTGGACGCCGCAGCAGAGCAGCTGGTTAGTGCTCTGACTCGCGTGTGCGACGCGTCCATGCCCAGGGCGGGGCCAGTCCCGCCACGTCGCCAACTATACTGGTGGCGCGCGGAGCTCCGCGAGATGCGGAAGGCCTGCGTCGCCGCGCGCCGCCAGTACACAAGGTCCCGGCGGAGACGAGTCCGGAATGGGGAGCGGGAGCGGGAGCTGTACACAGAGTACAGGGCTGCCTGTACAACGCTTCGGACGGCGGTCGCCAGAGCAAAGGACACGGCGTGGGGTGAGTGGCTCGAGACCCTCGACCTCGACCCGTGGGGGCGCCCATATAAGGTGGTGAGCGGGAAGCTCCGCCCATGGGCCCCCCCCCTCACGCAGAGTCTCGAGCCGCAACTCCTCGAGCGCGTCGTGTCCTCGCTCTTTCCCGAGAGGGGAGAGTGGTGGCCGCCGTCCATGGCTCCCGCCGACCCCCATGAGGACGAAGAGGAGGAGGTCCCGCCGGTGACCGAAGCAGAGCTGGAGGTGGCAGTTCTGCGCCTGCGCGGGAAAAACAAGGCCCCCGGCCCGGACGGTATTCCCGGACGTGCCGTGGTGATTGCCGTGGAACAAATGGAGGAACAGGTGAGGGCACTGTTCTCCGGGTGCCTGGCCCAGGGTCGCTTCCCCCGGCCGTGGAAGACGGGGAAACTCGTCTTACTCCGGAAGAGCGGACGTCCGGCTGAGTCGCCGTCGGCCTACCGCCCCATCGTGTTGCTTGACGAGATGAGCAAGCTCCTCGAGCGGGTGCTCGCGGCGCGCCTCGTCAGGCACATGGTGGGGGTCGGGCCCGACCTCCACGGCGCTCAGTTCGGCTTCCGCCACGGCCGGTCGACCCTGGACGCCATCGCCCGGGTTCGTGACCTCGCCGAGGAGGCGGTCGCCCAGGGTGAGGTGGTGCTGGCAGTGTCACTCGACATTGCCAACGCCTTTAACACCTTGCCCTGGGAGACGATCCTGGAGGCGTTGCGGTTCCACGGCATCCCACGGTACCTCCGGAATATCGTGTCGGATTATTTCGTTGATAGGGGCATTGTTTTTCCCGCGCAGGTTAACTGGACGAGGCGACAGATGTCGTGCGGTGTTCCACAGGGGTCGGTCCTCGGGCCCCTCCTGTGGAACATCGGATATGACTGGGTGCTCCGCGGTGCGACCCTCCGAGGTGTCGGCGTCACCTGCTACGCCGACGACACCTTGGTCACCGCCCGCGGAGCCACCCATAGAGAGGCGTCGGTGCTCGCCACGGCCGGCGTTGCGCAGGTAGTCCGGAGGATTCGGGCTCTCGGCCTGGAGGTGGCTCTCGGCAAATCCGAGGCCCTCTTTTTTCATGGTCCTCGGAGGGCGCCGCCTCCAGGGTCGACGATCATGGTGGGAGGAGCCGCGATAGCCGTCGAGCCGACAATGCGGTACCTGGGCGTCGTGCTCGACGGCCGGTGGAAGTTCACCGAGCACTTCCGACGACTTGCGCCGAAAGTCGTCGCCTTCGCCGGAGTGCTCGGCAGGCTCCTCCCCAACCTCGGGGGACCGAGCGTGGCGTGCCGCCGCCTCTACTGCGGTGTGGTGCGCTCAAAGGCGCTCTACGGAGCGCCGATATGGGCAGACGCCCTGAGCGCTCAAAACAAGGCGCTGCTGCGACGTCCGCAGCGCGCCATAGCGCTCAGGGCGGCCCGGGCGTACTGCACCGTCTCGTTTGAGGCGGCATGCGTCCTGGCTGGCACGCCACCCTGGGACCTCGATGCCGAGGCCCAGGCGATCGTCTACCTGCGTGACGCCGAGGCGAAACGGACGGGAGTCCGGCCCCCTCCGGAGGTGGTCAACCGATGGAGACAGCAGGCGAGCGATGACCTCCTCCGGAGGTGGTCGGAGAGACTTGAGAGCCCGACGGCTGGCCACGAGTTGGTGGCCGCCATCCGGCCCGAGCTCGCCCAGTGGCTGGGGCGCAGGCACGGTACGCTGACGTACCACCTGGCGCAGATCCTGTCAGGACATGGTTGTTTTGGCAGGTACCTGTTCCGGGTGGTGCGTCGGGAGCCAACACCTGCGTGCCACCACTGTGGCGGAGCCGATGACACGGCGCAGCACACCCGCGCCGTGTGTCCCGCCTGGGCGGAGCAGCGCGCCGCCCTGGCGGCAGTGATCGGCGGGGACCTCTCGCTGCCGGCCATCATTCGCAAGATGGTCGGCAGCCCAGAGGCTTGGGAGGCGGTGGTGGCATACGCCGAGCGCGTAGTGCCCGAGAAGGAGACGGCGGAAAGGGCGCGGGAGGACGATGTCCTCTCGCTCCCGATCCGCCGCCGCCGGCCAGGTCGCAGGAGGCTGGCGTATGCCCACCACCTGCCACCATAACGGGGACTAGGGGCGGAGGATCGGGGGATCCTTCGCCCCACCACATAGTCCCGAGGCGAGATGCGCTCTGTGATGTTCTCCAGAGCGCATCCATCCTAGGCGAGGCCGAGTGCCCCTAGAGGCGCGTCCGCGGCAGTCGCCCGGACGTCCGCAGGGGTGGTCGTGGAAGCGCAATCGCGAGCCCGCGGCCACCCCAACATGCGGAGAGAGAACATCCCGGGGGTTTTTAGTGGGTACACCCAGTCAGCGCGCATCACTAGGATGCGCGCTGACGGGGGACCCCCACATAACCATCCGGCCTCCCCCAAGGCCGGTGGTATCAATAAGGTAATTTCCCCCCGGGCAACAAAAAAAAAAAAAAAAAAAAAAAAAAGGTTAGGTTAGGTTGGGCGGGTGGTCATCGCCTCCTCGCCTCCCGGCTCCGGGGGGCGGCAGAACTGCCCGAAGGCTTTTGCCGCCGCCTTTGATTTGGGTGGGGAGCAGACTTTGCTGCCCACCCTGTGGCCCGCTGGTTTGCCCGCGGCTGAGCAGAGCGAGCATCTCGCCTCAGCCGCGGGGCACTTGGCCGCCTTAATTTTAACCTGGTTCGTCGCCTCCTCCTTCAGGGTCGGAGGGGATCTCTCACACCCTCCTCCGACCCCCTCCCATAACACGAGGCAAGGCGGCCGACCCCGGGGGGGGATCGACCGCCAGCTACACCATGCCTCGAGGTGGCGCGCGCGGTGTTCCGCGCGCCCCTCAAGAGTCGACGGAGTGGGCAACCTCCACCCACTCCGCCCCGGTTTGGGTCCGTTATGGACAGGCGCTGCCGGGGCCGCGATAGCATACGATATCGTGACCTCGTAGCCCCGGCAACACGCGTCCCGGTGAACACCCGTTGGGTTTTAGTCAGTAGGAGTCTGACATAACCACCCGGCTGCCCCCGTGGCTGGGTGGTATCCATGCAGGATTTCCCAACGTAAAAAAAAAAAAAAAAAAAAAAAGGTTGGGCGGGTCTGGGTTCATCCATCACTAGATGCCTGAATCCAGGCCTTCCTCATTCACCCCGTGGTGAGTGGGGAGGCGTCGGCTTTGGGAAGGAGCGCAGGTCGCTAAGATCTCCCAAGGCAAGTCCGGGGTCATCCTTCACGTGGTTGCTGCCTGTTCTTGGTCTAATCCCCTCTGGAATAGACGTAACTGAAACCCCGGGCGCCGCGGTCTCGGTCGCGGGTCCCTCTACCGTGTTTACACGGTATAGGGGCTCGCGGACGAGATAGAACGGGATGAAGGTTCTCGCAAAGCTTTTGCTTTGCGGGGGCCCCATCCCGGATCATCCTTCACCCTCATTATCACCATCTTCATCCCTCACCCCCATTCTCATCCCCATTTCTTTTACAGATGTATGTGTTCTCTTCCTCTTTCTTTTATTTTATTTATTGCTTGTGTGTTTTCTTGTTTGTTTGTCTGTCTGTTTGTTTGCTATTTATTCTTCTTCTTCTTTTCTTGTTTGTTTCACCTCCATGTTCACCTAATCCTACGGTCCCGGTGCCCGCCTATGGGATGCATGGCCGGGGGGTAGACCCGGTCCCAAGGGCACCAACCAGGCCGTCACGCCTTTAAACTGTCCAAACAAAAATGGCGAGTCGCAATAATACAAAACTACCCCAGGAGGGTACCGCCACTAACAGTGGCGGAGAATCCCTCACTGGCTCACTCGAGTCAGTCTGCCCCTCGTACTCTGGGGGGGGCAACGACCGCTACGAGAGCTTCAGCTCTTCCGACCCTTGCACACCCATACCTGACTCCGATCTGCCCGCGAACGCGGATGCGAAAAAAGTTCTCGTCGGCCGTCTTCTTCGCAAGAAGAAAACGGAACCGACGAGGGCACGAGAAGCTCGTGTCGTCCTGGCACGATGCCCCACTCCGGACGAAGAACAGCCCGCACCGGCGAAATCGGTGCACCTGTCCGATTCCGACTCGGACATGAGCTGCGAGACGGTGACGTCCCAAGCGTCGCTGTCCTCCAATCGCTTTTGGAGGAAGCGCGCGAGGGACGCCCCCGGCTCGGGCTCAAGTGAGGATCTGGCGCCGTCGGCCAAGACGCCGAATAAGAGAGGACGTGGCCGTCCTCCCTCCACCGGCCAATACGTCGGCCTTGCCAAAGCCAAGGCGCAGTTAAATGCGGCCAAGGCTGAGGAGCTCCGGCTCGAGGCCGAAAGAGAACTGGCAGACGAACTGACGCGGAAAAGAGCCACCCGAGCGGCCATCTTCCGCAAGTCTCCGGTTCTTTCGGCGGAAGGGAGAGCCGAGCCGGAGACGCTGGATTTGAACCAAGTGGTCCAGGAGTCCCTGGAGACCATCGCACAGGTCGCCAGGACGTCAGGACGCCTCAAAGGGACCTACGTCAGGGCCCTGAACGAGGCGACTGACGCCCTGAAGGTTTCGTTCGCGGAACTCCGGGTCCGCACGGCGACAGAGGAGGTGGCACGGCTAGAGGCGGCCAATGCGAAGCTCGCGGCCGAGCTCGCAGAAATCCGGAGAGAGATGGCCGAAATGCAGCCAGCCAAGACCCCGACCACTACTCCAACCCTGACTGCGGAGGAAATCGCACGCGCAGTCATGGCCCAATGTGGGGCCATGATAAACACGCGATTCCAAAGCCTGGAAGAGCTCCTCCTTCCGGAGAAACGCCTGCGTCCTCCACTAGCCGCGGACAGAAGGAGGAGCGCGGCTGCGGCAGAAACAGCCGCCCCGACGCCTACCCCCCACGAGGCCTCCCCGCCGCCAATGGAGGAGATGGTGGAGGTCACTTTTGCGGCCGCCACTAAGAGGAAGCCTCCGAAGAAGACCCCGAAGGCCCCGGCCCCGGAGACGAGGCCAAAGCCAACGAAGACGGGGAAGACGGCCGAGCCTCAGACCCTGCCGCCTCGGACACAGCCCCGGCCCAAACCCCGATCCCAACCGGACGAGGAATGGACCACCGTGCCGCGGGGTGGTAAGCCGAAAAAGGCAAAGAAGAAGAAGGGTACCCCAGGGCAGCCACCGGCCAAAAAAGGACCCAAGCTGAGGGCCCCCCGCTCCACAGCGGTTGTCCTGACGCTCCAACCAGAAGCTGTGGAGCGAGGGGTCACGTACGGCAACGTGCTCCTGGAGGCCAAGCAGCGCGTCGATATGAAAGAGCTGGGTATCGACGGCGTGCTGTTCCGCACGACGGCCACAGGAGCACGCCTCCTAAAAATCCCTGGCGCTTCAAGCGCCGAGAAGGCCAACGCCCTGGCCTCTAAACTGAAAGAGGCCATCGGAGAAGAAGTGGTCCGAGTATCCAGGCCAGAAAAATGCGTGGAGTTGCGCGTTGTGGGCCTGGATGACTCGGCCACAAAGGAGGACGTGGTAGAGGCCGTGGCCAAGGCCGGTGGCTGCGCCGTGGAGGCCGTCAGGGCGGGGGAAGTGGTCCGTCGCGCTGGCCGCCAGCAAGGGGGGTCGATCTGGCTCCGGTGCCCGGTAGCTGCCGCCAAAAAGGTGGCGCAAAAGAGGCTCTTGGTGGGATGGGTCTCAGTTCGGGCCATAATCCTGGAGCCCAGACCACCAAGGTGCTTCCGGTGCCTGGAGCCGGGCCACCTTGGAGTCAATTGCACGGTCGGCATCGACCGTAGCACCTTGTGTTTTTGTTGCGGTAAGGAGGGCCACAGTGCTGCCCTCTGCACCGCGGACCCCCACTGCCCGGTTTGTGAGGCTGCCGGGAAACCGGCCAACCACCGCGTTGGAACGAGGGCGTGTTCTGCCACGCCCTCCAAAGAGGACAAGAGGAGAAAAAAGCCGGCAGGTGATGGCCCTAGGGCCCCCTCACTGCCGGCTCAGCGGCCGAAGCCGCGGGCGGAGAAACCCATGGACGTCGTCAATTAGATGGCCACCACGTTCCTCCAGGCGAATGTCAACCACTCTGCCAGAGCTCAGGATCTGCTCCTCCAGAGCATGGCAGAGTGGTTGATAGACATCGCAGTGGTCGCCGAACCCTATCTCGTCCCCCCCCGCGACAACTGGGCCGGGGATAGGGAGGGCGTGGTGGCCATCGTCGCTCGATCCCCACCCCTCGACAAGGTGGTCAGGGGCCGAGGCTGCGTCTTGGCAGTCCGAGGCGGCATCGCGGTGATCGGGGTGTACTTCTCGCCGAACAGGACCCTCGCCGACTTCGAGGTGATGTTGGCGGAGGTCGGGGCCCTGGTGGCGGGGGCGCACCCCGCTCCCGTGATTGTCGCCGGAGACCTTAACGCCAAGTCGAGGGCGTGGGGATGCCCGGTGACGGACGCCCGCGGCGAAGTCCTCGAGGAGTGGGCGGTGGCTCTCGACCTCGCCGTCCTCAACAGGGGCTCGGAAGACACGTGCGTGCGGGAGCGAGGCGGATCCATTGTGGATGTCACGTTCGCCAGCTCTGCTCTCGCTCGCCGTGTCCACAACTGGTCTGTCAAGGTGGGCGTGGAGACATTGTCGGATCACCGATATATTCGGTTTGACGTCTCCACGCCCTCACCAGGAGTGGCGACCCGAGCCCCTGCTGGCCAGGGGACGCGCTGGTCCCTGAGGCGGTTGGACGGCGAGGTCGCGATGGAGGCGGCCATCGTCGAGGCCTGGGTGGCGGGTTCTGGCCCCGACCATGTGGTAGAGGACGTGGACGCCGCGGCAGAGCAGCTCGTCAGTGCTCTGACTCGCGTGTGCGACGCGTCCATGCCCAGGGCGGGGCCGGTCCCGCCACGTCGCCAACTGTACTGGTGGCGCGCGGAGCTCCGCGAGATGCGGAAGGCCTGCGTCGCTGCGCGCCGCCAGTACACCAGATTCCGGCGGAGACGGGTTCGTAACGGGGAGCGGGAGCGGGAGTTGTACGCGGAGTACAGGGCCACCTGTACAACGCTCCGGACGGCGATCGCCAGAGCCAAGGACACGGCGTGGGGCGAGTGGCTCGAGACCCTCGACCTCGACCCGTGGGGGCGCCCATATAAGGTGGTGAGCGGTAAGCTCCGCCCCTGGGCCCCCCCCCTCACGCAGAGTCTCGAGCCACAACTCCTCGAGCGCGTCGTGTCCTCGCTCTTCCCTGAGAGGGGAGAGTGGTGGCCGCCGTCCATGGCTCCCGCTGACCCCCCCCGTGAGGACGACGAGGAGGAAGAGGTCCCGCCGGTCTCTGAGGCGGAACTAGAGGTGGCGATTATGCGCCTGCGCGGGAAAAACAAGGCCCCCGGCCCGGACGGTATTCCCGGACGTGCCGTGGTGATTGCCGTGGGACAAATGGAGGAGCGGGTGAGGGCACTGTTCTCCGAGTGCCTGGCCCAGGGTCGCTTCCCCCGGCCGTGGAAGACGGGGAAACTCGTCCTTCTCCGAAAGAGCGGACGCCCGGCTGAGTCGCCGTCGGCCTACCGCCCCATCGTGTTGCTTGACGAGATGAGCAAGCTCCTCGAGCGGGTGCTCGCGGCGCGCCTCGTCAGGCACATGGTGGGGGTCGGGCCCGATCTCCACGGCGCTCAGTTTGGCTTCCGCCACGGCCGGTCGACCCTGGATGCCATCGCCCGGGTTCGTGCCCTCGCCGAGGAGGCGGTCGCCCAGGGTGAGGTGGTGCTGGCAGTGTCACTCGACATTGCCAACGCCTTCAACACCTTGCCCTGGGAGACGATTAAAGAGGCGATGAGGTTCCACGGCATCCCACGGTACCTCCGGGATACCGTGTCCGATTATTTTGTTGATCGTGGCATTGTTTTTCCCGCGCAGGGCAATTGGACGAGACGCAGTATGTCGTGCGGTGTTCCACAGGGGTCGGTCCTCGGGCCCCTCCTGTGGTCGGGTACATCGGGTATGACTGGGTGCTCCGCGGTGCGACCCTCCGAGGTGTCGGCATTACATGCTACGCCGACGACACTCTCGTCACCGCCCGCGGGAGCACCCACAGGGAGGCAGCACTACTCGCCACAGCCGGCGTTGCGCAAGTGGTCCAGCGGATCCGGGCTCTCGGCCTGGAGGTGGCTCTCGGTAAATCCGAGGCCCTCTTCTTTCACGGACCTCGGAGAGCGCCACCTCCAGGGTCGAACATCGTGGTTGGAGGAGCCGAGATAGCCGTCGAGCCGACAATGCGGTACCTGGGCGTCGTGCTCGACGGCCGGTGGAGATTCACCGAGCACTTCCGGCGGCTTGCTCCGAAAGTCGTCGCCTTCGCCGGAGTGCTCGGCAGGCTCCTCCCCAACCTCGGGGGACCGAGCGTGGCGTGCCGCCGCCTCTACTGCGGTGTGGTGCGCTCTAAGGCGCTCTACGGAGCGCCGATATGGGCAGACGCCCTGAGCGCTCAGAACAAGGCGTTGCTGCGACGTCCGCAGCGCGCCATAGCGCTCAGGGCGACCCGGGCGTACTGCACCGTCTCGTTTGAGGCGGCCTGCGCCCTGGCTGGCACGCCGCCTTGGGACCTCGACGCCGAGGCCCAGGCGTTGGTTTACGCGCGCAACGCCGAGGCGAAACGAACCGGAGTCCGGCCCCCTCCGGAGGTGGTCAACCGATGGAGGCAGCAGGCGGACGACGACCTCCTCCGGAGGTGGTCGGAGAGACTGGAGAACCCGACGGCTGGCCACGAGCTCGTGGCCGCCATCCAGCCCGAGCTCGCTCCGTGGCTGAAGAGGAAACACGGCACCCTGACGTACCGCCTGGCGCAGGTCTTGACGGGACATGGCTGTTTTGGCCGGTACCTGTGTCGGGTGGTGCGTCGGGAATCGACTCCGGCGTGTCATCATTGTGGTGCAGATAACGACACGGCGCAACACACCCGCGCCGTGTGCCCCGCCTGGGCGGAGCAGCGCACCGCCCTGGCGGCCGTAATCGGCGGGGACCTCTCGCTGCCGGCCATCATTCGCAAGATGGTCGGCAGCCCAGAGGCCTGGGAGGCGGTGGTGGAGTACGCCGAGCGCGTGGTCCTCGAGAAGGAGACGGCGGAAAGGGCGCGGGAGGACGACATCCTCTCGCTCCCGATCCGCCGCCGCAGGCCCGGCCGCAGGAGGCTGGCGTACGCCCACCACCTGCCACCATAACGGGGACTAGGGGCGGAGGATCGGGGGATCCTTCGCCCCACCACATAGTCCCGAGGCGAGATGCGCTCTGCGATGTTCTCCAGAGCGCATCCATCCTAGGTGAGGCCGAGTGCCCCTAGAGGCGCGTCCGCGGCAGTCGCCCGGACGTCCGCAGGGGTGGTCGTGGAAGCGCAATCGCGAGCCCGCGGCCACCCCAACATGCGGAGAGAGAACATCCCGGGGGTTTTTAGTGGGTACACCCAGTCAGTGCGCATCACTAGGATGCGCGCTGACGGGGGACCCCCACATAACCATCCGGCCTCCCCCTAAGGCCGGTGGTATCAATAAGGTAATTTCCCCCCGGGCAACAAAAAAAAAAAAAAAAAAAAAAAAGGTTAGGTTAGGTTGGGCGGGTCTGGGTTCATCCATCACTAGATGCCTGAATCCAGGCCTTCCTCATTCACCCCGTGGTGAGTGGGGAGGCGTCGGCTTTGGGAAGGAGCGCAGGTCGCTAAGATCTCCCAAGGCAAGTCCGGGGTCATCCTTCACGTGGTTGCTGCCTGTTCTTGGTCTAATCCCCTCTGGAATAGACGTAACTGAAACCCCGGGCGCCGCGGTCTCGGTCGCGGGTCCCTCTATCGTGTTTACACGGTATAGGGGCCCGCGGACGAGATAGAACGGGATGAAGGTTCTCGCAAAGCTTTTGCTTTGCGGGGGCCCCATCCCGGATCATCCTTCACCCTCATTATCATCATCTTCATCCCTCACCCCCATTCTCATCCCCATTTCTTTCTTTCAGATATATATTTCTTCATTGTTTCTTACTTATTTATTATGTGTTTCTTCTTTTTGTGTTTGCTTTTGTTCTGTTTGTCTTGTGTGTTTTCTTTTTTCTTGTTTTCACCCCCATCTTTCACCTAATCCTACGGTCCCGGTGCCCGCCTATGGGATGCATGGCCGGGGGGTAGACCCGGTCCCAAGGGCACCAACCCAGGCCGTCACGCCTTTAAACTGTCGAAAAACATTATGGCGAGTCGCAAAATTTACAAACTACCCCAGGAGGGTACCGCCACTTTCAGTGGCGGAGAATCCCTCACCGGCTCTCCCGAGCCGGTCTGCCCCTCGTACTCTGGGGGGGGCACCGACCGCTATAAGAGCCCCGGCTCTTCAGACCACCGCAGTACCCTGGACACCGATTTTCCCACCGATTTGGACGTTGAGGAGGTTCCCGTCGACCGACTTCTTACTAAGAAGCCGGACACGACTGGAACAAGAAAGGCGCGCGTTACTCTGACGCGTTGCCAGGCCAGCGAGGAGGATATCTTCGCGCTGGCCAAGTCGAAGGATTTGTCGGACACGGAGACCGACATGAGCTGCGAGACGGTGACGTCCCAAGCATCGCTCTCCTCCAACCGTTTCTGGAGGAAGCGCGCGAGGGACGTCCCCGGCTCCGGCTCCAGCGACGATCCGGCGCTTCCAACGAAGACCCCCAGCAAGAGGGGACGAGGCCGTCCCCCTTCCACGGGGAAGTACGTTGGTCTCGCCAAGGCCAAGGCCGAGTTAAACAAGGCCAAGGCCGAGGAGCTCCGGCTGGACGCCGAACGTGAACTGGCCAACGATCTGGCTGAGAAAAGGGCCACACGAGCGGCCATCTTCAGGAAGTCTCCGGTCCTTCCGGCGGAAGGCAGAGCCGAGCCGGAGACCCTGGACCTGGAGAAGGTGGTGCGAGAGTCGCTCGACACCATCTCCCACGTCGCCAAGACGTCAGGCCGCCTCAAAGGGACCTATGTTAGGGCCCTGAATGAGGCGGCTGACGCCCTGAAGGTGTCATTCACGGAGTTACGGGTCCGCACGGCGACGGAGGAGGTGGCGCGGCTGGAGGCGGCCAATGCGCGACTTGCGGCCGAGCTCAACGAGCTCCGCAAGGAGATCGCCGGGTTGCAGTCGGCCGCGACCCCAGCCCCAAAACCGACCCCAACGACGGACGAAGTGGTGCGCGCCGTCATGGCCCAGTGTGGGGCCATGATCACCACCCGCTTCGGGAAGCTGGAGGATCTCCTGCTTCCCGAAAGGCGTCTGCGGCCCCCACTGGCCGCTGACAAGAGGCGGAGCGCAGCCGCGTCGGAAGCGGCACAGAGGGCCACCCCCCACGTCGCCTCCCCGCCGCACGAGGAACCAGCCGTGGTCGAGCCCACTCCCTCGACTACCGCCAGGAAACCTTCGGGGAAGATCCCAAAGGTCCCGCCCTCGGGGAAGACCCCAAAGGCACCGGCCCCGGAGCCCCAAAAGGGGAAGAAGAAGAAAAAGGCGGACGCACAGCCCCTGCCGGCTCGACCACAACCCCAGCCCCAACCTCAGTCCCAGCCTGCGGATGAGGAGTGGACGGTCGCGTCACGGAACGGCGGAAAGAGGAAGCCGAAAAAGAAGGGCTCCTCTCAGCGGACGCCGGCGAAAAAGACCCCCAAGCTCAGGGCCCCACGCTCGACCGCGGTCGTGCTGACTCTACAGCCGGAGGCCCTCGAGCTTGGGGCCACATACGGCAAAATCCTCTCCGAGGCGAAGCGGAGAATAGATGTGACGGAGCTGGGCATAAGTGGTGTCCAGTTCCGCACCACGGCCACCGGCGCCCGCCTCCTAAAACTACCGGGGGCCGCCAGTGCGGAGAAGGCGGACGCTCTTGCCTCAAAGCTCCGGGAGCACTTCGGGGAGGACGTGGTCCGGGTCTCCAGGCCCGAAAAGTGCGCAGAAATGCGGGTAACGGGCCTGGATGACTCGGCCACCAAGGAGGAGGTGCTGGAAGCCGTGGCCAAGACTGGGGGCTGCACGGTGGAGGCCATAAGGGCGGGGGAGATTGTTCGCCACCCTGGCCGCCAGGGGACAATGTGGCTCCGGTGCCCGGTGGTCGCCGCGAGGAAGGCCGCACAGGGAAGGCTCCTGGTGGGCTGGGCTTCGGTCCGGGCCGTCGTCCTGGAGCCCAGACCTCCCAGGTGCTTCCGATGTCTGGAGCCCGGCCACCTGGGGGCCAACTGCACGGTGGGCGTTGACCGGAGCAAACTATGCTTCCGCTGCGGGAAGGGTGGTCACACCGCAGCCCTGTGCACCGCGCAGCCGCACTGCCCGGCGTGCGAAATAGCAGGGAAGCCGGCCGACCACCCCATCGGGACCAAGTCGTGCTCCGCCACGCCCCCCAAAAGGGGAAAAAAGGGAAGAAAGCCGGCAGATGAAGGCCCTAGGGCCCCCTCGCTGCCGGCCCAGCAGGCCACGCCGCGGGCGGAGAAGCCGATGGACACCACCAATTGATGGCCACCACGTTCCTTCAGGCGAACATCAACCACTCTGCCCGAGCTCAGGATCTGCTCCTCCAGAGCATGGCAGAGTGGTTGATTGACATAGCTATAATCGCCGAACCCTACCTCGTCCCCCCCCGTGACAACTGGGTCGGAGACAGGGAGGGCGTGGTGGCCATCGTGGCCCAGTCCCCACCTCTGGACAAGGTGGTCAGGGGCCGAGGTTGCGTCTCGGCCATCCGGAACGGCATTGCGGTGATCGGGGTGTATTTCTCGCCGAACAGGACCCTCGCCGACTTTGAGGTCATGTTGGCGGAGGTCGGGGCCCTGGTGGCGAGGGCGCACCCCGTTCCCGTAATCGTCGCCGGAGACCTGAACGCCAAGTCCAGGGCGTGGGGATGTCCGGTGACGGACGCCCGCGGCGAGGCGCTTGAGGAGTGGGCGGTGGCCCTCGACCTCGCCGTCCTCAACAGGGGCTCGGAAAACACGTGCGTGCGGGAGCGAGGCGGATCCATCGTGGACGTCTCGTTCGCCAGCCCTGCTCTCGCGCGCCGTGTCCACAACTGGTGCGTCAGGGTGGACGTGGAGACACTGTCGGATCACCGATACATTCGGTTTGACGTCTCCACGTCCACACCAGGAGTGGCGACCCGAGCCCCTGCTGGCCAGGGGACGCGCTGGTCCCTGAGGCGGTTGGACGGCGAGGTCGCGATGGAGGCGGCCATCGTTGAGGCCTGGGTGGCGGGTTCTGGTCCCGACCATGTGGTAGAGGACGTGGACGCCGCGGCAGAGCAGTTAGTCAGTGCTCTGACCCGCGTGTGCGACGCGTCCATGCCCAGGGCGGGGCCAGTCCCGCCACGTCGCCAACTCTACTGGTGGCGCGCGGAGCTCCGCGAGATGCGGAAGGCCTGCGTCGCCGCGCGCCGCCAGTACACAAGGTCCCGGCGGAGACGAGTCCGGAATGGGGAGCGGGAGCGGGAGCTGTACGCAGAGTACAGGGCTGCCTGTACAACGCTCCGGACGGCGGTCGCCAGAGCAAAGGACACGGCGTGGGGTGAGTGGCTCGAGACCCTCGACCTCGACCCGTGGGGGCGCCCATACAAGGTGGTGAGCGGGAAGCTCCGCCCATGGGCCCCCCCACTCACGCAGAGTCTCGAGCCGCAACTCCTCGAGCGCGTCGTGTCCTCGCTCTTTCCCGAGAGGGGAGAGTGGTGGCCGCCGTCCATGGCTCCCGCCGACCCCCATGAGGACGAAGAGGAGGAGGTCCCGCCGGTGACCGAAGCAGAGCTGGAGGTGGCAGTTCTGCGCCTGCGCGGGAAAAACAAGGCCCCCGGCCCGGACGGTATTCCCGGACGTGCCGTGGTGATTGCCGTGGAACAAATGGAGGAACAGGTGAGGGCACTGTTCTCCGGGTGCCTGGCCCAGGGTCGCTTCCCCCGGCCGTGGAAGACGGGGAAACTCGTCTTACTCCGGAAGAGCGGACGTCCGGCTGAGTCGCCGTCGGCCTACCGCCCCATCGTGTTGCTTGACGAGATGAGCAAGCTCCTCGAGCGGGTGCTCGCGGCGCGCCTCGTCAGGCACATGGTGGGGGTCGGGCCCGACCTCCACGGCGCTCAGTTCGGCTTCCGCCACGGCCGGTCGACCCTGGACGCCATCGCCCGGGTTCGTGACCTCGCCGAGGAGGCGGTCGCCCAGGGTGAGGTGGTGCTGGCAGTGTCACTCGACATTGCCAACGCCTTTAACACCTTGCCCTGGGAGACGATCAAAGAGGCACTGAGGTTCCACGGCATCCCAAGGTACCTCCGGGATATCGTGTCCGATTATTTCGTTGACAGGGGTATTGTTTTTCCCGCGCAGGATAACTGGACGAGGCGACAGATGTCGTGCGGTGTTCCACAGGGGTCGGTCCTCGGGCCCCTCCTGTGGAACATCGGATACGACTGGGTGCTCCGCGGTGCGACCCTCCGAGGTGTCGGCGTCACCTGTTACGCCGACGACACCTTGGTCACCGCCCGCGGAGCCACCCATAGAGAGGCGTCGGTGCTGGCCACGGCCGGCGTTGCGCAGGTGGTCCGGAGGATCCGGGCTCTCGGCCTGGAGGTGGCTCTCGGCAAATCCGAGGCCCTCTTTTTTCATGGTCCTCGGAGGGCGCCGCCTCCAGGGTCGACGATCGTAGTGGGAGGAGCCGCGATAGCCGTCGAGCCGACAATGCGGTACCTGGGCGTCGTGCTCGACGGCCGGTGGAAGTTCACCGAGCACTTCCGACGACTTGCGCCGAAAGCCGTCGCCTTCGCCGGAGTGCTCGGCAGGCTCCTCCCCAACCTCGGGGGACCGAGCGTGGCGTGCCGCCGCCTCTACTGCGGTGTGGTGCGCTCAAAGGCGCTCTACGGAGCGCCGATATGGGCAGACGCCCTGAGCGCTCAAAACAAGGCGCTACTGCGACGTCCGCAGCGCGCCATAGCGCTCAGGGCGGCCCGGGCGTACTGCACCGTCTCGTTTGAGGCGGCGTGCGTCCTGGCTGGCACGCCACCCTGGGACCTCGATGCCGAGGCCCAGGCGATCGTCTACCTGCGCAACGCCGAGGCGAAACGGACGGGAGTCCGGCCCCCTCCGGAGGTGGTCAACCGATGGAGACAGCAGGCGAACGATGACCTCCTCCGGAGGTGGTCGGAGAGGCTTGAGAGCCCGACGGCTGGCCACGAGCTGGTGGCCGCCATCCGGCCCGAGCTCGCCCAGTGGCTGGGGCGCAGGCACGGTACGCTGACGTACCACCTGGCGCAGATCCTGTCAGGACATGGTTGTTTTGGCAGGTACCTGTTCCGGGTGGTGCGTCGGGAGCCAACACCTGCGTGCCACCACTGTGGCGGAGCCGATGACACGGCGCAGCACACCCGCGCCGTGTGTCCCGCCTGGGCGGAGCAGCGCGCCGCCCTGGCGGCTGTGATCGGCGGGGACCTCTCGCTGCCGGCCATCATTCGCAAGATGGTCGGCAGCCCAGAGGCTTGGGAGGCGGTGGTGGCATACGCCGAGCGCGTAGTGCCCGAGAAGGAGACGGCGGAAAGGGCGCGGGAGGATGATGTCCTCTCGCTCCCGATCCGCCGCCGCCGGCCAGGTCGCAGAAGGCTGGCGTATGCCCACCACCTGCCACCATAACGGGGACTAGGGGCGGAGGATCGGAGGATCCTTCGCCCCACCACATAGTCCCGAGGCGAGATGCGCTCTGTGATGTTCTCCAGAGCGCATCCATCCTAGGCGAGGCCGAGTGCCCCTAGAGGCGCGTCCGCGGCAGTCGCCCGGACGTCCGCAGGGGTGGTCGTGGAAGCGCAATCGCGAGCCCGCGGCCACCCCAACATGCGGAGAGAGAACATCCCGGGGTTTTTAGTGGGTACACCCAGTCAGCGCGCGTCGCAGGACGCGCGCTGGCGGGGGACCCCCACATAACCAGCCGGCCTCCCCCAAGGCCGAGGTATCAATAAGGTTGATTCCCCCGGGTTAAAAAAAAAAAAAAAAAAAAAAAAAACGTTACACGGTATAGGGGCTCGCGGACGAGATAGAACGGGATGAAGGTTTTCGCAAAGCTTTTGCTTTGCGGGGGCCCCATCCCGGATCATCCTCATCCCCATTACCATCATTTCATCCCTCACCCCCATTCTCATCCCCATTTCTTTTACAGATATATATGTTTTCTTGTTCTTTTTATTTATCTGTTGTTTGTGTCTCTTTATTTGTTTTGTGTTCGTTTCTTCTTTCTTTCTTTTCTTGTTTCATCTCCATGTTCACCTAATCCTACGGTCCCGGTGCCCGCCTATGGGATGCATGGCCGGGGGGTAGACCCGGTCCCAAGGGCACCAACCCCAGGCCGTCACGCCTTTAAACTGTCAAAACCAAACATGACGAGTCGCGAAAACATTAAACTACCCCAGGAGGGTACCGCCACTAACAGTGGCGGAGAATCCCTCACTGGCTCACTCGAGTCAGTCTGCCCCTCGTACTCTGGGGGGGGCAACGACCGTTATGAGAGCTTCAGCTCTCCAGACCCCTGCTTACCCACAACGGACTCCGATCTGCCCGCAAACGCGGACGCGAAAAAGGTTCTCGTCGGCCGTCTTCTTCGAAAGAAGAAAACGGAACCGACGATTACACGAGAGGCGCGTGTTGTTATCCCACGCTGCCCCACACCCGACGCAGACAACCAGCTATTCTCGCTGGCCAAATCGGCGAACCTATCGGACACTGAGTCCGATATGAGCTGCGAGACGGTGGCTTCCCAAGCCTCGCTCTCCTCCAGTCGCTTCTGGAGGAAGCGCGCGAGGGATGCCCCCGGCTCCGGCTCCAGTGACGAGTCGGCGCCCTTGGCGAAGACGCCAGATAAAAGGGGACGTGGCCGTCCCCCCTCCACTGGCAAGTACGTTGGCCTGGCCAAGGCGAAGGCGCAGCTCAACGCTGCCAAGGCCGAAGAGCTCCGGCTCGAGGCCGAACTCGAATTGGCAGAAGATGTCCGGCGAAAAAGGGAGACCAGGGCCGCCATCTTCCGGAAGTCTCCGGTCCTTCCCAAACAGGGGAGGAACGAACCGGAGACCCTGGACCTCCAGAAAGTGGTGACCGACTCCCTGGAAACCATAACCCAGGTCGCCAAGACATCGGGGCACCTCAAGGGAACGTACGTGAGGGCCCTAAACGATGCAGCTGACGCCCTCAAGGTCTCCTTTGCGGAGATGAGGGTCCGCACAGTTAACGAGGAAGTTGCGCGGCTGGAAGCGGCCAACACGCGCCTCGCAACCGAGCTCGAGGAGGTCAGAAAGGAGCTGGCCCGGCTACAATCAGCCGTGACCCCACCCTCGACCCCGTCGACCGAGGAGATCGTGCGTGCCGTCATGGCCCAGTGCGGGGCCATGATCACGACACGCTTTAAAAGCCTCGAGGAGATTATCCTCCCCGAGAGGCGCCTGCGCCCCCCGCTGGCCGCAGATAAAAAGAGGAGCCCTGCAGCCGACACTCCTCAGGCCGCTCCCCGCTCTCCCCGGGCGTCACCGGAGATAGCGGTAATGGACACCCCCCCTCCTGCAGTCACCAGCGAGCCCCCTCCCCGCAGCAAGGCCGCTAAAGAAGGGAAAAGAAAAGAGGCCAAGGGAAAGGCGAAACCGGCCCCACCACCCCAGCGCCCCCCTCAGTCCCAGTCTCAGCCACAGCCCCCCCCTCCCTCGGGAGAGGAATGGACTGTTGTGCCCAAGGGCAAGGGGAAAAGGCCCTCAAAGAAGGACAAGACCCTCAAGGCGCCCACTGCCCCCAAATCAACGGGGAAAAAGGGCCAAAAGAAGAAGGAGGAGAAATCGAAAGCGCCCAAGCTCCGCCCGCCGCGCTCCACAGCGATCATGCTGACCCTGCAGCCAGACGCCCTGGAGCGCGGCATCACCTACAACAAGGTGTTAGTCGAGGCCAAACGGCGCATCGACATAAAGGAACTCGGCATTGAGGGCCTGAGGTTCCGCACCGCAGCCACTGGCGCCCGCCTTCTGAGGCTACCCGGTGCCTCCAGCGGCGACAAGGCCAATGCCCTGGCCAGCAAGATCAGGGAGGCCCTCGGCGATGACGTGGTCCGGGTCTCCAGACCCGAAAAGTGCGTCGAGCTGCGCATCACGGGCCTGGATGACTCGGTCACCAAGGACGAAGTTGTCGATGCCGTGGCCGAAACTGGCGGCTGTGCCAGGGACGCCATCCGGGCAGGAGAAGTTGTCCGCTCCACCGGACGCCAAGGCACTATCTGGCTGCGCTGCCCGGTCGCCGCAGCAAAGAAGGTCGCAGCGGGAAAGCTCCAGGTGGGCTGGGTCACAGCCCAGGTCAAAGTCCTGGAGCCCAGAACCCCAAGGTGCTTCCGGTGCCTGGAGCCCGGACACGTGGGCACCAAGTGCACCGTGGGGATTGACCGCAGCGAGCTCTGCTTCCGCTGCGGCAAGGCCGGCCACCAAGCGGCGCTATGCACTGACGAGCCGCACTGCCCGCTGTGCGACACGGCCGGCAAACCGGCGGGCCACCGCATCGGAGGGAAGGCGTGTTCTGCCACGCCTCCCTCGAAGCGGCGCAGCCCCAAGAAAACGACCAGCAAGGGCGGCCTCAGCGCCCCCTCACAGTCGGCTCCGCGTCCTTCGCGGGAGGAGATGGACACGGAGACCGTCAATTAGATGGCCACCACAGTCCTGCAGGCGAACCTCAACCACTCTGCCCGTGCCCAGGATCTTTTACTCCAAAGCATGGCAGAGTGGTCCATCCAGATTGCCGTGGTAGCCGAGCCATACTTCGTCCCCCCCCGGGATAACTGGGCCGGGGACAGCCAGGACTTGGTGGCCGTCATCACCCAGTCGGCGACTGGGTTCGAGAGAGTGGTGAAGGGCCGAGGGTGTGTGCTGGCCATCTCGGACGGGCTGCCGGTCATCGGGGTGTACTTCTCCCCGAACAAGCCCCTGGCGGACTTCGAGCAGATGCTCGCCGAAGTCGGGGTGCTCATGGGGCAAGTACACCCCAGCCCCGTACTAATCGCCGGCGACTTCAATGCCAAGGCGACAGCGTGGGGGTCCCCGGCGACCGATGCACGAGGCGAGGTGCTAGAGGACTGGCTGTCATCCCAGGGCCTCGAGATCCTCAATCGAGGATCAATGTACACCTGCGTGAGGGAGCGGGGAGGTTCGATTGTGGACATCACACTCGCGAGCCCCGCCCTCGCGCGCCGAGTCCTGGGATGGACCGTCAGGGCAGACGTGGAGACCTTGTCAGACCACCGCTACATCCGGTTCGACATCTCCACGTCTGCTCCTCGCAGAACAGCCACATCCCCTCCAGGAGAGGGCGTCCGTTGGTCGCTCAGGCGCCTGGACGTGGAGCTGGCGAAAGAGGCGGCTGTGATCGAGGCCTGGGTGGCCGATCCCCACCCCGACGAGGTCAACGTCGATGCCGGGGCGGAGCAAATTGTCAGCGCTCTCAGCCGCATCTGCGACGCGGCCATGCCCAGAGCAGGGCCGGTCCCGCCGCGTCGCAAGCTGTATTGGTGGCAGCCTGAACTCCGCAACCTGCGCAGAGCCTGCGTTGCGGCGCGCCGCCAATACAGCCGATGCCGGCGAAGGAGGATCCGCGACGGAGAGCGTGAAAGGGAGCTGTACGCGGAGTACAGACTCGCCTGCACGTCTCTCCAAACGGCCATCAGGAAGGCGAAGGAGAAGTCGTGGGAAGAGTGGCTCGACACCCTCAACCTGGATCCGTGGGGGCGACCGTATAAGGTCGTGAGTGGGAAACTCCGCCCTTGGGCCCCCCCCCTGACACGGACCCTCGACCCCCCGCTTCTGGAGCGAGTCGTGTCGACCCTCTTCCCCGACAGGGAGGAATGGACACCGCCCTCCATGGCGCCCCCCGAACCGCACAGCAGTGGCGGCGACGAGGGGGAGATCCCGCCGGTCTCGGAGGCGGAGCTCGAGGTCGCGGTTTTGCGGCTTCGAAGGAAGAACACCGCCCCCGGGCCGGACGGCGTGCCCGGCCGCGTCGTCGTCATTGCCATGGAGGAATTAGGTGAAGAGGTGAGGGCACTCTTCACGAGCTGCCTGCGCCAGGGTCGATTCCCACAGCCGTGGAAAACCGGGAAGCTGGTCCTGCTCCGCAAACACGGACGTCCGGCTGACTCGCCGTCGGCCTACCGCCCCATCGTCCTGCTTGATGAGATGAGCAAGCTCCTCGAGCGCGTGCTCGCTGCTCGTCTCGTCAAGCACCTGACGGGGGTGGGGCCCGATCTCCACGGCAGCCAGTTCGGCTTCCGTGCCCGGCGATCGACCCTGGACGCCATCGCCCAAGTCCGGGATTTGGCAGAGGAGGCGGTTGCCCAGGGCGAGGTGTTGCTGGCGGTCTCTTTGGACATCGCCAACGCCTTCAACACCCTGCCCTGGGAAACCATAAGCGAGGCACTCCGATTTCACGGGGTGCCCCGGTATCTAAGGAGAATTGTGGCTGATTATTTTATTGACCGGGCTGTAACCTTTCCAGGACAAGTCGACTGGCGCAGACGAAACATGTCCTGCGGCGTTCCACAGGGGTCGGTTCTAGGACCACTCCTGTGGAACATTGGATATGACTGGGTGCTCCGCGGCCAAAACCTGCGAGGTGTCAACGTCATATGTTACGCTGACGACACCCTGGTGACGGCCCGCGGGAGCACCCACAGGGAAGCTGCCCTCCTGGCCACTGCAGGAGTCGCTCAGGTGGTGCGACGGATCCGGGCCCTGGGCCTGGAGGTGGCGCTCGGGAAATCCGAGGCCCTCTTCTTCCACGGGCCCCGGAGGGCTCCGCCACCTGGGACGCGCATCGTCGTCGGAGGGGCTTCCATCGCCGTCGAGCCCTTTATGCGGTACCTGGGCATTGTGCTCGACGGTCGATGGAAGTTCGTTGAGCATTTCCGGCAACTTGCGCCGAAGCTCGTCGCGTTCGCCGGAGTGCTCGCGAGGCTGCTCCCAAACTTGAGAGGACCGAACGCCGTCTGCCGCCGTCTCTACTGCGGTGTGGTGCGCTCTAAGGCGCTCTACGGAGCGCCGATATGGGCAGACGCCCTGGGCGCTCAAAACAAGGCACTCCTGCGACGCTCGCAGCGTGCCATAGCGCTCAGGGCGGCCCGGGCGTACTGCACCGTCTCGTACGAGGCGGCGTGCGTACTCGCCAGCACCCCGCCGTGGGACCTCGAAGCCGAGGCCCACGCGGCGGTTTATCAGCGAAACGCCGAGGCGAAGCGCCGAGGAGTCTGGCCCCCCCCGGAGGAGGTCCAGCGGTGGAGAGAGCAGTCTCGCGACAATCTCCTCCGGAGGTGGTCCGACAGATTGGAGGACCCCCAAGCCGGAAAAGACCTAATTGCGGCAGTCAGGCCCGTACTCAAGCCATGGCTCGGACGCAAGCACGGCGCCCTGACTTACCACCTGACGCAGGTGCTGACCGGGCACGGCTGCTTTGGCAGGTACCTGTGTCGGGTGGTACGTCGGGAACCAACGGCCGCATGCCACCACTGCGGCGGAGCTGAGGACACGGCCCATCACACCCTGGCCGTGTGCCCAGCCTGGGACGAGCCACGCGCCACACTTGTGGCAGCCGTTGGCGGCAACCTCTCCCTCCCGGCCTTGGTCGGCGCCATGACCGGCAGCGAAGGGAAGTGGGACGCGGTCTCGGAGTTCTCCGAGACCGTGATGTCCCAGAAGGAGAAGGCGGAAAGGGACCGGGAGGACGACGCCCTCTCGCTCCCAATCCGCCGCCGAAGAGCTGGCCGCAGGCGGTTGGCTTATGCCCACCACCTGCCGCCATAACAGGGACTAGGGGCGGAGGATCGGGGGATCCAACGCCCCACCACATAGTCCCGAGGCGAGATGCGCTCTGAAGTGTTCTCCAGAGCGCATCCTACCTGGGCGAGGCCGAGTGCCCCCAGAGGCGAGTCCGAGGCAGTCGCCCGGACGTCCGCAGGGGTGGTCGCGGAAACGCGATTAGCGATACCGTGTCCACCCCAACATGCGGTGCGGAGAACACCCCGGGGGTTTTTAGTGGGTACACCCAGTCAGCGCGCATCACTAGGATGCGCACTGACGGGGGACCCCCACATAACCAGCAGGCCTCCCCCAAGGCCGTGGTATCAATAAGGTAATTTCCCCCCGGGCAAAAAAAAAAAAAAAAAAAAAAAAGGTTAGGTTGGGCGGGCCTGGGTTCATCCATCACTAGATGCCTGAATCCAGGCCTTCCTCATTCACCCCGTGGTGAGTGGGGAGGCGTCGGCTTTGGGAAGGAGCGCAGGTCGTTGAGATCTCCCAAGGCAAGTCCGGGGTCATCCTTCACGTGGTTGCTGCCTGTTCTTGGTCTAATCCCCTCTGGAATAGACGTAACTGAAACCCCGGGCGCCGCGGTCTCGGTCGCGGGTCCCTCTACCGTGTTTACACGGTATAGGGGCTCGCGGACGAGATAGAACGGGATGAAGGTTCTCGCAAAGCTTTTGCTTTGCGGGGGCCCCATCCCGGATCATCCTTCATCATCATCATCATCACCCATCACCATCATCATCATCATCATCATCATTCATTGTGTGTTTTACAGGTTAATGTGTGTTTTCTTCTTTCCTTTCTTTGTATATATGTTTTCTTCTTGCGTGTTTGTCGTTTTGTTTGTTGTCTTGTATATATGTTGTTTGTTTGTTTGTTTGTCTGCTTCTTCCTTCCTTGTTTTGTGTGTGTTTTTCTTGTTTGTTTGTTTGTTTGTTTGTTTTCACCTTCTTCATTGTTCACCCCAATCCTACGGTCCCGGTGCCCGCCTATGGGATGCATGGCCGGGGGGGTAGACCCGGTCCCAAGGGCACCAACCCAGGCCGTCACGCCTTAAAACTGTCAAAAACCATTATGACGAGTTGTGAAAAAGATATTTTACCCCAGGAAGGTACCGCCACTCACAGTGGCGGAGAATCCTTCACCGGTTCTCCCGAGCCGGTCTGCCCCTCGTATTCTGGGGGGGGCAACAACCGTTATAAGAGCCTCGGCTCTTCTGACCCACGCACGAAACTGGACACCGAGATTGCCGCTAACGCGGAACCTAAGGAGACCCTCGCCGACCGCCTCCGTAGTAGTACGAGGGCGGTTAAGGCGAAAACGAGGAGAGAGGCGCGCGTCGTCCTACCACGCTGCCCCACACCCTCCTCGGCGTGGATGGCCGACCTCTCCGACACGGAGTCGGAGGTGAGCTTCGGCGCACCCGAGGGGAAGGGTGAGAAGCGTGTACGTGACTCGGACGACACCGACACAGAGGCCAGTGGCCTGACACTGGAATCGGAGAGAGCCGGCGGAGAGAGGAAGAGGCGGCCCGGGCGGTCGGGCTCGGTCTCTTCATATGACGGCGACCGGATAAGGCCGGAGTCGCCGTTGCCGGGTACCCCAACCTTTATCCGCGTGGCCGAGCTCCGTAGGGAGAAACGGGCGGCGATGCTGCGCAAAAACGAAGAGCGTCTCGAGGGCATGGCCAAGGAGGCTACCGTCTCCAGAACGGCCCTGGGACTACCGGACGCCAGTGACCCCCGAACGGCCGCTGCCCTCCACCAGAGGGTTTTGGACGACGTTGGAGTGATAGTGGAGATGGCCACCAAGTCCTCCAACCTGAAGGGCACGGTCGTTCGGGCTCTGAAGGAGTCAGCGGCGTCAATTAGGGTCGCGGTGGAGGCCCTACATGGAAGGACCATGACTGAGGAGACGGCCAAGCTGCAGGCGGAGAACGCCCGCCTGCAGCGGAACTTGGCCGAAATCCGGAAGGAGCTGGAGGACCTCCGGACGGAGTTCCGGAAGGAGAGGGCGGAGGCAATTAGGGGCCCCGCCCCCAGAGAAGCCTCACCAGAAAAGACCAAAACTCGCGGAAGGAAGAGCGAGGAGCAGCTCACGCGCTCCATCATGCTGCAGGTGGGCAGCATGATGGGCGCGCGCCTGAAAGAGCTGGAGGAGCGTCTCCTGCCGGAGAAGCGGCTGCGCCCACCGCTGGCGGCGGACAGGGCGAGCTCTGCCTCCACGACTGACCCCCCGCCTGGGCCTGGATCGTCGCTCCCGGGGATGGCCCCCCCGGAGCCGACACCACCTCCAGGGCCCCAGAAGCCTGGACAAAAGAAGAAGGGGAAGGGGAAGAGGGCAAAGGCCGCTGCCGAAACGGCAACAGCAGCCCCTCCCACCACCACCCAGAAGAAGACGGCTCCGCGCCCCGTCCCGCCGACCACTGGCGAAAAGTGGTCAACGGTGGTGAAACGGGGCGCCAAATCGAAGGCTCCTGCACCAGGCGGTGCCAAGGCGGCCAAGGCCGCCAAGCCCCAAAGCCGGCCGGCGCCGGAGAAGCTGCGCCCCCCTCGGTCCTCGGCTGTGGTACTCACGCTGCAGCCGGGGGCCTTGGAGAGGGGCGTGACATACGCCGAGGTGTTTGCGGAGGCCAGGAGCAAGGTGGACCTGGCCTCCTGCAACATACAGGGCCTCCGGTTTAAGAAGGCGTTAACCGGAGGCCGCATACTGGAGGTACCCGGGGCGACGAGCGGCGAGAAGGCGGACACCTTCGCCCGCAAACTACGGGAGGTGCTGGACCCAGAGACGGTGAAGGTGTCCAGGCCGGAGAAATGTGCGGACCTGCGCATTTCCGGCCTGGACGATTCCGTCGCCGCCGCGGAGATCGTCGCCGCCGTCGCCAAGGGAGGAGGGTGCCCTGTGGCCGTGGTAAGGGCAGGGGAGCCTCGCCGCGACTCCCGCGGCTCCTCCACCGTGTGGGTGCGATGCCCGATCGCCGCTGCCAAGCGCTTGGCAGAGGGCAGACGCCTCACGGTGGGGTGGACGTCGGCGCAGGTGAGGCTCCTCGAGCCCAGGCCGATGCAGTGTCACCGATGCCTGCACAAAGGGCACGTGCAGGCTCAGTGCACTGCAGAGGTTGATCGCAGCGACCAGTGCTACCGCTGCGGTCAACCCGGCCACAGGGCCTCCAAATGTACTGCGGCTGCGCCAAAGTGCTCACTTTGCGCAGCCGCCAATAAACCGGCGGATCATCGGGTGGGAAGCAAGAAGTGCGACCCACCCAAACCGGGAAGACTCCCCGCCGCCCGAGTGGCAGCGGCAAGCGCCCCCCCCCAAGCTCAGGGGGGCGGCGACAAGATGGAAACGGCTGTCCCCCCTCCGGAGACAGTCGACCAGACGGGGGACACTCCTGTCCCCGTCCTCCCACCGGAGACAGCCAGCCAGACCGCCAAGGCGCAGGACACTCCGCTCCTGCGCCAAATGGCGGACTGGCTCACAAACGGTGGGCATTAAGCCACCACCCGCCGGCTGGCCGCTCAAGCTGAGCGGAACTGCAGCTCCCGCTGCAGCGGGAGAAAGGAGGATGGAGGGCCGTTTACACCCTTCATCCTCCGCCATAACAGGGGCTAGGGGTCGCGGATCGGGGGAATCCAAGACCCAACCAACTAGCCCCGGGTCGAGATGCGTTCTGCAGTGTTCTCCAGAACGCATCCAGTACGGATGAGGCCAGGAGTCTCAAAGACGGGTCCGAGGCGGTGCCTGGACGACCGCAGGGGTGGCCGCGGAGCAGAACAATAAGCCCGCGACCACCCCAACACGCGATGCGGAGAACACCCCGGGGTTTTTTTTTTTTTTTTTTTTTTTTTTTTTTTTAGTGGGTACACCCAGCCAGCGCGCATCACTAGGATGCGCGCTGACGGGGGACCCCCACATAACCAGCCGGCCTCCCCCGAGGCCGGTGGTATCAATAAGGTAATTTTACCCCGGGCAAAAAAAAAAAAAAAAAAAAAAAAAAAAAAAAAAAAAAAAAAAAAAAAAAAAAAAAAAAAAAAAAAAAGGTTAGGTTAGGTTAGGTTAGGTTAGGTTAGGTTGGGCGGGCCTGGGCGGGTCTGGGTTCATCCATCACTAGATGCCTGAATCCAGGCCTTCCTCATTCACCCCGTGGTGAGTGGGGAGGCGTCGGCTTTGGGAAGGAGCGCAGGTCGCTGAGATCTCCCAAGGCAAGTCCGGGGTCATCCTTCACGTGGTTGCTGCCTGTTCTTGGTCTAATCCCCTCTGGAATAGACGTAACTGAAACCCCGGGCGCCGCGGTCTCGGTCGCGGGTCCCTCTACCGTGTTTACACGGTATAGGGGCTCGCGGACGAGATAGAACGGGATGAAGGTTCTCGCAAAGCTTTTGCTTTGCGGGGGCCCCATCCCGGATCATCCTCATCACCATCATCATCATCTTCACCCCTTCACCCCCATCCTCATCCTCATTTCTTTCAGGTTTATATGTTTTCTTCTTTCTTTCGTATTTATTTGTTGTATGCTTCTTCTCATGTGTTTATTTTGTTTTGTTTTGTATGTGTTCTCTTCTCTCTTTTCTTGTTCCACCTTCATTCTTCTTTTCACCTAATCCTACGGTCCCGGTGCCCGCCTATGGGATGCATGGCCGGGGGGTAGACCCGGTCCCAAGGGCACCAACCCAGGCCGTCACGCCTTTAAACTGTCAAAAACAATATGACGAGTTGTAAAAAGGACATATTACCCCAGGAAGGTACCGCCACTCTCAGTGGCGGAGAATCCTTCACCGGCTCTCCCGAGCCGGTCTGCCCCTCGTATTCTGGGGGGGGCAACAACCGTTATGAGAGCCTCGGCTCTTCTGACCCACGCGCGACCACGGACACTGATTTCTCCGCGAAAGCGGATACAGCAATGGAGACTCCCCTCGCCAACCGTCTTCGGAGTAGGACAAAGGCGAGTACGACGGGAAAGGAGGCGCGCATCGTTCTGCCACGTTGCCCTACACCCTCCTCGGCGTGGATGGCCGACCTCTCCGACACCGAGTCGGAGATGAGTCTCGGCACACCGGAGAGGAAGAAAGGGGAGAAACGGGAGAGGGACTCGGACGACACCGACTCCGAGGCCAGCGTTCTGTCGCTGGCTGGCGGCGAACGGAAGAGGAGGCTCTGTCGATCGGACTCGGTGTCCTCGTACGACGGCGACCGGACTGACCGGCCGATGTCGCCGTTGGCGGGGACCCCAGCCTTTCTGCGCGTGGCGGAGCTGCGCAGAGAGAAGAGGGCGGCCATGCTCAAACTAAAAGAGGAGCGCCTCGAGGACAGGGCTAAGGAGGCCTCTGCTTCCAGAGCGGCCCTCGGACTCCCGAGCTCTGGAGACCCCCGGACAGCCGCTGCCCTTCATCAGAGGGTTCGTGACGATGTCGCCATCATTGTGGAGGTGGCGACAAAGTCAATGAACCTCAAGGGCACGACTGTCCGAACCCTGAAGGAGGCGGCGACCTCCATTGGAGCCGCAGTAGAGGCCCTGCGGGACAGGACGCCCACACAGGAAGTGGCCAATCTGCAGGCTGAAAACACGCGCCTGCAGCGCGACCTAGCTGAGCTCCGAAAGGAGCTGGAGGACCTCCGGGCGGAGTTTCGGAGAGAGGTGCTGGAGGCGAAGAAAGCCCCTGCCCCTCCGTCCCGCCGGAGAGCCTCCCCAAAGAGGACCGAGGCCCCCCTCGATACGGAGCAGCTGACGCGTTCGATCATGCTGCAGGTCGGCAGCATGGTGAGCGCGCGGCTGGAGGGGTTCGAGGACCGCCTCCTGCCGGAGAAACGTCTCCGACCTCCACTGGCCGCAGACCGGTCGAATGCTGCTGCCGCTGGTGCGGCAAAAGCTTCGGTCCGGGGGCCGGAGGCCGGGACGGAACCGCCGCCCGGAGCAGCTCCCAAGCCTAAGGGCAAGGGCAAGAAACGGCGAAGAAAGGAGGCCGCACCTGCAGCGGCTACGGCGAATGCACCCCGCCCCCTGCCACCGGCACCCCCGTCCACCAACGAGAAGTGGTCAACGGTGGCAGGGCGGAACGCCAAGCCCTCAGGGGCAAAGAAGCAGCGGAAAGCCGCTCCAGGGCCTTCCAGCGCTGGAGCCGCCAAACCTCCGGCCAGAGCGGCACGGGTGAAGTTGCGCCCCCCCGGGTCCACAGTCGTGGTGCTCACACTGCAGCCCGGGGCCGAGGAGAAGGGCACGACATACGCGCAGGTGCTGCAACAGGCGAAGACCAGGGTGGACCTCGCCGCCCTCGGGATCCCAAGCGTCCGGTTCCGGGTGGCTGCCACCGGCGGCCGCATCCTCGAGCTGCCGGGCGCGCTGAGCGGTCCCAGGGCGGACACCTTAGCCCAGAAACTAAGAGAGGCCCTGGACGGGGATATGGTGAAGGTTTCCAGGCCCGAGAAATGTGCAGATCTGCGCATCTCGGGCCTGGACGAGTCGGTGTCGGTTGAGGAGGTGGTCGCTGCCATTGCGCAGCATGGTGGGTGCTCTGCGGAGTCCGTCAAAGCGGGTGCGCTGAGACGCGGCTTCCAGGGCACCAACACCGTCCGGGTGAGCTGCCCAGTGGCAGCGGCCAAGAAAGTTGGCAGCGGTGGACGTTTGCTGGTCGGCTGGATCGCTGCGCAGGTGAGTCTGTTGCAGCCCCGGCCGATGCAGTGTTTCCGGTGCCTCAACAAGGGGCACGTAAGTGCCAAGTGCACGGCGGAGGTCGACCGCAGCGATGAATGTTATCGCTGCGGTCAAAAGGGTCACAAGGCGGCCAAGTGCCCCGCGGCTGAGGCGAGATGCTCGCTCTGCTCAGCCGCGGGCAAACCAGCGGGCCACAGGGTTGGCAGCAAATCCTGCTCCCCACCCAAACCAAAGGCGGCGGCAAAAGCCTTCGGGCAGTTCTGCCGCCCCCCGGAGCCGGGAGGCGAGGAGGCGATGTCCACGAACCAGGATTAACCTGGTTCGTCGCTTCCTCCAGGGTCGGAGGGGATCTCTCACACCCCCTTCCGACCCCTCCCATAACACGAGGCAAGGCGGCCGACCCCGGGGGGGGATCGACCGCCAGCTACACCATGCCTCGAGGTGGCGCGCGCGGTGTTCCGCGCGCCCCTCAAGAGTCGACGGACTGGGCAACCTCCACCCACTCCGTCCCGGTCTGGGTCCTTTATGGACAGGCGCTGCCGGGGCCGCGATAGCATACGATATCGTGACCTCGTAGCCCCGGCAACACGCGTCCCGGTGAACACCCGTTGGGTTTTAGTCAGTAGGAGTCTGACATAACCACCCGGCTGCCCCCCGTGGCTGGGTGGTATCCATGATGGATTTCCCAACGTAAAAAAAAAAAAAAAAAAAAAAAAAAAAAAAAAAGGTTGGGCGGGCCTGGGCGGGTCTGGGTTCATCCATCACTAGATGCCTGAATCCAGGCCTTCCTCATTCACCCCGTGGTGAGTGGGGAGGCGTCGGCTTTGGGAAGGAGCGCAGGTCGCTAAGATCTCCCAAGGCAAGTCCGGGGTCATCCTTCACGTGGTTGCTGCCTGTTCTTGGTCTAATCCCCTCTGGAATAGACGTAACTGAAACCCCGGGCGCCGCGGTCTCGGTCGCGGGTCCCTCTACCGTGTTTACACGGTATAGGGGCTCGCGGACGAGACAGAACGGGATGAAGGTTTTCGCAAAGCTTTTGCTTTGCGGGGGCCCCATCCCGGATCATCCTCATCCCCATTACCATCATCTTCATCCCTCACCCCCATTCTCATCCTCATTTCTTTCAGGTATATGTTTTCTTCTCTCTTTCGTATTTATTTGTTGTATGTTTCTTCCTTATTTGTTTTGTTTTATTTTGTATGTGTTTCTTTCTTTCTTTCTTCTCTTTCTTGTTCTCATTTGTCATCGTCAACCTAATCCTACGGTCCCGGTGCCCGCCTATGGGATGCATGGCCGGGGGGTAGACCCGGTCCCAAGGGCACCAACCCAGGCTGTCGAGCCGCAAAACCGGCAAAAACATGGCGAGTTGCGAAAATAGAAAACTACCCCAGGAAGGTACCACCACCGTTGGTGGTGGAGAATCCTTCACCGGCTCACTCGAGCCGGTCTGCCCCTCGTATTCTGGGGGGGGCAACAACCGCTGTGGGAGCTCAGGCTCTCGAAACAACGACCCAGGCAGTAAAACGGACTTCGATTTCTCCGCGAAAGCGGAAACGGCAGAGGAGATTCCCCTCGCTAACCGACTTCGCAGCAGGGCGAAGGCGGGTGCGACCGAAAAAGAGGCGCGCGTCGTTTTGCCGCGCTGCCCCACACCCTCCTCGGCGTGGATGGCCGACCTCTCCGACACCGAGTCGGAGATGAGCCTAGACATGCCGACGGGGAGGAAGGGCGAAAAGCGCATCCGAGACTCCGATGACACGGACTCGGAGGCGAGCGCCTCGGCGCTGCCGCTGGAGAGGGCCGGCGGAGAGCGCAAGAGGCGGCCCGGAAGGTCGGGCTCGGTGTCCTCGTACGACGGCGACCGGACCGACCGGCCGATGTCGCCGTTGCCGGGGACCCCAGCCTTTATTCGCGTGGCGGAGCTCCGCAAGGAGAAACGGGCAGCCATGCTGAAACAGAAGGAGGAGCGCCTCGAAAGCAGGGCCAAGGAGGCCTCCGTGTCCAGGGCGGCCCTGGGGCTGGACACAACTGACCCCCGAACAGCCGCTGCCCTCCACCAGAGGGTCGTGGACGACGTTGGCGTCATCATGGAGATGGCGACCAAGTCCACGAACCTCAAGGGCACGGTTGTTCGGGCGTTGAAGGATTCGGCGACCTCAATTAAGGTTGCGGTGGAGGCTCTGCGCACTAGGACCACCACCCAGGAGACGGCCAAACTGCAGGCGGAGAACGCCCGCCTGCAGCGGGACCTGGCAGACCTCCGAAGGGAACTGGCGGACCTCAGAACGGAGTTCCGCAAGGAGCGGGCAGAGGCGATCAGGGGTTCCGCCCCCCCGCCCCCTCGGCAGTCCTCCCCCGAGAAGACTCAACAACCTCGCACAAGGAGGAGCGAGGAGCAGCTGACGCGCTCCATCATGCTGCAGGTGGGCAGCATGATGGGCGCGCGGCTGAGGGAGTTGGAAGAGCGCCTCCTGCCGGGGAAGCGGCTGCGCCCTCCGCTGGCGGCGGACAGGGCGAGCGCTGTCGCTGCGGCGGACCTCCCACCCGGAACCGAGCCCTCGCTTCCGGGGACGACCGCCCCAGAGTCCACACCGGCTGGGCCCCGAAAACCTGGGCCCAAGAAGAAGAGAAAGGGGAAGGGCACAAAGGCCAACGCTGCTGGCGCAGCCCCCCCAACCCAAGGGAAGGCGGCCCCCCGCCCTCTCCCGTCGGCACTCCCGTCCACGGGCGAATCCTGGTCGACGGTGACAAAGCGGGGCGCCAAGTCGGCAGCCCCCCCTGCACCGGGCGGCACCAAGACTGCAAAGGCCGCAAAGCCCCGCAGCCGGCCGGCGCCGGAGAAGCTGCGCCCGCCCAAGTCCTCGGCTGTAGTAGTCACACTGCAGCCGGGGGCCCTGGAGAGGGGCGTGACATACGCCGGGGTGCTGTCGGAGGCCAGGTCCAAGGTCGACCTGGCCTCGTGTAATATCACGGGCCTCCGTTTTAAGAAGGCCATCACCGGGGGATGTATTTTAGAAGTCCCTGGGGCGACAAGCGGCGAAAAGGCGGACGCCTTCGCCGCCAAACTGAGAGAGGTGATGGACCCGGAGACGGTGAGGGTGTCCAGGCCGGAGAGAACCGCAGATCTGCGCATTTCCGGCCTGGACGACTCCGTCGCCGTTACGGAGGTTGTCGCCGCCGTCGCCAAGGGGGGAGGTTGCTCTGTGGCCGCGGTAAGGGCAGGGGAGCCTCGCCGCGACTTCCGCGGCTCCTCCACCGTGTGGGTGCGCTGCCCGATCGCCGCTGCCAAGCGTTTGGCAGAGGGCAGACGCCTCACGGTGGGGTGGACGTCGGCGCAAGTGAGGCTCCTCGAGCCCAGGCCGATGCAGTGCCACCGATGCCTGCACAAAGGGCACGTGCAGGCTAAGTGCACTGCAGAGGTTGACCGCAGCGGCGAGTGCTACCGCTGCGGTCAACCCGGCCACAGGGCATCTAGATGTACCGCGGCTGCGCCAAAGTGCTCACTTTGCGCAGCCGCCAACAAACCGTCGGACCATCGGGTGGGAAGCAGGAAGTGCAACCCACCCAAAACCACAACGAGAGCTCCCACGGCTCAGCCGCCAAGCAGCCCCCCAGCCCAGGGGGGCGAGAAGAAGAAGCCGGCCACCGCCGCACCATCACCATCGAGCAGCCCCCCATCCCAGGGGGGTGAGCAGATGGACACTGGCCCTCAGACGGCCGCCAGCCAACCCGCCAGTGCGCAGGAGACTCCACTCCTGCGCCAAATGGCGGAGTGGCTGACCAACAGTGGGCGCTAACACACCCACCCACCACGCGCCGGCTGCCCTAACTACGCAGGGCAGTCCTGCATTCTGCAGTGGGAGAAAGGAGGCTGGAGGGCCGTTAGACCCTCCTCCACCCTCCTCTTCAGAGGCCAGGGCGGCGGACCCGGGGGGGATCCGTCGCCCAGTTACATGCCTCGAGGCGGCGCGCGCGGTGTTCCGCGCGCCCCTCAAGGGTCGACGGGGTGGAACCACTCCCCCACCCCGTCACAGGGACGACGTCCTTTTGAGGACTTGCGCTGCCGGGGCCGCGATAGTATACGACATCGTGATCTCGTAGCCCCGGCAACCTCGGCGCTCCCGGTGAACACCCGTTGGGTTTTAGTCAGTAGGAGTCTGACATAACCACCCGGCCGCCCCCCGTAAGGCTGGGTGGTATCCATGATGGATTTCCCAACGTAAAAAAAAAAAAAAAAAAAAAAAAAAAAAAAAAAAAAAAAAAAAAAAAAAAAAAAAAAAAAAAGGTTGGGCGGGCCTGGGCGGGTCTGGGTTCATCCATCACTAGATGCCTGAATCCAGGCCTTCCTCATTCACCCCGTGGTGAGTGGGGAGGCGTCGGCTTTGGGAAGGAGCGCAGGTCGCTAAGATCTCCCAAGGCAAGTCCGGGGTCATCCTTCACGTGGTTGCTGCCTGTTCTTGGTCTAATCCCCTCTGGAATAGACGTAACTGAAACCCCGGGCGCCGCGGTCTCGGTCGCGGGTCCCTCTACCGTGTTTACACGGTATAGGGGCTCGCGGACGAGATAGAACGGGATGAAGGTTCTCGCAAAGCTTTTGCTTTGCGGGGGCCCCATCCCGGATCATCCTCATCACCATTATCATCATCTTCACCCCTTCACCCCCATCCTCACCCTCATTTCTTTCAGGTTTATATGTTTTCTTCTTTCTCTCATATTTATTTGTTGTATGTTTCTTCTTATTTGTTTTGTTTTGTTTTGTATGTGTTCTTTTCTCTCCTTTCTTTTCTCACCTTCATTCTTCTTCTTTTCACCTAATCCTACGGTCCCGGTGCCCGCCTATGGGATGCATGGCCGGGGGGTAGACCCGGTCCCAAGGGCACCAACCCACAGGCTGTCGCGCCTCTAAATCGACCATTATGGCGAGTTGCAAAAATGTTGATATACCCCAGGAAGGTACCACCACCGTTGGTGGTGGAGAATCCTTCACCGGCTCACTCGAGCCGGTCTGCCCCTCGTACTCTGGGGGGGGCAACAACCGCTGTAAGAGCCTCGGCTCTTTACCTGACCCACGCATGACCACGGACACCGATTTCTCCGCGAAAGCGGATACAGCAGAGGAGATCCCCCTCGCCAACCGCCTTCGCAGTAGAACGAAGGCGGGAGCGACGGAAAGAGAGGCGCGCGTCGTTTTGCCGCGCTGCCCCACACCTTCCTCGGCGTGGATGGCCGACCTCTCCGACACCGAGTCGGAGATGAGTCTCGGCACACCGGAGAGGAAGAAAGGGGAGAAACGGGAGAGGGACTCGGACGACACCGACTCCGAGGCCAGCGTTCTGTCGCTGGCTGGCGGCGAACGAAAGAGGAGGCTCTGTCGGTCGGACTCGGTGTCCTCGTACGACGGCGACCGGACCGACCGGCCGATGTCGCCGTTGGCGGGGACTCCAGCCTTTCTGCGCGTGGCGGAGCTGCGCAGAGAGAAGAGGGCGGCCATGCTGAAGATGAAAGAGGAGCGCCTCGAGGACAGGGCCAAGGAGGCCTCTGCTTCCAGAGCGGCCCTCGGACTCCCGAGCTCTGGAGACCCCCGGACAGCCGCTGCCCTTCATCAGAGGGTTCGAGACGATGTCGCCATCATTGTGGAGGTGGCGACAAAGTCGATGAATCTCAAGGGCACGACTGTCCGGACACTGAAGGAGGCGGCGACCTCCATTGGAGCCGCAGTAGAGGCCCTGCGGGATAGGACCCCTACACAGGAGGTGGCCAACCTACAGGCTGAGAACACACGCCTGCAGCGCGACCTAGCTGAGCTCCGAAAGGAGCTGGAGGACCTCCGGGCGGAGTTTCGGAGAGAGGTGCTGGAGGCGAAGAAAGCCCCTGCCCCTCCGTCCCGCCGGAGAGCCTCCCCAAAGAGGACCGAGGCCCCCCTCGATACGGAGCAGCTGACGCGTTCGATCATGCTGCAGGTCGGCAGCATGGTGAGCGCGCGGCTGGAGGGGTTCGAGGACCGCCTCCTGCCGGAGAAACGTCTCCGACCTCCACTGGCCGCAGACCGGTCGAATGCTGCTGCCGCTGGTGCGGCAAAAGCTTCGGTCCGGGGGCCGGAGGCCGGGACGGAACCGCCGCCCGGAGCAGCTCCCAAGCCCAAGAGCAAGGGCAAGAAACGGCGAAGAAAGGAGGCCGCACCTGCAGCGGCTACGGCGAATGCACCCCGCCCCCTGCCACCGGCACCCCCGTCCACCAACGAGAAGTGGTCAACGGTGGCAGGGCGGAACGCCAAGCCCTCAGGGGCGAAGAAGCAGCGGAAAGCCGCTCCAGGGCCTTCCAGCCCTGGAGCCGCCAAACCTCCGGCCAGAGCGGCACAGGTGAAGTTACGCCCCCCCGGGTCCACAGTCGTGGTGCTCACACTGCGGCCCGGGGCCGAGGAGAAGGGCACGACATACGCCCAGGTGTTACAGCAGGCGAAGGCCAAGGTGGACATCGCCGCCCTCGGGATCCCAAGCCTCCGGTTCCGGGTGGCTGCCACCGGCGGCCGCATCCTTGAGCTGCCGGGCGCGCTGAGCGGTCCCAGGGCGGACACCTTGGCCCAGAAACTAAGGGAGGCCCTGGACGGGGATATTGTGAAGGTTTCCAGGCCCGAGAAATGTGCAGATCTGCGCATCTCGGGCCTGGACGAATCGGTGTCAACCGAGGAGGTGGTCGCTGCCATTGCGCAGCATGGCGGGTGCCCTGCGGAGGCCGTCAAAGCGGGCGCGCTGAGACGCGGCTTCCAGGGCACCAACACCGTGTTGGTAAGCTGCCCAGTGGCAGCGGCCAAGAAGATTGGCAACGGAGGACGCCTTCTGGTCGGCTGGATCGCTGCGCAGGTGAGTCTGCTGCAGCCCCGGCCGACGCAGTGTTTCCGGTGCCTCCACAAGGGGCACATAAGCGCCAAGTGCACGGCGGAGGTCGACCGCAGCGATGAATGCTATCGCTGCGGTCAAAAAGGTCATAAGGCGGCCAAGTGCCCCGCGGCTGAGGCGAGATGTTCGCTCTGCTCAGCCGCGGGCAAACCAGCGGGCCACAGGGTGGGCAGCAAAGCCTGCTCCCCACCCAAACCAAAGGCGGCGGCAAAAGCCTTCGGGCAGTTCTGCCGCCCCCCGGAGCCGGGAGGCGAGGAGGCGATGACCACGAACCAGGATTAACCTGGTTCGTCGCCTCCTCCTTCAGGGTCGGAGGGGATCTCTCACACCCTCCTCCGACCCCCTCCCATAACACGAGGCAAGGCGGCCGACCCCGGGGGGGGATCGACCGCCAGCTACACCATGCCTCGAGGTGGCGCGCGCGGTGTTCCGCGCGCCCCTCAAGAGTCGACGGAGTGGGCAACCTCCACCCACTCCGTCCCGGTTTGGGTCCTTTATGGACAGGCGCTGCCGGGGCCGCGATAGCATACGATATCGTGACCTCGTAGCCCCGGCAACACGCGTCCCGGTGAACACCCGTTGGGTTTTAGTCAGTAGGAGTCTGACATAACCACCCGGCCGCCCCCCGTGGCTGGGTGGTATCCATGCAGGATTTCCCAACGTAAAAAAAAAAAAAAAAAAAAAAAAAAGGTTGGGCGGGCCTGGGTTCATCCATCACTAGATGCCTGAATCCAGGCCTTCCTCATTCACCCCGTGGTGAGTGGGGAGGCGTCGGCTTTGGGAAGGAGCGCAGGTCGCTAAGATCTCCCAAGGCAAGTCCGGGGTCATCCTTCACGTGGTTGCTGCCTGTTCTTGGTCTAATCCCCTCTGGAATAGACGTAACTGAAACCCCGGGCGCCGCGGTCTCGGTCGCGGGTCCCTCTACCGTGTTTACACGGTATGGGGGCTCGCGGACGAGATAGAACGGGATGAAGGTTCTCGCAAAGCTTTTGCTTTGCGGGGGCCCCATCCCGGATCATCCTCATCCCCATTACCATCATCTTCATCCCTCACCCCCATTCTCATCCCCATTTCTTTTACAGATGTATATGTTCTCTTCTTCTTTCTTTTATTTTATTTATTGCTTGTGTGTTTTCTTGTTTGTTTGTTTGTCTGTCTGTCTGTTTGTTTGCTTGCTTGTTTATTCTTCTTCTTTCTTGTTTGTTTCATCTCCATGTTCACCTAATCCTACGGTCCCGGTGCCCGCCTATGGGATGCATGGCCGGGGGGTAGACCCGGTCCCAAGGGCACCAACCCCAGGCCGTCACGCCTTAAAACTGTCTAAAAACAACATGACGAGTCGCAAAACATTTAAACTACCCCAGGAGGGTACCGCCACTAACAGTGGCGGAGAATCCCTCACTGGCTCATCCGAGTCAGTCTGCCCCTCGTACTCTGGGGGGGGCAACGACCGTTATGGGAGCTCCGGCTCTCTCGACCACAACGACCACTGCAACCACACTGACACCGATCTTGCCGCCGACGCGGGAACTAAGGAGGTTCTCGTCGACCGTCTTCTTGTCAAGAAGACGGACCCGACGAAAACGAAAGAGGCACGCGTTGTCCTGACGCGCTGCCCGACGCCAAGCGCCGAAGACGTCTTCGCGCTGGCGAAGACGAGCAACCTATCAGACACGGAGTCTGATATGAGCTGTGAGACGGTAGCGTCCCAAGCGTCGCTCTCCTCCAGTCGCTTCTGGAGGAAGCGCGCGAGGGACGCTCCGGGCTCCGGCTCGAGTGAAGACTTGGCGCCATCAGCAAAAACGCCAAACAAGAGAGGACGTGGCCGTCCCCCCTCTACAGGGAAATACGCCGGCTTAGCCAAAGCCAAAGCCGAGCTCAACGCGGCAAAGGCCGAGGAGCTCCGGCTCGAGGCCGAACGGGAAATGGCCGACGAGCTGGCGCGGAAAAGGGCCACCCGAGCGGCCATATTCCGAAAGTCTCCGGTCCTCCCGGCAGAAGGAAGAGCCGAGCCGGAGACCCTCGATCTGGAGAAGGTAGTAAGGGAGTCCCTGGACACCATCACCCAGGTCGCCAGGACGTCAGGACGCCTCAAAGGGACTTATGTGAGAGCCCTGAACGAGGCGACTGACGCCCTGAAGGTGTCGTTCGCGGAGCTGCGAGTCCGCACTGCCACAGAAGAGGTGGCACGGCTGGAGGCAGCCAATGCGCGGCTCGCAGCCGAGCTCAACGAGCTCCGCAAGGAGATGGCCGGGCTACAGTCGGCCGCGACTCCAGCCCCGACCCCGACTGCGGAAGAAATCGCGCGCGTTGTCATGGCCCAGTGCGGGGCCACAATCACCGCGCGATTCAAGAAACTCGAGGAGCTACTGCTCCCCGAAAGGCGCCTGCGACCCTCGCTGGCCGCGGACAAGAGGAGGAGCCAGGCTGCGGCGACTACTGCCGATCCCACAACGGCCATTCCTGACGCAACCTGTGCCTCACCGGACGAGACAGTGGTGGACATGGCTCCCGCACCTGCCACCAAACCTTCCCACAGCCAAGTGGTGGCCAAGGGAAGGAAAAACAAGAAGACGGCTGACCCACAGCCCCCCCCAACACGGAAACAGCCCCAGCCCACACCTGAACCACAACCCCTACCACAGCGCCAGTCTGCGGGTGAGGGATGGACTGTGGTGACCCGGGACAACAGTGGCACCAAGGGGAAAAAGAAGAAGCCGGCCAAACAGGCGTCAGGCACTCCCAAAGCGGCGCAGAAGAAAGGGAAGGGGCGAAAGGAGCAGAAAAAGAAGGTGCCCAAGCTCCGCGCCCCGCGCTCGACTGCGGTCATGTTGACTCTTCAGCCGGGCGCCGAGGAGCGCGGGCTTACCTACGGCCACGTGCTCGCGGAGGCCAAGCGGCACATCGACCTCAAGGAGTTGGGTATTGAGGGCGTGAGGTTCGGCACTGCAGTAACTGGCGCCCGCCTCCTCAAACTGCCAGGCGCCGCCAGTGCCGACAAGGCTAACACCCTGGCCAGCAAACTCCAAGAGGCCTTGGGCGACGAAGTGGTCCGGGTCTCCAGGCCCGAAAAATGCGTGGAAATGCGCATCACAGGCCTGGATGACTCGGCCACAAAAGACGACGTCGTTGGCGCCATAGCTGAGGCTGGGGGCTGCCCCAAGGACGCCATCAGAACCGGCGAGATCGTTCGCTCCGGCGGCCGACAGGGCACAGTTTGGCTGCGCTGCCCTGTCGCGGCAGCCAAGAAGGTCGCCCAGAAGAGGCTTCTGGTGGGCTGGGTATCGGTCCGGGTTCAGATCCTGGAGCCCAGAGCCCAGAGATGCTTCAGGTGTCTTGAGCCCGGACACGTGGGCGTCAAATGCACCGCGACCGTGGACCGCAGCAAACTCTGCTTCCGCTGCGGCGAGCCCGGCCACGGTGCAGCCCAGTGCACTGCCGCCGAACCGCACTGCCCCGTCTGCGACACGGCCAAGAGGGCTGCCGACCACCGAGTCGGCAGCAAGGCGTGCTCGGCCACGCCCCCCAGAAAAGGGGCCATGGCGAAGAAGACGGTTGGCGATGGCCCTAGGGCCCCCTCGCAACCCGTCCAGCGCCCGGCGCGAGAGAAGGAGCCATCGTCAACCGTCAATTAGATGGCCTCCAAATATATGCAGGCGAACCTGAACCACTCTGCCCGTGCCCAAGATCTCTTTCTTCAGAGCATGGCAGAGTGGTCCATCCAGGTGGCGATAGCGGCAGAGCCCTATTATATTCCCCCCCGGGATAACTGGGCGGGCGATCGCGAAGGCCTAGTAGCCATCATCGCCCAGCCGGCGGCTGGCTCCCCCCCCTTTCAAAGGGTAATAAAAGGCCGGGGATGCGTCCTGGTCACCATGGACGGGATCACCGTGATCGGGGTGTACTTCTCCCCAAACAAGACCCTCGCCGAATTTGAGCAAATGCTCGCCGAGGTGGGGGCTCTTGTGGGGCGGGGGCGCCCCGGTCCCGTCCTGGTCGCCGGGGACCTCAACGCCAAGTGCACGGCATGGGGATCCCCAACAACTGACGCGCGAGGAGAGGCCCTACTGGAGTGGCTGATGTCGGCGGACCTGGAGGTCCTCAACAGGGGGTCTACGGACACCTGCGTGCGGAGGCGGGGCGGATCGATCGTAGACGTCACGTTCGCTAGCCCCGCCCTCGCGCGCCGCGTCCAGGGGTGGACCGTGAGGGCGGACGTGGAGACACTCTCTGACCATCGTTACATCCGGTTTGATGTCTCCACGTCTGCGCGGCGAGGAGCCGTCCCGCCCCCCCCCCCTGCCGGGGAGGGTGTCCGCTGGTCACTCAAGCGACTGGACGGAGAACTGGCCAAAGAGGCGGCCATTGTCGAAGCCTGGGTGGCTGGGTCGGACGCCGACGAGACGACACCGGACGTCGACACCGCAGCTGAGCGGATGATAGGCGCTCTCTCCCGCATCTGTGACGCGGCAATGCCCAGGGCGGGGCCCATCCCGGCTCGCCGCAAGCTGTATTGGTGGCAGCCGGAACTCCAAAATCTGCGAAAAGCCTGCTTCGCGGCGCGTCGCCAATACAGCCGTTCCCGGCGCAGGCGAGTCCGGGATGAGGAGCGCGAGCGGGAGACATATGCCGAATACAGGGCCACTTGCGCGGCCCTGCAAGCGGCGATCGGACAGGCCAAGGAGTCGTCGTGGAAAGAGTGGTTGGAGACCCTTAATCTGGACCCGTGGGGGCGCCCATACAAGGTGGTGAGTGGCAAACTCCGCCCTTGGGCCCCCCCACTCACAAGAACCCTCGAGCCTCAGCTCCTCGAGCGCGTTGTCTCCACCCTCTTTCCCGATAGACAGGAGTGGTGGCCACCGGCCATGACGCCCGTCGACCCGACCGAGGAGGACGAGGAGGAAGTGCCCCCGGTGTCAGAGGCGGAGCTCGAAGTAGCTATACTCCGACTCCGCCGAAAGAACACAGCCCCCGGACCAGACGGCATACCAGGCCGCGTCGTAACAATCGCCATGGGGGAACTGGGCGAGGGAGTAAGGACCCTGTTCTCCGAGTGCCTGAGCCAGGGACGGTTCCCACAGCTGTGGAAGACGGGGAAGCTGGTGCTCCTCCGTAAGCCCGGACGCCCTGCTGACTCGCCGTCGGCTTACCGCCCCATCGTCCTGCTTGACGAGATGAGCAAGCTCCTCGAGCGAGTGCTCGCCGCTCGTCTCGTCAAGCACATGACAGGGGTGGGGCCCGACCTCCACGGCAGCCAGTTCGGCTTCCGGGCTCACCGTTCGACCCTGGACGCCATCGCCCAAGTCCGGGATCTCGCAGAGGAGGCGATCTCCCAGGGCGAGGTGTTGTTAGCGGTCTCCCTCGACATCGCAAACGCCTTCAACACCCTGCCCTGGGAGACCATAAAAGAGGCGCTCAGGTACCATCGGGTGCCCCACTACCTGGGGAGAGCGGTAGCGGACTATTTCGCGGACCGGGCCATCAAATATCCTGGCCAATCGGAGTGGCACAGAAGACCCATGTCGTGCGGTGTTCCACAGGGGTCGGTACTCGGACCCCTCCTGTGGAACATCGGGTACGACTGGGTGCTTCGTGGCGAGAACCTCCCGGGAATCGGAGTGGTGTGTTACGCCGATGACACCCTAGTCACGGCGCGAGGATCCTCGCACAGAGAGGCAGCTCTGCTGGCCACGGCGGGAGTCGCCCAGGTGGTCCGGCGGATCCGGGCCCTGGGCTTGGAGGTGGCCCTCAACAAGTCCGAGGCCCTCTTCTTTCACGGGCCCCGGGGGGCGCCACCACCTGGGACATCCATCGTTGTGGGGGGGGAGACAATCGCCGTCGAGACCAATATGCGTTACCTGGGCATCGTGCTCGACGGCCGCTGGCGATTCACCGAGCACTTCCGGCGGCTTGCACCGAAGCTCATCTCCTTCGCCGGAGTGCTCGGTAGGCTCCTCCCCAACCTCGGGGGACCGAGCGTGACGTGTCGCCGCCTCTACTGCGGTGTGGTGCGCTCCAAGGCGCTCTACGGAGCGCCGATATGGGCAGACGCCCTGAGCGCCCAGAACAAGGCACTACTGCGACGTCCGCAGCGTGCCATAGCGCTCAGGGCGGCCCGGGCGTACTGCACCGTTTCGTATGAGGCGGCCTGCGTCCTGGCCAACAGCCCGCCTTGGGACCTCGAGGCCAAGGCCCTGGCGACGGTGTACCACCGGTGCGCGGATGTGAAGCGTGGCGGGAGTCGCCCCCTTCCGGAGGTGATCAAGCGGTGGAGAGAACAGTCTCGCGTCGACCTCCTCCGGAAGTGGTCGGAGCGACTGGAAAGCCCAGACGCCAGTCGGGAGATGTTGGCCGCGATCAGGCCGGTGCTGACCCCCTGGTTCAGCCGCAAACATGGTGCCCTGACGTACCACCTGACACAGCTCCTAACGGGGCATGGCTGCTTCGGCAGATACCTGTGTCGGGTGGTACGCCGGGAACCAACGACGATCTGCCACCATTGCGGCGGAGGGGAGGACACGGCCCAGCACACCCGGGCCGTGTGCCCCGCCTGGACGGGCCCACGCGCGCTGCTCGAGTCGGCAGTCGGGAGTGACCTCTCGCTGCCGGCTCTGTTCGGCGCCATGGCCTCCAATAAGGAGATGTGGGAAGCGGTCGAGGAGTTCTCCTCGACCGTCATGACGCAGAAGGAGAAGGCGGAAAGGGACCGGGAGGACGATGCCCTCTCGCTCCCAATCCGCCGCCGTCGAGCTGGCCGCAGGCGGTTGGCATATGCCCACCACCTGCCGCCATAACAGGGGCTAGGGGCGGAGGATCGGGGGATCCAACGCCCCACCACATAGTCCCGAGGCGAGATGCGCTCTGACGTGTTCCCCAGAGCGCATCATTCCTGGGTGAGGCCGAGTGCCCCCAGAGGAGAGTCCGAGGCAGTCGCCCGGACGTCCGCAGGGGTGGTCGCGGTAGCGCTATAGCGATCCCGCGTCCACCTCAACACGCGGAGAGGTGAACACCCCGGGGTTTTTTTTTTTTTAGTGGGTACACCCAGCCAGCGCGCATCACTATGATGCGCGCTGACGGGGGACCCCCACATAACCAGCAGGCCTCCCCCTAAGGCCGTGGTATCAATAAGGTAATTTTACCCCGGGCAAAAAAAAAAAAAAAAAAAAAAAAAAAGGTTAGGTTAGGTTAGGTTAGGTTAGGTTAGGTTAGGTTAGGTTAGGTTAGGTTAGGTTAGGTTAGGTTAGGTTAGGTTAGGTTAGGTTAGGTTGGGCGGGTCTGGGTTCATCCATCACTAGATGCCTGAATCCAGGCCTTCCTCATTCACCCCGTGGTGAGTGGGGAGGCGTCGGCTTTGGGAAGGAGCGCAGGTCGCTAAGATCTCCCAAGGCAAGTCCGGGGTCATCCTTCACGTGGTTGCTGCCTGTTCTTGGTCTAATCCCCTCTGGAATAGACGTAACTGAAACCCCGGGCGCCGCGGTCTCGGTCGCGGGTCCCTCTACCGTGTTTACACGGTATAGGGGCTCGCGGACGAGATAGAACGGGATGAAGGTTCTCGCAAAGCTTTTGCTTTGCGGGGGCCCCATCCCGGATCATCCTTCACCCTCATTATCATCATCTTCATCCCTCACCCCCATTCTCATCCCCATCTCTTTCAGTATATATTCTCTTCATTGTTTCTTATTTATCTACTGTGTGTTTCTTCTTTTTGTTTTTGCTTTTTGCTTTTGTTCTGTTCTGTTTTGTGTGTGTTTCTTTTTCTTGTTTTCACCCCCATCTTTCACCTAATCCTACGGTCCCGGTGCCCGCCTATGGGATGCATGGCCGGGGGGTAGACCCGGTCCCAAGGGCACCAACCCAGGCCGTCACGCCTTTAAACTGTCGAAACCAATTATGGCGAGTCGCAAATCTTACAAACTACCCCAGGAGGGTACCGCCACTTTCAGTGGTGGAGAATCCCTCACCGGCTCTCCCGAGCCGGTCTGCCCCTCGTACTCTGGGGGGGGCAACGACCGCTATAAGAGCCCCAGCTCTTCAGACCACCGCAGTACCCTGGACACCGATTTTCCCACCGATCTGGATGTTGACGAGGTTCCCGTCGACCGACTTCTTTCCAAGAAGCCGGACGCGACTGGAAAGAGAGAGGCGCGCGTTACCTTAACGCGTTGCCCGCCCAGCGAGGAGGACGTCTTCGCGCTGGCCAAAACGGCGAATCTCAGCGACACGGAGACCGACATGAGCTGTGAGACGGTGACGTCTCAAGCGTCGCTCTCCTCCAATCGTTTTTGGAGGAAGCGCGCGAGGGACGTCCCCGGCTCCGGCTCCAGCGACGATCCGGCGCTGCCAATAAAGACCCCCAGCAAGAGGGGACGAGGCCGTCCCCCTTCCACGGGGAAGTACGTCGGCCTGGCCAAGGCCAAGGCCGAGTTGAACAAGGCCAAGGCGGAAGAGCTCCGACTGGAGGCCGAGAGGGAGATGGCCGACGAGCTGGCACGAAAGAGGGCCACTCGTGCGGCCATATACCGCAAATCCCCGGTCCTACCAACGCAGGAGAGGGAGGAGCCGGAGACGATCGATCTGGAGAAGGTGGTGCAGGAGTCGCTCGACACCATCACCCAGGTCGCCAGGACGTCAGGACGCCTCAAGGGGACCTATGTCAGGGCCCTGAACGAGGCGACTGACGCCCTGAAGGTGTCGTTCGCGGAGCTCCGCGTCCGCACGGCGACAGAGGAGGTGGCGCGGCTGGAGGCGGCCAACGCGCGACTCGCGGCTGAGCTCCAAGAGCTCCGCAAGGAGATGGCCGAGCTGCGGTCGGCCGCGACCCCAGCCCCGAACCCGACCCCCCCATCAACGGACGAGCTGGTGCGCGCCGTCATGGCCCAGTGTGGGGCCATGATCACCAGCCGTTTCGGGAAGCTGGAGGATCTCCTCCTCCCCGAGAGGCGTCTGCGGCCCCCACTGGCCGCTGACAGAAGGAGGAGCTCGGCCGCTGAGGAAGCCGCCGCCCGGACGTCCGCCCCCTGCGACACTTCCCCGCCGCGAATGGAGGAGGTGGTGGAGGTCGCAACCTTTGCGGCCGCCGCCAAAAAGAAGTCAACGAAGAAGGCCCCGAAGACCCCGGCTCCAGAGCCAAGGTCCAAGGCAGAGAGGACGAAGAAAGCGGCCGAGCCTCAGCCTCTACCACCTCGGACACAGTCGCGGCCCAAACCACGCTCACAGCCTACGGACGGCGAGTGGACCGTTGCGTCGCGGGGGGGCAAGCCAAACAAGGCTAAAAAGAAGAAAGGCCCGACCCCTCCCCAGAAGAAGACCCCCAAGTTGAGGGCCCCCCGCTCCACAGCGGTCGTTCTAACGCTCCAGCCGGAGGCCGTGGAGCTTGGGGCCACCTACGGCAAAATCCTGTCAGAGGCAAAGCGGCGAATAGACGTGACGGAGCTGGGCATAAGTGGCGTCCAGTTCCGCACCACGGCCACCGGCGCCCGCCTCCTAAGGTTACCGGGGGCCGCCAGTACAGAGAAGGCAGACGCGCTAGCCTCCAAGCTCCGGGAGCACTTCGGGGAGGACGTGGTCCGGGTCTCCAGGCCCGAAAAGTGTGTAGAAATGCGGGTGACAGGCCTGGACGACTCGGCCACCAAAACCGAGGTGCTGGAAGCCGTGGCCAAAACTGGGGGCTGCACGGTAGAGGCGATAAGGGCGGGTGAAATTGTCCGCCACTCTGGTCGCCAAGGGACGATGTGGCTCCGGTGCCCGGTGGCAGCTGCAAAGAAGGCCGCACAGGGAAGGCTCCTGGTGGGCTGGGCCTCGGTCCGGGCCGTCGTCCTGGAGCCCAGGACTCCCAGATGTTTTCGGTGCCTGGAGCCCGGCCACCTGGGGGCCAACTGTGCGGTGGGCATAGACCGCAGCAAGCTATGCTTCCGATGCGGGAAGGCGGGCCACACTGCCACCCTGTGTGCCGCCCAACCGCACTGCCCGGCGTGCGATCTGGCAGGGAAGCCCGCCGACCATCCCATCGGCACCAAGACGTGCGCAGCCACACCCCCCAGAAAGGGGAAAAAGAAGAAGGTACCGGCAGGTGAAGGCCCTAGGGCCCCCTCACTGCCGGCTCAGCGGGTCACGCCGCGGGCGGAGAAGCCGATGGACACCACCAATTGATGGCCACCACGTTCCTTCAGGCGAACGTCAACCACTCTGCCCGAGCTCAGGATCTGCTCCTCCAGAGCATGGCAGAGTGGTTGATTGACGTAGCCATAGTCGCCGAACCCTATTACGTCCCCCCCCGCGACAACTGGGTCGGGGACAGGGAGGGCGTGGTGGCCATCGTGGCCCAGTCCCCACCTCTGGACAAGGTGGTCAGGGGCCGAGGTTGCGTCTCGGCCATCCGGAACGGCGTTGCGGTGATCGGGGTGTATTTCTCGCCGAACAGGACCCTCGCCGACTTTGAGGTCATGTTGGCGGAGGTCGGGGCCCTGGTGGCGAGGGCGCACCCCGTTCCCGTAATCGTCGCCGGAGACCTGAACGCCAAGTCCAGGGCGTGGGGATGTCCGGTGACAGACGCCCGCGGCGAGGCGCTTGAGGAGTGGGCGGTGGCCCTCG
>OU538807.1:0-15000 GCA_912999815.1 Campaea margaritaria
CTAACCTAACCTAACCTAACCTAACCTAACCTAACCTAACCTAACCTAACCTAACCTAACCTAACCTAACCTAACCTAACCTAACCTAACCTAACCTAACCTAACCTAACCTAACCTAACCTAACCTAACCTAACCTAACCTAACCTAACCTAACCTAACCTAACCTAACCTAACCTAACCTAACCTAACCTAACCTAACCTAACCTAACCTAACCTAACCTAACCTAACCTAACCTAACCTAACCTAACCTAACCTAACCTAACCTAACCTAACCTAACCTAACCTAACCTAACCTAACCTAACCTAACCTAACCTAACCTAACCTAACCTAACCTAACCTAACCTAACCTAACCTAACCTAACCCAGTTCCGCGCCGACCGCCGCCCCAAGCGCCACGAATTTTAGCCGCTCCGCACGAAAAAACTCGCGAAAAATCACGAAAGTGGAAAAAAGTTCTTGGATTGCAGTGAAATTAGTGTCAAAAGGAGCGGATCGTTACACCCTACAAGATCCCGCAAACCGCACTGAAATCGATGAAGAATTGGCCACGCTAGCCCCCAAAAAACAAAAAATTTTGGGGTTAAAGCTGAAAAATTCGGAAGATTCAAAACTTTGGACAGAAACGCTGTAACATTTTCAGCGAAGATTTGTGAAACGGCTATTGCTATCACCAGCGCACTTTCAAGGGCTGCCCACTAAAGAAAAAACCGGATTTTTTGGGCGACGGCGGACGGAGCTACAATCATAAACACAAAAAAGAAGAAAAAACCACCCGCGGACCGTTTTCGGTCCCACAGCTGGGATTTGAAATTTGAAGCCACCAGCCGGGAGAGGACCAGGAGAGGACCCCAGAACAATTTACAGAAGCTCTCTAAGTTAAGTGGAACTCTAGTTATTTGGTGTTTAAATTCAGCGGCATCCCCGCAGCAGTTTCAAAACGTAAACAAACTTTTTGCCAAGCTGGCGCTCGGAAACGGCTTTATTATATTGTACCAGAATTTGCCACAGCCTGCATTAGTTAACAGAGAACCCTCATGCAAAAATTTAGATTTTTAAAAGCAATAGTTTCATAGATATAAGCATTTCTGTCCGAACCGGGAAAAGTTCCCACGGTCCAATCTATTTATAGAACGGGCATTTTTGTAAAAAACTTCAAAGTCAGTAACTCAGTAAATAGAAGAGATAGCGTAATTCTGTGTAATTTTTCATACATAAACGTAGTTTATGTATGAATATTGATCCTAAACCCCGTGTAACCCATGTAACTGAAAAACATTTTTTGAAAATTTTCAACCGTTATTTTGGAGGCTTCTAGAAGCTTTTGAACGGAAAATTCATTTGTCTAGCCGACGCTCGAAAACGGGTCAATTATATTGCACCAGATTTTGCCACAGCCCACATTAGTCATCAAAGAGCTCTCATATCAAAGTTTGGATTTTAAATACAATAATTTTGTAAATAAAAAATTTTTTCTTGTAAGGAATTTATTCTGGAAGCTTCTAGAAACTTCGACGGAAAAAGTGATCTGTTTAGCCGGCGCTCGGAAACGAGCCAAGTATAGTGTACCAAATTTTACCACAACCTGTGTGAACTATATGAGAGCGTCCATTCAAGATCCCAGATTTCTGACTCCAGTATATTTTTAGCAAGAGCAGTCCAATCCACTGATAGAAAATTCATAAAAAGCCCATAATTCAATAAACAAAAAAGATAGCGAGATTCCAAATACTAGGTTCTGCTTCTCAGACCCAGTCAACCCTAGATCAAAAATAAAAATTTTTCGAAAGGCGTCACAATTTCTTCAAAAGACCCATAACTCAATAAATAAAAGAGATATCGAAATTCTAAGTACTAGGTTCTGCTTCACAGGCCTAGTCAACGCTAGTTCATAAATAAAAATTTTTCGAAAAGCGTTGACCATTTATTTTACAAAAATTCACAAACAAAGACCCATAACTAAATAAATAAAAAAGATAGGAAAATTCCGAATACTAGGTTCTGCTTCCCAGACCTAGTAAACACTAATTCAAAAATAAAAATTTTTCGAAAAGCGTCACACAACATATTTCTCCAACAAAAAGGCCCATAACCCGAAAAATAATAAAGGTAGCGAAATTCTAAATACTAGGTTCTGCTCCTGAGGCCCTGACAACGCTAATTCATAAATAAAAAATTTTCGAAAAGCGTTGCCACTTTTGTCCAAAAATAACACAAAAAATTAATTAATAAAAGACTCATAACTTAGTAAATAAAAGAGATATCGAAATTCTGAAAAGTAGGTTCTGCTTCTCAGACCTAGCCGCAGCTAGATCCAGGAAAAAACATTTTTGAAAACTTTTTGCACTTTTGAAAAAATTTTTTTCAAAAAATCCATTTCTCTTAAAAAATTTTTCTATAAAATATTAAATAGCTCATATCTCCGGCCATAAGCAGGGTAGATTAATTTTGAAAACGTCAATTCATTTGTTAAGACCAGCGGAAAAAATTTAACTTATCCCCCCCCCCCAAAATTTCCCCCCCCTCAAAAATTTTTTACTGAAATCCCTATAGATTAACCCTCCCTTGTTCTCCCAACAAGGCAAAAACCTTGTAAAAGATCATATTTGATTTTTAACATTACTTTATAATTTTATTACTCTTTAATTTTACAACTTTTACAAATTTAATTTACTTCAAATCTCGACGCGTTACCGAAACGCCCCCCACAAGATGTTTGGATTCGGAATCCGAACACCTACAAAGGGACCAAACCACAATAGGGACGTTTCCCAATCACCAATGGCGGCTGACCAAACGCAAAAGGAGGGCGAATTAAGCCGAAACTCCAACGAACGCCAAAGCATTGGCGAAAGGGAACCAGGCAAACACGAGAGCCCTACAGGCTCCCAGATCCCCACAAAGAAGACCTCACCTCGAGACCCCCAGAAGCAAAAACCAAAGCAGACCCACTCACAAGAGACCAAGGAAGATCCACGAAGCCCAGACGCAGAGATTGCGGTGACCCCACCGACAACTAAATACGCGGACAGAATCTCTGAAGCAAGAGCATGCGTTCTGCGAGCGAAATTGCACATGGGCAACTCGCGCAACACCAAGACGGAGATAAAGAAGGAGGTCTTATTGGCTGTAGACAGACTCTTCCAATTGGTAAAAGAAGCGGACTCAATAAAAGGACAGAAAGGGAAAACAACTACGGAAAAGGAAAAGGATCTAAACATCAGAGGAGACACCGAACACAACTCTAACCCAGAAAGAGAAAAAGAAAACAGAGAGTTGATAGAGAAAATAAAAGCACATTCCCTGCTACTAAAGGAGAATACTGAAAAAATGGAGAAAATAGAAGAGCATTACCTACTTCTAAAGGAAAGTACGGAGAAAATGGACCAACTGAAAGGAACTCTGGAGAAAATGACCTACGCGAATGTAGCGGCGACGTCAGTCAGGAGGCAACCTCTGGAACGAACGCTGCACTCGGTAGTTGTATCTGCCAAGGACGAAACGGAAACAGGAGAAGAGGTGCTAAAGGAAATAAGAAATGTAATGAACGCAAAAGAAGGAGGAATAGAGATAGAAAACATAAGAAAAGCTAAAGATAGAAAAGTGATAATAGGCTGCAAAACGGAAGAAGAGAGACAAAAAGTTAAGGAAAGATTAAACAGAGCGGGAGGACATCTCCTCATTGAAGATATTAAAAATAAGAACCCATTGGTGATCTTCAAAGATGTCCTACAGTATAACACCGATGAGGAGATACTCACAGCCCTGAGAAAACAAAATAAAAATTTGTTCGGGGACCTAAATAAGAAAGATCACACAATGGAAATAGCTTATAAAAAACGCACAAAGAACCCCCACACAAGCCACATTGTCGTGCGCGTATCACCCAAGATATGGCAGCGATTGGTACAAGCGGAGTCTGTCCACATAGACCTCCAACGAGTAAGAGTGGCAGACCAATCCCCGCTAGTCCAATGCTCGCTATGTCTTGGATACGGGCACGGCAGAAGATTCTGTAAGGACACACAGGAAAAATGTAGTCACTGCGGTGGCCCACACATGAGGACGGAGTGCGCCGACTGGCTTGCCAATGCCGCCCCAAAGTGCTGTAATTGTATACACGCCAAGATGGAAAAGGTTGACCACAACGCCTTCAGCCAACAGTGCACAATACGGCGCAAATGGGAGGCAATGGCCCGAGCCACGGTAGCATACTGCTAAGGGCACCCACGGAGTACACATAGCACCGAATACCGCGAAGCCATACTTTGTGGCCCAAGCAAATCTGCAAAGAAAACTCCTGGCTACCCAGGAGTTGATGCTTGAGGCAAACAATAAAAAGATGGCCTTCGCGTTACTCCAAGAGCCGTATGTAGGGAGGGTAGGTAAAATGAGGGGCTATGCCGGTGCAAGGATCTTCCAATGCACAAACCAGGGTGATGAAACCATAAAGGCAGCCATCGCTGTCTTCGACAATGACATGGACATTATCCAATGCCCGGAATTCACCACAAATAACATCATAGTGGTGAAGATCCGGACCCTTGCATGGGAGATCATAGCCATCTCTTTTTACTTCGAGCCTGACCCCAAACCCATACAGCCATACTTGGAGAAACTGGAAAAAATAATAAAACACTTCAGCAATCAGAAGATCATCCTCGGGGGTGATGCAAACGCCAAGAGCACCTGGTGGGGAAGTGCAAAGGTGGATAGCAGAGGAGAGGAATTAGCAGGAACACTGTTTGAAATGGACCTACAGGTATTAAATGAAGGCGACATACCAACTTTCAGCACTGTAAGAGGTGGAAAGCAGTACACAAGCTTCGTGGACGTAACGGCATGCACGACAGACATGCTGGACCTGGTGGAGGAATGGAAGATAGAAGAGGGCATGACAGGATCTGATCACAACGCAATCACATTTAAAATCAACCTGCAAAAATCAAAAGGCATAAGCATTAAAAGAACAACAAGAATCTACAATAGCAAAAAAGCCAACTGGAGCCAGTTTATTGAAAAACTGACCCAGTTACATGAAGAAAATAATGTAAATAAAATAGAATTTGATAAAATTGATAATAAAATAGAATTAGAATATAAAATAGAAGCATATATAAACAATATAATAGAAGCATGCAAAAGCAGTATACCTAAACTAAAATCTAAAACAAATGTAAACTTACCATGGTGGAATGATGAACTCGCCGGGATGAAGAAGGAAGTCGCCACCAAGAGGCGCAGAGTCCGCAACGCAGCGCCGATCCGGAGGACGAAAGTAGTTGAAGAGTACCTGAAAGCAAAGGAAACATATGAACAAGAAGCGAAAAATGCACAAACACAGAGTTGGAAACTATTTTGTGGACAACAGGATAAGGAAAGTCTCTGGGAAGGAATATACCGGGTAATAGGAAGAACGACAAAAAGGGAAGAAGACCAATTGTTAACCAAGGAAGGTAAAGTACTTGACCCAATAGAATCTGCCAGATTACTGGCCGAAACATTCTATCCAGAGGACAAAAAAGACGACGACACTGAAGAACAAAAGCTTATCCGAGAGGCAGCGGAGCAAGTAAACAACCAAGAATATACCAAATACGACCCCCCCTTTACCATCCAGGAACTGGAAACCGCAGTGGACAGCTTTAGTCCCAAGAAAGCTCCTGGAGCTGATGGTCTCACCGCCGATATCTGCAAGCAAGCCATAGACCAAAACCAAGACCTCTTTCTCTCCCTAACCAATAAATGCCTGGAGCTGGGTTACTTCCCCAACGCCTGGAAGACAGCCACAGTGATCATACTCAAGAAACCTGGAAAAGAAACCTACACAACTCCCAAATCATACAGACCGATAGGTCTTCTGCCGGTGCTAGGAAAAATCATGGAAAAGATGTTGGTAGGCAGGATAAAATGGCATACCATACCTAGACAGAACCAACACCAGTATGGATTCACGCCCCAGAAAAGCACAGAGGACTCCCTCTATGACCTAGTCGAACATATACATGGTAAACTAGCACAAAAGAAGCTGATTACCATAGTATCGCTGGACATAGAGGGGGCCTTTGACAGCGCATGGTGGCCGGCCATCAGAATCCAACTGGCAGAAAAGAACTGCCCCGTAAACATACGGAGGGTTGTCGACAGTTACCTGCAAAATAGAAAAGTCCAGGTCAAATACGCAGGTGAGCAGGTAACAAAAGACACAAATAAAGGCTGTGTCCAAGGATCCATAGGAGGCCCCATTCTATGGAACATCCTCCTGGACCCCCTACTCAAAAGCCTGGAACAACGAGGAGAATACTTTCACGCCTTCGCAGATGATGTGGTGCTGGCCTTTGATGGAGACTCCGCGGAGGAGGTCCAGCGGCGTGCCAATGGCGCCCTCGCCTATGTCCATCGGTGGGGTGTCGAAAATAAGCTCAGGTTTGCTCCGCAAAAAACCAACGCAATGACCATCACGCGTAAGCTTAAATTCGACACCCCTCTGCTGAGCATGGGCGGGGTTGCCATTGGCATGTCACAAGAGATCAAAATCCTGGGGCTCGTGATAGACAATAAGCTAACATTTAACACCCATATAGCAAGTGTATGTAAAAAAGCACTCAATCTATACAAACAGCTGTCACGAGCCGCCAGGGTCAGCTGGGGCCTCCACCCGGAGGTCATCCGCACCATCTATACAGTGGTGGTTGAACCCGTAGTCATGTACGCTGCCAGCGCATGGTCACCAGCCACTGAAAAAATAGGAGTTAGGAAACAGCTGAATGTGGTACAACGGGGATTCGCACAAAAAATATGCAAGTCATACCGCACCGCCTCCCTCAACTCGGCACTGCTGCTGGCTGGAATCCTCCCCCTTGACCTCCGAATACAGGAAGCAGCAGCTCTGTACAAGGCAAGGAGGGGGGTTCCATGCCCGGCACTGGGAGACAGGGAGGTGGAGCAACGCACAATCTACACCGGAACACCCCATCCAGCTGAAAACATGAACCTGCAGTTTAAATGCCTAGAAGACCAGAAACAGGTGGATGATAACAGCTCGCATGAAATAAGAATCTTTACAGATGGCAGCAAAATAGAGGGGAAAGTAGGGGCATCGCTGTCCATCTGGAACAGAGATGCTGAAATTAAAAACAGTAAATTAAAGCTACCATCATACTGCACTGTATACCAAGCCGAACTGCTGGCAATATGTAGGGCTACACAGGACATAACAAAGCGCTCAGAACTTAGTTTTGGAATATACAGCGACTCAAGATCATCACTACAAACCATCATAAATCACAAAGCCCCCCACCCCCTCGCCGCAGAAACTCGCAAAAACCTCACAAAATGTAAACAACAAGGTAAACAAGTTAACTTGTACTGGATTAAGGCACACGAGGGACTGGAGGGCAATGAACGAGCGGACGAGCTTGCTAAGGCAGCCGCCCTTAAAATAAAAACCAGGCCAGATTATGAACAAGTTCCGATTTCATTCGTCAAGCGGCAAATCCGAATGGACACGATTGACGAATGGAATCGGAGATACAAGATAGGAGAAACCGCACACATAACCAAAATATTCTTCCCAGACGCCATACAAGCGTACAAAACTATCAGGAACCTAAAACCAGAGGGAACACTAACACAGATAATGACAGGACACGGTGGGTTTTCCGAGTACTTGAATAGATTCAAGCGCAAGGAAAGCCCATCGTGTATATGTGAACCCAACAAAAAAGAAACAATTCCCCACATATTGACCGAATGCCCTGCTTACGGCCCTGAGCGATACAAGATAGAACAGGAGTTAAATTGCAACATAAACATCGATAACATTAATAAACTAGTCACAGATAAAAACACGAGAGACAGATTTCTGGAATATTGTATGGACATAGCAAGCAGAGCAATAAACAGGAACAAATGAATAGACTATGTAAAATTTCAAGTACAAAATATAACAAGAACAAAATAGAAACATGTAAAAATAATAAATAACAGATTAAATAACCTACACAAATGTTAGGTATCTCGATGTAAGACGAAAGAGGAATTGTACAAAAAATGAAGAAGTAAAGTACCAAGAATGCAGAATAATATGTAAAAAATGTAAACTAAAAATAGTAAAAATTATATAAGTTAATTTAAGATATATAGCAGATAAGAAAATTGTAAATATAGTAGTAAATAGATATTAAGATTGTAACTAGCTTTAAGACCTAGTTAGTAAATAGATATTAAGATTGTAACTAGCTTTAAGACCTAGTTTTAGTAATTATAAAAGTAGCACTTGAAAAACTTATTACCCTAAAAAACGACAAACTAGATGGACCACCAACCACTAGTAAAGTAAAAAAGATCTCTGAATAAATATCAGAGGAAATTGAAAAAAAAAAAAAAAAAAAAAAAAAAAAAAAAAAAAAAAAAAAAAAAAAAAAAAAAAAAAAAAAAAAAAAAAAAAAAAAAAAAAAAAAAAAAAAAAAAAAAAAAAAAAAAAAAAAAAAAAAAAAAAAAAAAAAAAAAACCTAACCTAACCTAACCTAACCTAACCTAACCTAACCTAACCTAACCTAACCTAACCTAACCTAACCTAACCTAACCTAACCTAACCTAACCTAACCTAACCTAACCTAACCTAACCTAACCTAACCTAACCTAACCTAACCTAACCTAACCTAACCTAACCTAACCTAACCTAACCTAACCTAACCTAACCTAACCTAACCTAACCTAACCTAACCTAACCTAACCTAACCTAACCTAACCTAACCTAACCTAACCTAACCTAACCTAACCTAACCTAACCTAACCTAACCTAACCTAACCTAACCTAACCTAACCTAACCTAACCTAACCTAACCTAACCTAACCTAACCTAACCTAACCTAACCTAACCTAACCTAACCTAACCTAACCTAACCTAACCTAACCTAACCTAACCTAACCTAACCTAACCTAACCTAACCTAACCTAACCTAACCTAACCTAACCTAACCTAACCTAACCTAACCTAACCTAACCTAACCTAACCTAACCTAACCTAACCTAACCTAACCTAACCTAACCTAACCTAACCTAACCTAACCTAACCTAACCTAACCTAACCTAACCTAACCTAACCTAACCTAACCTAACCTAACCTAACCTAACCTAACCTAACCTAACCTAACCTAACCTAACCTAACCTAACCTAACCTAACCTAACCTAACCTAACCTAACCTAACCTAACCTAACCTAACCTAACCTAACCTAACCTAACCTAACCTAACCTAACCTAACCTAACCTAACCTAACCTAACCTAACCTAACCTAACCTAACCTAACCTAACCTAACCTAACCTAACCTAACCTAACCTAACCTAACCTAACCTAACCTAACCTAACCTAACCTAACCTAACCTAACCTAACCTAACCTAACCTAACCTAACCTAACCTAACCTAACCTAACCTAACCTAACCTAACCTAACCTAACCTAACCTAACCTAACCTAACCTAACCTAACCTAACCTAACCTAACCTAACCTAACCTAACCTAACCTAACCTAACCTAACCTAACCTAACCTAACCTAACCTAACCTAACCTAACCTAACCTAACCTAACCTAACCTAACCTAACCTAACCTAACCTAACCTAACCTAACCTAACCTAACCTAACCTAACCTAACCTAACCTAACCTAACCTAACCTAACCTAACCTAACCTAACCTAACCTAACCTAACCTAACCTAACCTAACCTAACCTAACCTAACCTAACCTAACCTAACCTAACCTAACCTAACCTAACCCACACTTTTTCGTAACAATTTCTGAAGCGAATACCTTGGTGCTGCATACCATCGGAAGCGCCATCCGGAGCCCTCTTCGACGGTGCATCCCCCACCTGCAACAGAAAAAAACACAATTAGTTACAGGCACTTTAATAAAAATAAATTCAGTTAAAATTTCATACATTTTATATTTCACATTTTTGGTCATAACTTTTGAGTTCTTCGAGCTTTTTAGCTCTTTCCAACGCCAGTCATCCAGGGTAGTCGGCGTCCACGTGACCCGCACCCTAGGGGCGCGAAAAAGCGAAAAAAGTTTCAAAAAATTTCTTTCACATAGAAAAAAGTCTTCCTAAGCGGACGGAACTCCCAGTACAAACACACTTTTTCGTAACAATTTCTGAAGCGAATACCTTGGTGCTGCATACCATCGGAAGCGCCATCCGGAGCCCTCTTCGACGGTGCATCCCCCACCTGCAACAGAAAAAAACACAATTAGTTACAGGCACTTTAATAAAAATAAATTCAGTTAAAATTTCATACATTTTATATTTCACATTTTTGGTCATAACTTTTGAGTTCTTCGAGCTTTTTAGCTCTTTCCAACGCCAGTCATCCAGGGTAGTCGGCGTCCACGTGACCCGCACCCTAGGGGCGCGAAAAAGCCGAAAAAAAAAGCCCGCCCACCCCCCCTGAACCTGTTAACCACTAGATTTTAAGGGTACCGCACGGAAGTAGGTATTTTATATCTCCGGAACCAGTGGTCCGATCCGAACGCGACTTGTGGCGTCTGATAGTGCTCCTCCAGCGCTTCGAAAAGGCCAACAGAATCATACCAGAATTTGGTTTTTAACCAAATTCCGGACATCAATCCCTTTTTTCACCCTCTAAACCCACTCTTACCACACCAACACAAAGATGTTTGTCGCAAACCGCACTCCGGTGAAGAAGACGACTAGGGAAGTCACCCATTCCCCCCCCGACAAGACCGAGCCACCAAGACCGGCCCCAGCCCCCACGGCGAGACGAAGCCTCGGAGACTTCCTGGACGAACTGGACATTGGGAAGGCTAAATCTCCTGCTACCCATACCTCTCCAAAGACGGTCGTGGCGCCGGTGGCGGGCCCCTCAAGGCCCAAACCCAAAACTACACTCTCTCAAGAGAGACAGGCCAGCCGCAAACCACCTGCGGAAGCCGAGAGCAGTCCGCCACCGAAACCCGTGTATGTCTCTAGAGTTGCTGAGGCAAGAGCCTGCCTTAGCAAGGCAAAGCTCCACCTCAACAACTCTAGGAACCTCAAGACCGAGATAAAAGAGGGGGTCACTGCAGCAATCGAACGCCTATACCAGCTGGTCAAGGAGGCGGACCTGCAACAGGGAAAACAACCAAACAAGGGGCAGGGAAGGGAGAGAGAGGAGGAACCTTTACACCCTCCTCCCTCCCCTCACCCTATTAACGGACCGAACGAAGGAGAGTTTCTTAGGAAGATGGAGGAACACTGTCGACTAATGAGGGAGAACACCGAGAAGATGGAAGGCCTAAAAGATACTCTGCTTTGCCATCAGAAAGCCCTGGAAGGGCACAGTTATGCGAGTGTGGCAGCCATCACAGCACCAGCTTGTGAGGGCACCCACCACATTGAGGAGCTCGTTGGTGAGGTGAGAGAGCTGCGCCAGGCAACCAATGAGACCGCAAGACAGGTCGCGTCGATGAAGGAGGGTTCACCCTCATACGCGGATGTCCTGTCAAGGCCTGGACGCCACACCCCAACCGAAATAAAAGCCACTCACTCCATAATTGTGTCCTCCGACATTGAAAAAGACACCAGTGATGAGGTGCTCAGCAAAGTACGACAAGTGCTAGACGCAAAGACCAGTGGCTTCCAAGTCCAGAGAGTACGCAAGGTCCGTAACCAAAAGGTGGTTTTAAGCTGCAGCTCCAAGGGTGAGATTGATAAGATGACGGCCAAACTCCAAGAGAGCCGAAACCTTAAGATCGAGGAAGCTAAAAACAAGGATCCACTGGTCATAATTAAAAACGTACTAACCTACAACACTGATGAAGACATAATAGCATCATTAAAAAATCAAAATGCCAGCCTCTTGGGAGGTTTAACCAAAGACGACTGCAGGGCCACAATAAAGTACCGAAGGAGAGCAAGGAACCCACTAGAAAACCACGTGGTGATGCAAGTGTCTCCCAGCATGTGGCAGAAACTGACTTCAGCGGGAAAAATCCACATGGATCTACAACATGTGGTGGTGCAAGACCAGTCCCCGCTGATTCAGTGCACCAAATGCCTCGCATATGGTCACGGCCGCAAACAGTGTAAGGAATCGGTTGACTTGTGCAGCTTCTGTGGTGGCCAGCATCTGCGAGCAAGGTGCCCAAGCTATGCCGCCGGCGATACACCATCTTGTCGTAACTGCAAGGCAGCCAAACACACCGAATCCAACCACAACGCATTCGACGGAGAATGCCCCATCCGCAAAAGGTGGGACGCCATAGCTCGGTCAAGTGTGGCATACTGCTAACGCCGCCGGCGTCATGGGGACCACCACCGAAAACACGAACCCTATCCAAGAAACAAAACGGTACAAAATAGCACAAGCCAATCTACAGCGTAAACGACTGGCCACTCAGGAACTCTTCCATGAAGCCCAAAAGCGGAAGCTCAGCTTTGCATTGGTTCAGGAGCCCTACGTGGGATCCACGGGTGAGCTCAAACAGTACACAGGCACTAGAATAATTCAATGCGGAACAAACAGAACGGGACCTGTAAAGGCAGCGATAATAATTTTTGATGAAGACATCGAAATCATAAATAATATAGCCATTAACTCCGAAAATATCGCCATAACCATATTAAAAACCAACAAATGGACCGTCGGTGTAGTGTCTGTGTACTTTGAAGATAGTGAGCCTCTGGAACCCTACCTGGACAGACTCCGTGGGGTTCTTGAATCAATGCAAACCGATAGAATAATCGTGGGAGGAGATGTGAACGCGTGGAGCACATGGTGGGGAAGCGTAGTAGAGAACAACAGAGGTGAAGAACTCCGGGGATTCATCAACGAAATAGACATGCACATACTAAACGAAGGAAACGATCCAACATTCGACACAATTCGAGGAGGACGCATTCTCACTAGCAATGTTGACATAACACTGTGTACTGAAAATCTCATACAGAACATCAAAAACTGGAAAGTCGACAAGACCGTCACCAGCTCCGATCACAATACCATCACTTTCGATCTGTATCTCGCCAAGCCCACCGAATCCATGCCTAAAAAATCGACACGAATCTATCTCACTCGGAAAGCCAACTGGAGTCAATTCACCACGGAGATCAAAAATGCACTAGAAGAAAATAATATAACACCTGATAATATACTAAAACTACAAACTAAAGAAGAGATAGAGCTCATGGTTAAAAATTATATAAAATGTATACAAACAGCCTGTGAAAATTCCATCCCACTAATTAAAACAAAGAAAAACAATAAAAAATACTTACCTTGGTGGACCGACGAACTGGAACGCTTGAAGAGGGAGATGATCACGAAGAGACGAAGGATCACGTACGCTGCTCCCCGCCGACGACCGCACGTAGTAGAAGAGTACCTAGAAACAAAAAAGAAATATGAGGAAGAAGTTCTAAAATCACAGACAGAAAGCTGGAAAGCTTTCTGCACACAACAGGATAGAGAAAGCTTATGGGATGGAATATATAGGGTGATCAGAAACACTGCAGGGAGACATGAAGACCAACTCCTGATGGGGAACGGAGAAATCCTGACTCCTGAAAAATCCGCGGAGCTACTGGCCGACACATTCTTCCCAGAAGACAATATAAATGAGGACAATCAAATTCACACAACTATTAGAACCGAAGCTGAGTCGGCTAGCAACGCTACACTGGAGGATACAGAAGACCCACCCTTCACGGAGGCTGAACTCACCAGGACAATAAACAGTTTCAACCCAAAAAAGGCTCCAGGACCGGACGGTTTCACTGCGGATATTTGCGGCAGAGCAATATACGCCAAACGAGAAACCTTCCTCGCAATTACAAACAAATGCCTGTCCCTGGGATGTTTCCCATCCCCCTGGAAGGAGGCTGAAATTGTGGTAGTGAGAAAACCGGGGAAAGACGACTACAGCCAAGCGAAATCGTACCGACCAATAGGGCTTCTCTCCGTATTGGGGAAAACCCTTGAAAAAATGATGGTAAGGAGAATTCGCTGGCACATACTTCCAAACGCAAACACCAGACAGTACGGCTTTGTTCCGCAGCGCTGCACCGAAGATGCACTATATGACCTCACGCAACACATCAAGAACAACCTGCGGAACAAAGAAACCACTGTCCTGATCTCCCTAGATATTGAAGGAGCGTTTGACAGCGCCTGGTGGCCGGCAATTAAGCGTCAACTCTCCCTCAAAAAATGCCCTAGAAACCTTAGACAAATAGTAGAGCATTACTTCCAAAACCGAAAAGTAACAGTCCGATATGCCGGCAAAGCCACTGAAAAAGCCACCACTAAGGGCTGTGTACAGGGGTCGATAGGAGGCCCAACATTTTGGAACTTACTCCTAAACCCACTGCTGGACGATCTGGACGCACGAGGCGTGTACGTTCAGGCATATGCGGATGATGTGGTTTTGGTATTCTCGGGGAAGTCACCCGAAAAGGTACAACAGGACGCCAATAACACTCTGGCGCGTGTGCACGAGTGGGGCGTCCAAAATAAACTAAAATTTGCACCACACAAAACCAACGCTATGATTATCACCAAAAAACTTAAAATGGACATCCCACACCTGCACATGAACGGAAAAGCGATCCAGATTGTAGACGAAATCAAGCTTCTGGGGCTTACGATAGACAAGAAGCTTACATACAACACCCATGTATCAAATGTCTGTCGTAAAGCCACCAACTTATACAAACAACTAGCAAGGACGGCCAAGATAGAGTGGGGACTAAACCCTGAGATCATCAGGACCATATACACCGCCGTAGCAGAGCCCATCATAATGTACGCTTCAAGCGTATGGGCCCCAGCAACCGAAAAACTAATGATACAGAAGCAACTTAACACCGTACAACGAGGCTTCGCTCAGAAAATAATAAAGGCATACCGGACTGTCTCCCTTAACGCAGCACTCGTACTGTCTGGCTTGCTACCCTTGGACCTTAGGATCCAGGAAGCGGCCCAGCTGTACGAAGCAAAA